>CAXKVX010000843.1:0-473041 GCA_964058865.1 Eleocharis quinqueflora | reverse complement strand
GTGAATTAAAAATAGAAGAACAAAAATTGTATTGTCAAATTTTGTTCAAATAATATTGTCAAATTTTGTTCACATAATACTAAAAAATATGTCAAATTTTTTTTATAAATTAATAAATTAATTTACAATTGAAAATAAAAAAAATGTAACTTAGAAGTTATTAAAGAATAAAAATGTGAATTACAAATTGTATGTGAATTAAAATGTGAGTTAGAAATAATAAAATTTGATAAGAATCAAAATTGTTACGTAAAAAAATATAAATTCGAGAATTAAATGTAAATTGTAACTTAAAATCTTAAACGTACCTTTGCACGGATGGTGGATGATGAGAGAATAAATATAAATTAACAATTTAAATATTTAAACCTAATTAATATATCTAAAAGTATTATTATAAACTTAGAAGTTATAACTTATATATTAAAATTATGAAAGTAAATTGAGAATTGAGTAGTGATTATTGAGAATTTGAAAGAGAGAATGAGAGATAGATGTGTGAAATAAGTGAGAGTGGAGGGTGTTATTTATAGAGAGGTATGGTGAATTTGAAATTTGAAATTTGAATTTTTTTGAATTTTCTGAGAATATTTTCGAATTTTTTTGAATTTAGAAGTGACATAAAACATTTCTATCATTTCAATCATTTCAAGGGTCCCGGGGGTCGGGTTCAAGGGTCCAAGGGTCGGGCACGGGTCGGGTCAAGGGTCGAGCACGGGTCGGGTCAAGGGTCCGGCGGGTCGGGTCTAGCACGGGTCCAACGGTCAAGAGGGCGTCCCGTCCCACCCAAAACCCGTGGGTCCATTTTTCACGGGTTGGGCACGGGTCTACCACGGGCACGGGTCGGGCACGGGTCGGGTCACGGGCGGGTCCGCCCCCGGGGACCTTATCACACCTCTAGATAGAGCGGAGGGAGACATCAAGGAGGTTATATAGAGAGACAAGGGAGACATAGAGGAGGGAGAGACAGAAAAAATAAGTTGAAGCGCGGGTTTTCTAAATTCGAATTTTTAATGCTGATTTATTTAAAAAATTAGGTGATAATATCTTTATCACCGGTTGCTTCTTAAAATTCGACATTAAATTAAAAACAATTTTTTTCAAAAATTATGGACTTTTATTACTTTTTTTAGATAATAATCGAAGTTAATATCATTAAATGTTTTTAATTTGAAATATCACTAAGATCTGATGATAATTATTAGACATACTAAATCTGATTTCTTTTGTAGTGTCAAGCTATCTAAAGAACTTTGTCTCGTGTTTTCCATTTTGACTATGACAAGTAAACGAACCAAACCAACCTCCATTAGTAATTGTTTATTTTTGTGTCATTTCATCCAAGATTGGTGCAACGACACTAAGTGAAAGATCAAAAGGAAAGAAATTTTGGAAATAACCAAAAAAACCTCAATATGTAATTCGTGCTACAAGAATTCGATAATTCAAACGTAGCTATCAAAAATCAAAATGATTTTGTTAGAATTATGTTATTACTTACTATTGTGTTAATTGTTTCAAGTAATTAAACCGTATTTTGGTCACATAACTTGCATATAAGGATAAAATAAATAATGCAGAGAACAAATAAAGGAGCCTGATAGTTAAATAACAAACAAAAATATCGGTGATAACTTGTATTCTTTTAGGGTTCGTTTGGCAAATCAAAGAATAGCATCAGAATAATGGAATTAGAATAGTAAAAATAGAATAGTGTGATTTTGGAAGAGTGGTATTCTTAACTATTCTGAAGAGAAAAATTGTCGTTTGGCAAGTGTCAATTGGAATAGTAAAAATATTGATAGTTATGATAATAATAATGATTATGATATAATATAGTAATGATAACAATAATATAATAAATTAACAATAAAATGCATTATTTATCAGAATAAATAAAAATAATAAAATTGACGATAATAATAATAAAATAATAATAATGATAAAATATTATAATCCTAATAAAAATAATAATATAACAAATAATGATAAATAATAATAATAAAGATGAAATATTATAATACTAATACTAATAATAAATAATAATAAATAAGAATAATAATAAAAATAAATAATAATAATAATATAATAATTATTATCATAAATAATAATAAAATAATAATAATAATGATGAAATATTATAATACTAATAATAAATAATAATAACAATAATAAAAAATAATGAATAATAATGAATAATGAATAAAATAATAATAATAATGATGAAATATTATAATACTAATAAAATAATAATAAATAAGAATAATAATAAAATATATAATAAGAATATAATAAGAATTATCATAAATGATCACAACATACTTGAAACAGCTAGTATGAACACATGTTTCAACTAATATGAGCACATGTTTTAACTAATATGAACACCTTGTTTATTTAGTATGCGCTCATTCTGTGATGAACATTATTAGTTATAGTTTCAAGTGCATAACATACTTCAAACGACTAATATGAGCATATGTTTCAACTAATATGAACATTTATTTCAACTAATATTAACACCTTGTTTATTTAATATGCGCCTCATTCTGTGATGAACATTACTAGTTTCAGTTTCAAGTGCACAATATACTTGAAACAACTAGTATGAATATATATTTCAACTAATATGAACACTTTGTTTATTTAGTATGCGCTCTATTTTGTGATAAACATTATTAGTTACAGTTTCAAGTGTACAACATACTTGAAATAGCTAGTATGAACATCTGTTTCAGAATAGTACGCAGCACGAAAACGTTCAGAAGAGTGCGGACAATCCAACTTTTATTTTTATTAACTTTTGATTCTTTGATTTTCTTTTTTTTGACAAAATTAATTAAGAGGACAAAAATGGAGGACAAAAACTAAAAAATTGTTAGTCGAGTCCAACATTATATTAGAAAAATGTTATCAAAGTCGTAGATTCTTCATTTCCTTTTATCAATCCCATGTTGTAATTCCTTTCATGGAAATCACATTAAACGTGGCATGAACAATCTCTAATGTATATAAGCCTCTTACATTTTAGCACCCCTTTATTTCAAACAAAAGAATAGAAATATATTTGCTCTAAGAAATATTTTTGAACTGACATTTATATTTCCTTTTTAATTAGTGATTGGATAAAAATTTGGTGGTTAGTTATACAAAGGGGTAATCACGAAATCAGATAATTTGTTGCGCGACAACGCACTGCATGCGACATGAACCGTGTTGTACCATATTGAATGAAAGTTCATACCAGCTGTCATTATTATGATGGCAAAATTTTAATATAACTAACTTGATCGATTGAATTAATTCTAGATGATGGTAATTTGATATAGAAAACTATATATTATATTGTTAGTTTTATAGATTTCATCTATTACTATCTATCATTGTGCGACATGGTGACACTGTTCACAAATGAACAGTGCCGTTTTTCTTTTTTTTCTTTTTTTTTGTGCAGGTTTTTTTCTAGCGCAGTTTTTTCTTTTCGTGATTTCTTCTGCCTCTGTCTGCGTGTTTCTTCGTATGGTTGATGCGTTGTACTGTTCGTTCGCAACAGTACGAAACTTTTTTTGCCGATTACTTCTACCGCTCGCTATGTGTTTGTTCGGATGGTTGACGCATGTCCTCTGTATTTCGTCTTCTAATAAAGAAGTCAGTGTCACTGCTTCTTCGTTTCTCATTCGCAATAGTGCCATTTTTTACGTTGATTCTTCCTGCTGCCTTCGTGCTCACTCCCCCACTTGACGCGTGATAATGATTTTTCTGTCAAATGTATATGCACGAAGCGCGTTTGCATGTCTAGTAGAGACTCAAATGGCATAGCTGCCGTAGCTATGACAATGGAGATATACCCGTGTAGGTGATATTATGATGTTCCTGGGGTACACACATGAAGTTCACCACGAAATATTTTAATTAGACAACGAAGAAGAAAGAGACAAGGGTATAATGACAATGGGAGGCGCTATTTTCAGCACAATGTTTTGGATATTGAGAGCTGAGAGAAAATTTTACCTTCTAGTATCGTATTTACCCTTAATAAATGCTTACTTATCTTTGCATCATATTAAATTGTGCTATTAAATAGGAAAGTGAATTAATTAGCCAACAATTCTTTCTTACGCCACATTAAAAGAAAAGTATTGGATTGGCTGAGCTCAATTGATTGTGCTAGATATAAGCATGCAATCCGATATGATATGATAATAACAAGGTTGCATGCTCTAGTCGAAGTATTAATTTGATTATTATGATATGCATTTTTTGTTAAAAGTTGTTTTATGAAAACTGAAAATTGAATAATAAATAATAAAATAATTATATCAATGATGAGCTAATAAGTGTCACTATTATTGTGCGTGAATTTTTTTTTGATCGAAAAAAGGGGATCATGGTCCCCTGTTTTCATTGATATTGATCTCCTGGGAAAAATATTTACAGAGCCTTATTGCAATACAAAGAAAAAGCTGAAAAGAAAGAAAAAACTGAAAAAAAAAGGAAAGAAAGTTGCAAAACAGAAATCTAAAATGTAGGTCAAATAAAGAAAAGCAGACAATGAGCTCCTAAGGTTTCCATAATTGTCTGAGCTGCCAAATCTCTCTTGCAAGCTGTTGTATGTCTCTGCTCACCTCATCAAATACTCGTCTGCAACGCTCTTTCCATATGGTGAAATTGGTGGCGACCTCAAGTAGAACCTCTGTTGAATTTTGAGCACACCATCTCTTCACTAACAGATCATGAGGGCTGTTTGAAGTGTATACCAGTGGTGCCGTTCCATTATCTGAACTTGAAACTATGACATGATGTAGTTCCCTGTGGAAGATGTCAGCAACATACAACCTAAGTTTGGCTGCGATGTCACAGTGCTGAAATAAATGTTGCACAGTCTCTACGTGTTGACGACACATGATGCACATGTTTGGAAGCATCCATCCCCTCTTTGCCAAATTGTCAATTGTGGCAAGTTTGTCACTGAGCATTAGCCAAATAAAATTTTTGACTCGAAGTGGGGACTTGATGTACCAGCAGTTAGCTGTGCGAAGAGTTGGTGTTGGTGTGTGTACCAGGAAATCGTACACCGACTTCGATGAGAAAGTGTTTCCTCTGATCCATTCGTAACAGCCATCAGTCTGTCGAGAGGTGCATGCTTCAAAGTGATCTTTGAGCTTGCCAATTTTCTTCCAGAACGTGGATGTTATCGTTGTGTTCCATGGCTCTTGCCTTTCCAGGGTTAGATCAATCTTCCACCAGAGGGGTTCAGTAGAGTTCCATTTCCACATCCATTTGAGTAGTAAACTGATATTGGCCATTTTGACATCCCTTACACCTAAACCTCCTTGTGATCGTGGTTTGATCGCCATATGCCAGCTGACCATGTAGAGACCTCTTCTCTGCTGTGAGTCTTGCTTGTGGCCATGCCAAAGAAATCGTCTCTAGATTGTCTGGATCTTTTTAACTACCCAAGCTGGTAGTAAGAAGATCGACATGAAATAAGTTGGTACTGCTGCCAAAACCGAATTGGTCAAAATTAGTCTTCCACCAATTGTTAGCAGAGCCGATTTCCATCCTGACAATTTTCTTTCAATTTTGTGTATCAACTGCATGTACTCCCTTCTTCCTATGGCTTTGTCACTCAGAGGCAGACCCAAATATGATATTGGGAATTTGGCCATGTTGCATTGCAGGATATTTGCCACTGGCTGCGCGTTTTGATTCCCAGTAATCAGCAATTCTGATTTTCCCAAATTGACTTCCAATCCAGAAATCCTTGCAAAGAGTTGTAATGTCAGTCTTATTAACTTTGCTTGTTGCATCGATGGTTTGAACAGAAATAGGGTGTCGTCAGCGTATGAGAGGCACGCATGACAACTCAGGAAAGGGGCTTGGAGCAGTGACCTCTCTGTGAGCCTATTGTACCATCTTGGTAAGAAGTCCATTGCAATGATAAAGAGTAAAGGAGCCAATGGGTCCCCTTGTCGTACTCCTCTCCGCAATTTGATCCTTTTCCCTGCAATAGAATTGATGAGCACTCTTGAGTTTCCTTGAAGCACCAGTCTGTGTATCCAATCTATCCAAGCTTGGGGGAAGTTCTTAGCTCGCAAGCAACTGATGATGAAGTCCCAACTTATTGTATCAAAAGCTTTTCGAATATCAGCTTTGAAGATGCCCAACCTTTCCTTCTGATTCGAGGCAGCTTGGATCACTTCTTGAGCGTAAAAGAAACCCTCTATAATGCTTCTTCCATGTACAATCCCTGTTTGAGTAGGAGTTATGAGCATCGGCAGGAACGGATTTATTCGCTCAGCTAGGACCTTGGACATAATCTTCTGTATGGAATTGAGCATACTTATCGGTCTAAAATCCGACGGTGTTAGTGTCCCTTCCACTTTCTTTGGAATTAAGGCAATATAAGAGTCATTCAAAGGCTCCAACGTCCCAGATTGTAGGACACTGTTTAAAACCTTTAGAATATCCGGTGAGACCAAGCTATTGAACCGTTGGAAGAATTCTCCCGTGAAACCATCCGGCCCAGGTGACTTGCCTTTTTTCCACTTTTTGAAGATTTGATCGAGCTCTTCTTGGGTTATTGGTGCAGCTAAACTTTGATGTGCTTCATTTGGCAATTTTGCTTGACAGAAAAGCCCTTCAAAGTCGAATTTGATGTTGCTATGTCGAGAGGTGCCCATGAGGTTGCAGAAGTGACTGAACATGAGCCTGGCTTTCCCTTTGTGATCAGATATTATTTGGTTCTCATTTTGTAAAGCCGATATTGTGTTTCTCCTTTTTTGAGTTGATGCCACTGCATGGAAGTAGCGTGTATTTTTATCTCCCTCCTTGATCCATTGATTCTTGGCTCTTTGCTTCCACAATTGCTCTTCCAGTTGAGCTATTTGACCCATTCTGACTTTGATAAGTGTTATAAGCAGCTGTTCCAGTCTTGTCAGACACCTTCGTTCCCTCTGCACTTCTAACCATAGCAGTGTCTCATGACCAATTTCTTTCTACATACTTAGGTTCCCGACCCTAGTTTTGTTCCATGTTGCCAGGGTTCGTCTTAGGTTGGCAAGTTTGAGTGCTAGATCGCTGGGATTGTCTGTTGTTGGGGATGTCTCCCATGAGCTTCGTACTATTTCCTCTATGTCCGACATCTTCAACCAGAAATTCTCAAAGTGGAATGTGTTTGGTTTCGGGAAACTTGTTCTACATGTACCTTTGACTGGGCAATGATCAGACAGTGCAGAGGCTAATGCCAATTGTTGTGTATTTGGGAACCGTGAGTTCCATGCCGTATTGAAGAGTATACGGTCAAGTCTGAAAAAAGTTCTTTCTACAGCTCCTCTACTCCATGTGAATCGTCTTCCCTGTAAAGGTGGATCTATTAGATTTAAAGCATGTACTGTCTCCTTGAACTGTCTGTCTGGTCTGCCTTGGGGATTTGAACGGTCTGGCTGTTCCAATGTACAGTTGAAATCGCCCAATATGAGCCAGGGTGTGCTTACTGAAGGATTTTGGGACCGTAAGTCCTGTAGGAAAGCAGCTCTGTGCGTTCTTGTCGACGGACCATACACCCCAGTTATACGGATCTTTGAATTGTTAAAAGTTAGAGTGAAGTCAATTGAGATGCAATGGTCCATGATGTGCTTATCAGATAAGCGGAGAAGAGATGATTTCCAACCCATTAATATGCCACCTGCCGTCCCAATGGCCGGAATAATCTCAAAACAATCAATTCTATGACCCAGTATTTCCTTGGCTGTTTGGGAAGAAAGAGCACTCAACTTTGTTTCTTGCAAACACACTACATCGGGTCTTGTGGATTGAATAAAATTTGTAACATTGGTCCGCTTGGATGCGTCATTCAGACCCCTCACATTCCATGATATCAAAATAATGGATCTAGTACTAGCTGTGTTCATTCTGAGACTGATTGTTACTGCCAGCTTGTAACAGAGGTAAGATGAAACTACAACTGACTCTAAAATGGAGAAAACAGAGTTCAAACCTGACTTCACCCCCGATCACCTCCCTAATCCACAAACTAACATACTCTAAAGACTTAGACCTAAGCATGACTATCATGATATAGCACATAGCTAAACTATTCTAAGCTAACTATCAATACCACTACCAAGCAAGTCACTTAGATGTAGTCCACTTCTCCCCCATAAATTCTCAACGGTGGAATCGTATCGTGGATGGGCGTTGTTGGGCGTGCTTCTATACTTGTCTGGCCATCATTGTCTTGTAGGGCTGCTTCCACTTGTGCTTTAATTTCATCTGTGATTGACAAGCCGGTTGCCTGCAGAATTTGCAGTGCTTTGTCTGTCGACAAGGCCTCGTTCAGATCTTTGAGATTGAAAGGCACTTTCACACCCTCTTGTTTCTTACCTCTACTCCTCGTCTGAGTCAGCGTTGCTCTGTCCCTTTTTGCTGAGAGTCTAGAGCTACGTCTTGGAGGTGCTGTCATTATCTGGTTGGTCTGCTGCAGCTGTTCGGTCTGAGGCACTATGTCGAGAGGTAGAATAGTTTCCTCCAAACTATCCTTAATATAATGTGTGATGTGCTGAGAAAATATAGTGTCAGCCCTTTCATTGAGAACTATGCCTTCGTGATGGGCTTCGGTGCATATGGTGGAGTTGCCATGGAATGGCTGCTCATTACTATGAGGCCATGATATTTCTTGGGCCCTCAAACTTTCCATGGGTATTATCAAATGGGCCTGCGAAAGATTATATCGACCCACCAGAGTTGAATCGGCCCATTGAATCATAAATACCCCTTGCACCTGTTCCTGATTGTCTTTGATCTGCGGTGTGGCCCAATTGGTGCTCCGTTTTTTTTGAGATCCGTGCGCGGCCCCACAATGTCTCGATCTCTTCGCAAGAACAACCTTTTCCCTAGTATAGTAGGAGAGCAGGTCTTTTTCCATCCAGTCTTTTCTCATAGCTTGTTCCATGATCCTTCCCATGGTCATTCTCTCCTTTTGATACTTTTGCTGCTCTAGCATGCAGCCTATCTCTAGGTCCGACAGATAAGTTGCATCAATAAGGTATCTCTGTGGGACTGAGAAAGAAAATCTCCTCAGAAGCTTCCCTTCTTTCTGTAGAGAGAGAAAATCAGTCCACATTGTCAAACTGAGATCGCTTGGGTTTTCTGTGGCCGGTTTCTTTATTTCCATCACCGATTTCTCTACTTCCATCACTGGTGCCACCATTGCCATGGAACCACCTTCGAGGTTGGTTATTGGATTTTTTTCCTTCCAGATTGCTGCTTTTTTAGGCTTCCAGACAATAGTTTTCTTAGGCCGCAACATTTGTCTGGTTTTTGTAAACCTTCGTTGCTTCCCTGGGTGGATCGACTTCTCATGTATTGAAGTGTCAATCCTCCAATCTGCAGGTGAATGGGGGGAAAAGTTTGCCGCCATAGAGTCCGTGGAATCACTGGAGGTTGAATTGTACCCGTTTGAAGGCTGGTGATGTGGACTATGTGGTTGGAGCGGTGGTTGTCGGTGGTTCTGTGGTTCGTGCGGGTCTCGAGGCATATGGGTTGGGTAAAAGGGGTCGTCTCCCCACTCTCTCCACCTTGAGATGACTACATCTACTGGGGTAGCATAATTTCCCTCTCGATACATCAGTTGTAGGGGTAGATTACGTGGGTGTTTTGTTCCCAGCAAGATGGAAATGTGCTTGAAATGCTCGGCTTGACGACCGAAAGGAAGGATTCTAATTGGCGTGCCGCAACCTTGAATCAAATTTCTAATCTCTGGGAAAGTCCAAGCTTGAATTGGCAAGCCTAGTAGCTTTATCCAAACTTGGTGTGTCGGAGGATCATTGGCCATGCCGAACCTAGGGCGCCATTCATGCACCCTGAAGGTGATATTACGACAGGGTATGTTGTACACTCCTCCTTGTATCACCATATTCCTGGAGGCGGGGTCTGGGCATATCACCAAATAAGGAGAACTGTGTGCTTCAAATACTTGAAAGGCTCCATTGTGTCTGCCATGAGCCAGCGAGAGGTGTTCAGACATCAGCACCGGGAGGTCTGGGGTCGGTGCTCCTTGAAGGATAATGATGTAGCCAGTACTTGCCAAGTACTCATTCTGCTCTGTCAATGTCAGGCGGTCGGGACGGTAGATATCCCGAAAGAGTGGTCTCTCATGCACAAAGTCTTCCATAACAGCGGGGTGGGGTAGCTTGGGTGTGGTTGAGTGACTAGTTGTTGTTGTCTTGGTCACTGCCGGACAACGGTTGTATTTATGCCCTGGTTTTGAGCAGTTAATACACTTAAATGGATTCCTGCAGTTTTTTTGGATGTGACCATTCAGCAAGCATCGAAAACATTTCTTCTCCTCTCTTACTTTTGCTAGTAAGTCTGGAAGTGTTGTTTTGGACGGTGGCTCCTTCTGTTTCATCCGTGGGGATATATTTTGCCATTCATGGGTTGCAACAGGAGGCTTGTAGCTTCTGATAGGTTGTTTGACCTGCTTCGATGATTCTCCTAGGAAAATCTCTTTGAAAGTCTTGGTTGGGTATTTGTCTGCATTGAATGTTTGTTGGTGGGGGTTATACCTGTCTTTTGATAGGATGTGTTTGTTGTGGTTGGCATTGATGGCGGTTGGGTGAGCTCCTCTCTCCTCTCTCGCCGCTCTCATTTTGCCTTTTCAGTGCTTGACCAAAGCATGCAATGGATTGTGCGTGAATTCTACCATCAAGGATATTAATCCCTTATATTTTTGAAGTCCAATACATAATGGTAACACTATTGCATTATGAAGGGCGATACATACCAGTGATATTTTTTTATTTTGTATTACAAATTGACAATGACATAAGTAAGAAAAAAAAATAATGATCAAGAAAATATTTTTTTTTTGGTTGAGTATTAATAAACAAGTCAAAAATAAAATTAGTTATTTTAATTACTTAATGTATGGTATTTAATATATCTTAATTTTAAAACTACATAACTACAAATAACGATCATAAAATAACCAAAACAAAAATTGGATAACGCCACATTTGACTAAAATACAAAATTCAACTTTTAATAATCATGATATTCATTGAAAATATAAAAGTATCATTAATAAAATAAATCTTAGGAAGATCAATAAATTAATACCACATTCGCATTGATTATTTTTAATGTAAGCCTAATTCATTTTGTTATTTTGAATAAAAATTAAAGAGAATGTATTTAATAAAATACAATATAATATTCAAAGCAAATATGTCGGATTAAGATGAATTTTAAAAATCAAATTTTCAACCCAATTCAAATTAAAAGGTTGACTAGGGTAAAACTTGTACATGACCTGATGCTTATGCAACCCTACAATATACTTATATATATATACTAGTAATTGTACCCGTGCACAGCAACGGAAGAAAATAATGTAGACGAAAATATAATTGACTAAAGTATTTTTTTTTAAATATGAAAAATAAATATCACTGAACATAATCATAAGATAGTATATTATTTAGTTTGACTTGTTTAGCAAATCAAATTTAATAAATTTTTAATATTCTAAATGTATAGAGCATGAAGCATGGAGCATTGAGTGGGTAGCAGGGAGCGTGGAGCGAGAAGAGTGGGGTGTGGAGCGAGAAGAGTGGGGAGGGAAGCGGGTAGCGTGAAGCGTGAAGCATGAAGCATGAAGCCGAAAGCATGGAACGAGACACGTGGAGCGTGTAGCGGGAAGCGTGAAGTATCGAGCGTGGAGCGTGAAGCGTGGAGAGGGAAGCAGGAAGCGTGGAGCGGTAAGACTCATGACGAATGACATATCTAAAGCTATTGTCTAATCAATTTCATTGTCAACTAAGATATAGTGAAATCAATAATTTGTTGAAGTTCTTTTTTTTGCATCTCATTATTATTGATTTCTTTCAGCGGATTTTTCAGAAAATAGTTTCGTTTGATAGGGTAGGTGCACATCTTTCTAACGATCCCTTAAGCCTCTTGTGGGTCATAGTGGTTTGTCCCGGGGGAAATCTAGCTACCTTATACATGCTATTGGGTACTTAGCCAAATTTGAGAAGGTAAGCACATATTTTTTGGTTGCTAAATTTGCATCCGATTATTATTGATTCTTTCAGCGGATTTTCCAGAAAATGGTTTCGTTTGATAAGCTAGGTGAACATCTTTCTAACGATTTCTTACGCCTCTTGTGCGTCACAGCGGTTTGTCTCGGGGGAATGCACGAACCTATATTATTGTGCCATCCATATAGAAGAAAAACAAATATTAATTAATCACAGCCGTTTTAACGATTCCCGACTCATATAGAAGAAGAGGATGAGGAGTTTGTCAGCGATTCTTTGCTCTCTGAAGCTTTCGTGTTTGTTAGAGCGAAGAAGACAGTTATTTTTAATAAAAGTAGGGAGCGATGTTTTTTAGGCTAGAGCGGTGCAGAGCGAGCGCAGGAAGGGGGCGACCGACTGGAGAGCGAAGAAAAATAAATAATTAATCACAGCCGTTGATCTTTTGGCAGGTTTAATTTAAATCCTTTGATCACAAGGGTCTATCATATAAGGGTAATTTGGGAAATTTAAAAATGCTGAACCAAATGGACTTTTCTATTTCTTAAGATATATGAATGTCTAATGTTTCATCCTTATTTTGACAACAATTTAATCATTCTTGTGAAGGCTTTTAAAGATAGAATTCAAATGAAATGGTATCACCGTTATGTATTGGACATTGAGCATGTATATAAGGAATTAATAGAGTAAAACTATTGTATTCTTATGAGCACTAATGTTTTGATGTTCTAAACTCGAAATATTTTAAATACCTTCAAATTTTGATTATCGTGTTGAATATTCTTTTTATATAAAAATCTTATAGGAGACAAAATTTATGTTTTAAGAGTTTTTTTAAGTTTGTGTTTTGTATTTTTGAATGTGATTCCAAAATAATAATAAAATAAGGCAAAAAATTGGATACTTCAAAAGATGGGTACATTAGATATTTTAGCTCATTTGTATCATTCAATTCATCGAGATTGGTGAAAAGTGATTCACATTACCTTTTGTTGCATTTCTCAATGAATCACTTCTCATCAATCTCGATGAATTGAACGATCCAGATGGACTAGATTACCCAGTGTACACATCTTTTAAAGTACACAAGTTTTTGCCATAAAATAATCAATGTTTATATATAAAATAATGTCACTTAAAAAATCTACATGTACTTAAAAACTCTAAAAAGAAAAATTTAGTCTCCTACAAGATTTAATATTAAGAAATTATCAAGCATGATAAATCAAAATTTAAAAGTACTTAAGAATGTTTTTGAGTTAAGAACACGAAAGACTTTGATATTTCTAGAAGTGCCATAGCTTTATTCGGGTTAATATCTTAATGGTATAGTATCGCACATAATAATGCTGGCACTTTCAAGATCATTATTCATATAATTAATTTGTTTATTTCGTATTAATTTTTTGTTTTCATAAATAGTTTCTAATAAAAATGCATGCCATAAAATAATCAATTTTATACTTTGACACGAATCATGTTATTATCATATCAATTGAATAATCAATTGATGCCTGCCAAGCTAATTTGTTAAACTTACCTTTTTAACTATAGCGTAAGAATTAGAGTCGTTCGTTCATTAATTAACTTCCTTATTTAATAGCACAATTGAATATGATGGAAATATAAGCAAGTATTAATTAAGGTTAAATACGGTATTAGAAGGTAAAATTTTCTCTCAGCTCTCAATATCCAAAATATTGCGCTGAAAATAGCGTCTCCCAATGACAATAGGTTTCTAATATTAATCAAATGCAATTTGGTGGTGGACTTGTTGGATTAGAGCGGCGACAGCGGGAAGACAAAGGTTTAAATGTCATAATTGCGAAATAAGACGCTGTTAAACATCTCCACCATTGTTGACATAGATGGATCTACATAATTATTGGGTATGCACAGTATGTTAGCAATTGAGAAATTGTAATGGAAAATTTTGTATACGCTTATTTGTATCAAATGATAGTTTATATAATAATAATAATAATAATAATAATAATAATATATCATGTTTTAAAACGAGTGTTCGCCATTGCAGTGTGATATTTAAGGTTAGATTATTGTGATACCTAAAGATTGTCAATTGACATCCATAATCCATTAACCTAATTAGATATGCACAAAAGCGATGTATATACAATTAAATTTTATAATCATATTCTATGGCTTATAGGGATCAAATATGGATTTTTGAAGGTGAATTTTATAACTTTTCACTTGTGTATCTATCAAGTAGGATTAATATAGACAGATATATATAGTATTCTAATTGAAATGATTTGCTAAATAATACCATAATTAAAAATACTTGCTATCAGTTATGAATGAGTTGTTAGTTTATATTTACAACATATTAACAGTGACATATCTTTATATAAATTTTAAATTGCTATCAAATTAGTAAGATATGAAACTCACTAGCAATGACTCAACTTATCAATCATCTATCACAAATATATATAATTCAAATTTTAAACACAACATGTAATAGATGATCTGATATAACACCTAAATCATGCATATATGACGATAGAGTATGAGTCATTTTTTTATAGTTTATGACTTCGAAGGTTTCAATGATCAATAAATTCCAATTCAATTAATAATAGAACAACATTTGAAGTTGTCAAATTTCTCAATAAAAATGTTATCATGAAGTCCAACAACATACTTGAATACTATTTCTTCATGAGTTACTATCAAATTGTTTAAGAAATTTCAGTATCAAGATATATTTCCATTTTACGCATGATATATCATATAAATACACCTTGAATGCAAAAAATTACCACCATGCCATATTATCATTAAAGAAAAATTATTTCGATTAATTGTGCAAATTTCTTCTAGTATGAGATTAACTTTTTCACTCGAAATTTAAACGAATCCTACACAATTATGAAATAAAAAAAGCTACCTGCAGATGTAAAACACAAAAGGAGTTAATCTCAACATCAAAATATGTTAGTCTCAACACTAAAGAACTTAGTCTCAACACCAAAAAAAAATTAGTCTCGATATCAAAGGTGTTAGTCTTATCACCTGACGCTAACTACAAAAATAAACAACTCAATCAATACAAGAGTGAAGTGCACAATCAAGACGGCAAATTCAAAACCGTTATAACAAAATAAACTAAAAAAAATTGTTAGAGAAGTTCGTTACAGAACATTAATTGTAATCAACTAGTTAACTAGACCGCTTAGCTGTCACACATATGACATCAGTTTTTCTATATAAATCTCTCGATTGCAATTGTAAATGACAAGTGAATTCAATGAATCAAATAAGTTTCATTGTTCTTCTTTCTCTATTTTCTTTGATGCCTAATGAATCAAAACGTGAGATCTGAAACATTTCCTAAACAAAGAGTCGGTTGTAAGATCAAAATGGTTGGTATCTATCTATCTATTAATTGTATATTAATGGTTGGTAGTTTAATATATATATGCACTAATGTGATTCAAATCAATATAATGTATGCATATATATATGTTAATCAAAATTTGTTGATCGGATCTACTGTGCATCCTTATGTCGTTGACCCTAATTAATATTATTCCAAAACCACTAGCTGTGACCCCCATTTTAATATGCTTCTTCGACATGCCACCATTAATTCCCTTGTGAATTCACCATAGGATAGGGATATAATTTCCAACCTAACAAGTAACATCTCACAGGGATTTGGTTGTTCAGAGAGAGAGAAAAATGTGCATCTCATTTCCTATTTTCAATGGGTAACCAGCGGTGCCATTTGCTGTATGTTGACTCTATGTCTCCATGCTAAAGAAGCAGAAGTAGAAATGGCTTGGATCTTTTTCTTATATATTATTCTAAGGACGCTGATACAGTGTCTCGTATTTTGTTCTTCTCATTTCTTCCGCTGTCACTGACGCGTCAGACTCACGCTTTGACTTTAGAGAAACTCTCATTTTTAGAGCATCTCAATGGCAAAACAAGAATCACCGTAGCGTTTTCCATTATTCTAAACAACCATCAAATCTGCAGGAAAGCATATATGGACATGTTATCTGTTCCGATGCCGAATGTCACGTTGAATTTTTATTTTTTATTTTTTCTGTTCTTTTGCCGACAGATTTTTTAACGAACACAAGAGTTCATATATACAGGTATGAGTGTAGTAATACAACTGGCATTTGATAATGCGTTTATATATTTAATTTTTAGTATTTACTTTCTGTATATAAATTTGAGGTTCTCAAATAAATAAATAAAAGAAAAGATTATTTTGATGCTCTCATTTCTCGTTATCTTTGACTACTTGACTTCATATTTAGAAAGTTTGTAAGGTTGACATGTCAACATGTCACTCGTGTAGATTTGAATGGTTTAAATTTGGGAAAAATGTTCAGCTGATTCTCGCTTGATTCCATCGTCGATACGCACTGAACGCGTCTAGTTGAGTTTCGAGAAAAAATTATTCTCGTTATTATGTCGAATTTCAAAACTCTCAAGATAAAACTCGCAAACAATCTTAGAGAACTCAAACTCACATTAATTGTACTTCAAAAATAGCATGTAGGATAAAGATTAATCAATATATCTATCCGTATCATTTCTATAAGAAAATAAAATTTTAAAATGATAAACGAATATTGCAAAGCATGGTGCCTCAGTGGACGGCCTACAATTACAGATCAATCGATTTCCCTAGTAAGTTTTGTTTTGTAGGCCCAATTAGGCCCATATAAGAATAAAGTATCTAAAGAAACAGAACCGTATCTCTGATGCATATTTTTTACCAGAGGGGTGCAAATTTTTATGAACTGTCCGATCGACTTTAAACGTTCCTGATTTAACAATATAAAATTTTCTGTATCATTCATTTGCAGTCGAACGTACGATCTTAATCCAGCGACCTTGGTTAGAGTGCACCTCTCTGATGCAAAAAAAGTGCACCGTAGGATACTTGTCCCTAACGAATCCTGATTCATAACCAAACAATCAATTTCCTTCATATTTTGACAGTATAACTTTCGTTCTTTCTTTTTTTTTCTTTATTTTTTAACACCGGAAAAGTACCATCCTTAGCAAGCAACGGTACGGACATCAGCAAGAAATTTCCTACTTTATGCCAGAATTATATACATCTCCATCTTCTTGCCAGAGCTCTTCATGTTCATATTGTTATATAGTTCTAAATTGCTCAAAATAAGTAAATAACTAATGCCTGGTGTATGTACATAAAAATAATATATTTAAATTATCCATTCTTTTTAATGATTGGCAATGTTTCTCTAGGCACATGGATTGGCAATGTTAACTGTTTGATTCTTACTGTCCTAAGTTACCAAATCAACTCAGCACAAAAAGCCAGCATTTCAATATCAATGACAAATTCATGGTTCTGAAACTCGGCTGATTCCGATCCGGTGAAATGCTAATGGTTCAAAGAACATCTCTTCATGTTTGAAAAGCCAATCCATGTCATTCAAATTAATTTACATCCAATAATCTTGTAGGAAAACAAATTTTCATATTTTTAGAAACTTGTTTGCTATTTTTTTTTAAAGATGGGCCAAAATTTAATATAGCAATGATGGATTGTTTGCATATCACAAAGTGACATATTTACAAAATTTAAAATAAGTCTAAAAATGGTAAAACTGATTTCTTACGTAGATCACATTTAATGATTTAGATTGACTGTTCGGAGATAAAAAGAAGTGATTTGTGTTATAGCAGTGCCAGAGCCTAGAAACCCAAATCGCAATGTTTTCCATCAAAAATTCAAAATAACAGTGCTTCTGATGTAATCACTAGGATAAATTTCAGGCTTGCAAGTGAACCTTGTGGTGCCCACACAAAGGTGGGTCCCCAAAGACATCATTTATTTTCTCTTTTGTCACATATCCTCAAACTGTTGCAAATCGATCTCTCTGGTTAGCTACTTTAACTCGCTTCTCTGGTACAGTTGCGATAGAGAAATTTGGAATTAACAGATGAAATCAAGAAATTGAACTTAGCTGATAGGAATAGATCAAGAGAGAACCACTGAAGGCCTGAAGGGTGCCTGGTACGCTCGTCTATTCTCGGGAGAAGGCTTCGCTCAGAAAATCGAGGCTAATCGTTGTACTTTGATCTGGGCCGTCGGATCAAGAATTAGCCATCCTGGTTTAATTTAATAATATAAACCACTGAATCATCAGTATGATCGAGCGTTGATATTCAATCTGACGGTCCAAATTAAAATGAAGTGAACGAAGAACGATGCGATGTTAACAGTGCAGTTTGGGCTCAATGCAGCGCACAAGTCAGTAGGTGCGGAAGTGGGTTGTGGCCTCTGAGGGCTTGTGGGCTTTGTGGGCTTTTGGCACCTCCACTTCTCCTCTAATGATCTTGAATTATGTTGTTATTTTCTTGATCTGTACAATTTTCGTTAGAATAAACAGTACAACTATACTCCTACTATAATAATATTAATATCTGAATTATTATATTCCAACAAGTTGCTAATCCCCTAGTATAAATTGGAAACTACGTCCTATGCAAAACATTTAGAGAAATATAACAAATTAGAAAAAAAAAAAAATTCTACGAGAGTTAAATACAGGCTATTGAGCAATTTGAATTAATCATTTGGATCTCAGGAACAAAGATCTAAAAGCATCAATCGGCTAAAAAATAATGTGCATGACACCATTACAACATCAACTTTCTTTTACCTAATAAACATACATCATCCAAGTTTTTTTTAATATGTAATATGAAAGACTATTATACTTTGTAAAGCACATATTTTGTAATTTTGAGTCAATTTCTTGTCAAAATTACTTCTATTATAAATGATCCAAATTTAATAGTCCCAAATCACAAAACATGTGTTTTACAAAGTATAATAGACTTGTTCTATTATAATTATTGTTGTTGTTGTCGTCGTCGTCGTCGTCGTTGTCGTCAGATTCAAGATTCAAAATTTCAAATATAACTTGCACAACTCAAAATATGATGTTTTTTTAATCTAAAACAACCAATCATCTACAGTTAATATGTTTTTTTCCGCTAAATATTTGCACTTCACAAAAAAATTCCAATTAAAACAGCATAATTGATATTTTTCGTCTCTCCCGAATTGACACTTTTTATTCTTTTCAATACACAGCAGTCACGTCATTTTTTTTGAAATAAACTTTGATCAGTGTCGGCGTGTTCTTTTTCTTAACACGCGGACATAGCATCAGACATATTCGCATTTATGAGGCTTGGTTCCGATACAGTAAAAAAAATTAATTCCTGATTTTGTTGTATAGTATTGATGAAGATTGCACGCGTGCTGCTACGCTCAACGGCTCAAGGCATGCCTCAAGGCATTAATACATCTATGAGGTTCGCATGCCTCAAAGCATTAATGATGATTGGAAACGGTTTGAATCAAAAAATGATTGAAAACGGCTTGAGCCCATGTAATATTTAAACCTTCAAACTAGGTCAGCAGGGATCCAATGTTTATTTAAATTAATCCGATCTCTCTTCATACATAAATCCTTGCTACTAATAAAAGAAGATTGAAGTTTTTGACTCCAAATCTCTATTCATCTCTCAGATCAATACAGATCGTTAGATTTTTATTTCATTCTATCACAACCATTCAATTTTGAACTTTCATTTCCCCCGTACTTTCGTCTGCCAAAATTCGGAAAATTAAAACGTCGCTAGCGTAACAAAATAAAAAAGGGTTTTACTCCAATACTCCCACCAAAATTTGTTCTCTAACTTCTGTTATAAATCGTTGATTTCATGAATCCAACGATTCTGATTAAACAAATTATTTAGTCAGCCGGTTTGTATGTTAGACAATCGGTCACCGATCATAAAAATTAGGGAAAATTTTTTCTGTGCCACTCAAAAGTAGGGAAATTTTGTTTTTGCCATCCAAAAGTTCATTCTCTCTTAATTACCACTCTAAAACAGTACTCCATTTCTGATTTGCCACTTTTCTTATTTTAAAATCATTTTCTGTGAAATAAAACAACCACATTTCATTTCTGACTAAACTGCCCCTGCACCCACATCGAATCTACTCCATCCGATCATGAGTTTAAAATGGTGCATGAGTTCTGGATATTGATGATATTGATGTCCCTGCCCCTGCACCATTTTAAAATCGCGATTTCATCTCTTCCCTCTCCTAGAAATCGCGACGTCGATGAAACCTCCTTGATATTGATGTCACCCGAGACTCCATGAAACCCAAGAGAAGAAGAGGGACGTCACAATATCGGTATGCTCCATCTCTCTGGAATCGCGAAGCATAGGAACCCTAGAGCCAGGTCCCAAAGTCGTCGTCGCCAGGTCAGAGGAAAAATCGCCAGGACAAAGACAACATCGTCAGGTATTTTCCCTCTCTCAGTCAAGCTTCGAATTTACTGTGATTCACAACAACCACTGGTTAAAATGCTGATATTGCTCTTTTCATTAAAAGGCAACAGTAAAGCTTCGATTGCAGTTTTCCTCTCTCAGTAAAAGGCAACAGTAAAGCTTCGAATTTATTCACAACATCGCCAGTAAACAGTAAAGCTTCCCTCTCTCAGTTTTATTGTATTGCTCTTTTCATTGCAGTTTTCCTCTCTCAATTTTCATTGCAACTGATCACAGTAAACAATAAACAATAAAGCTTCGAATTGTATTGTTGTTTTCCTTTCAGTTTTACTCTCTCAATTTGTGCAATGAACCAGTATCTATGTTATTGCTGTTTCATTACAGTTGTCAATAATGGACAAAAGTACGAATTGTAGTGGTACAAACTGCAGTACCAATGAACCATCACCCAGCATACCTTGTGGTAGTCAAAATCAAGCTAGAAGCTCTGAGGGAGATAATGAGCACTGCGAGCAGTATGTGGAAGCTGATGGTGAGCGGATATTTCTTTGTGATGAGGAGCCAATTGTAGAACCAGAACCGATTTTGGAGCCAATTGTAGAACCAGAACCAATGTTAGAGCCAAGTGTTCTTGCTGATAGTGACTACAGTGTTTTATACGATCCTGACAATCCGAGAATAGAGCTTAATGCATTATTTCCGAATGTTGATGCCTTCAGAAAGTCATTAAGGCATTTTGCTATTAAAAGTGAGTTCGAATACATCACAATGAAGTCAGATAAGAAAAGATTCATGGCAAAATGCAAACATCAGGATTGTCCTTGGAGGATTCGAGCTTATAGACTTCGAGATGACAATAAAACCTTCAAGGTAATGTATTCATGCTTATGACATATTTCTAAAATAATAATGTAATTATACTTATGAGATATTTGTTATGCTTGATATTATTACCATGCAGGTAACTGTATTACCACACGAACATACATGCCCAAGCACTAGCATGGTGGAAGGAAAGATGGTTTCTAAGTCTTGGGTATCAGAGAGGGCTGGAGATTGGTTAAGGAAAAATCCATCGGCTGGAGCAAAGCAAGTAAAAGACAAATTGGAAGATGAGTTCCACGTAAAATTGAGTTATGGTAAGGCTTGGGCAGGAAGGACTGCTGCTCTTGATGGGCTCCAAGGGTCATGGGAAAAGACCTTTCAATTGGTGTATAATTTTAAAGCAGAGTTGGAAGTGAAATGTCCTGGTAGCATTGTTGAGATAGATTGTGAAAGGGAAGGTAGTAAGAAGCGTTTTAGCAAGATGTTTGTGGCGTTGAAACCGTGCATAGATGGATTTGTACATGGTTGTAGGCCTTATTTGGCTATGGATTCAACCCATTTGACAGGCAAGTACCAAAATTCCCTTAATATGTTCAACTTAAAACTAAGGAACAAAAAATTTCTCTAAAACTAATATTATTTTGTCTTTTGTTTACAGGTAGGTATAGGGGACAATTGGCGACTGCTTGTGGTATTGATGGATTTAATTGGTTGTATCCAGTTGCATATGGCGTATTTGACTTGGAGACAACTGAAAATTGGACGTGGTTCATGGCCCAACTGAGCAAGGCAATTGGTAATCTTCCATGGTTGGTGATATCATCGGATGCATCTAAGGGATTGGATAAGGCAGTTTCAACAATATTTCCCGAAGCTGAGCACAGAGAGTGTATGCGGCATTTGGGTGAGAATTTCAAAAAAAGGTTTCATGGGCAAGCATTTGATGACAACTTCAAGCCAGCTGCTTACGCATATACCACAGAGCAATGTGAGTACCATCTAGGCGAGATCAAGAAAGCTTCAGATGCAGCATTCAAATATCTTGAGAAAAAGGAACTTTGGTGTAGAAGCAAGTTCTCCAAGGTAACAAAGGTGGATTATGTGACCAACAACATATCAGAGTCTTTCAATAATTGGATAAAAGATTTGAAGGATTTGCATGTCGTTGAGCTTCTTAATCAGATTAGACGGCGAATCATGGTGACATTTGATAGACGGAGGATGGTCGGGAGAAAATTAGCAGGCTTGATTGTGCCAAGTGTTATGAAAGAACTCAACGCAAAGAGCAGAAATCTCGGGAGAATAAGTATAAGTCGAGGTGGAGATAATTGTGCAGAGGTGAGTGGAACAGATAAAGGCAATGCTTGGACGCATGCTGTTGAGTTAGATAAGCAACAGTGCACGTGCGAGGAATGGCAACTTTGTGGCAAGCCATGTATTCATGCTGTTGCATTCATTTCCTCACTTAGGGGAGCCCGTATGGAGGAGTATGTGCACGATTATTTCTCGGTTGAGCGGTTTAGATTGGCATATGAGGGGGAATTTCGACCCATAGGTGATAAATCCAGGTGGGTTAAATTCGATCATGGATTCACAGTTTGTCCACCTAAGATGAAGAGACCGGCCGGACGGCCGAGAAAGGAAAGAATTCCGAGTTGTTTGGAAATAGGTACAAGAAAACACCAATGTAAGAGATGCAAGAAATTCGGCTATCAAGCAAGAACGTGCAAAGAGGGCGAAGATGGCCAAGCAGGAAGGCGTAGAAAGAGAAAGAGGTAAGAATCAATTATTTTACATATCTCACCTCTTTCATGTTATGCTGCTTATCATTCAACTACATCACGGTTAATATGCTGTACTTGCAGAAATTGAGGTTAATATGCTATATTCTGGACATGATTCAAACTACATCACGGTTGTTGTACTTGCAACAATTAACTGAATATGCTTCAAATTACATCACCTTATTTTCTCTCATGTAATGTGGTCTTTCTTAACTTGCAGGAAGAGGGCATCACAAAGTCAGGAAGAGAGTCATGAAAATCCGGCCGTTCTCGGTTGACCACCATATTTCTCGAAGTTGGGATTTCTCAAATTTGGATTTTTTTTTTGTATTCTGGATTTGGATGTTGTAATTGTTTTGAATGTTTGAATGTTAGAATGTATGTTTGGATGTTTTGAATGTTTGAAACTTTTGAATGTTTGAATGTTGGGAAAATTTGGAATGTTCGAATGTTTCTCAAAGAGAATCATATTTTACTTGATTTCACATAGAGAAGATAGCATGATTAAGGTACTGGCCTTGATTTCACTGGTGCTGCACAAAGTGGAATTAAAGCAAGTACATATGTTTGAAGACAAAGTGCAATTACATGTCTATTACAAAGTGCAATTAAATGTCTGAAACAAAGTGCAATTACATGTCTCCAAACAACTAAATAACTCTCATAACTAAAAGTATAACCATTGTACAACTGACAAGCATTACAACACATAGAGCAATAAGAATTCTAGCAAGGAGGACTTCTATCTTCTCAACTAATTTGACAAGTCGATAATTTACTTTCTTGTTCGTTTCATCGATCCCAGCATTTGTGGAAGGTTCAGTACTCGGCATTGTTGCAAAATTTCTTAAGTCTGGAAGTAATTGTTCGTACTCTTCCTCCCACATAAAGAATTTGCATTTGGAAAATTTCTGTAAACAAAAAATTACGATTAATCTGCATTTGTGTAACCATAAGTACTATAACCATTAGTTCTCTTTAAGCCCAAATGCTCAATAGTGTAACCATAAGTAGTTGTGTACCGATACTAACAAATATAAATCTGGTACAGGTTAATATGATGTATCATCTCTAATCTGGTACAGGTACAAATTCAAACTGGGGCAGGTACAAATTCAGTTTGCTGGTACAGGTTAATCTGGTACCAGGTTAATCTGCTATATCAGTTTGCTGGTACGACTCTGCTGGTACCAAATTCAGACTGTGCTACTCTCGAGTCTAAACTGCTGGTACAACCTTTGTAGAAGGAAAAACTGCACAATCTGCTGGTACCATAAACACCTTGTCTGCTGGTACCATGTAGAGTCTAAATCTTATTTCTAAATCGATAAAAACAGCAATGAAAAACAATAACAATACCGTTCTTTTATTATTGACACATTTGTAGAAGATTCTATTTGGATTCGAAGCTGTGCTACTCTCGAGTCTTAAAACCTTCATCCCGCAATCTGGACATGGCAGGAGGAGGTGGCTGGACATGGCGGTGCTCGTCATTGCTGCGTCGCCTGGAATGATTGGCAGGAAATAGGTCAGGGGTAGTAGTGGGTTTCAGCGAGGGTGGGTTGCTGCGTCGCGCTGGCGATTCTGGGTTTCAGCGAGAGTGGGAGAGGGTTTCAACGGAATAGATCGACGTCGCGAAGTAATTCAGCGCTGGCGATTTTTTTAGGGTTTCATCAACGTCGCGATTTCTGGTAGAGGGAAGAGATGAAATCGCAATTTGTTGCCAGGTCCTGGGAGAGGGAAGAACGAATCGATCTGAATTGATGTAGAGGCAAGTTCTCCAGGGGCAGTTTAGTCAGAAATGAAATGTGGTTGTTTTATTTCACAGAAAATGATTTTAAAATAAGAAAAGTGGCAAATCAGAAAGGAGTACTGTTTTAGGGTGGTAATTAAGAGAGAATGAATTTTTGGGTGGCAAAAACAAAATTTCCCTACTTTTGAGTGGCACAAAAAAAAATTTCCCTAAAAATTATCGGTTGTATTACTTGACAGCCGGTCACTTTTTTCCGAAGGGGCATTTTTGTAACGGAATTTTGTCTCGTCAGTCGTCCTCTATTCCGACTTTCTCCAAACCACATCTCACCCCCTCTTTTCCCCTCTATCTGCGAAAAACTCTATGCTCGTTTTCGCCCGCTCTCTCCTTTGAGTCCTTTCCATCTCTGCCTCTTTCGTCGTCTCTATGTCTCTCTAATTAAATGCTCATCCACAGCTATTTCTAGGGTCTGCGATTAGAGACGGAACCATCAAGGTTTTTCTAAAGGTGGTGAATCTTCGGGAAAGGTTTCTCTCTCTCTCTCTCTCTCTCTGTCTCCAGCGAATTGGAGAAATTTTGTTAGGGTTTTCTCTTTGAAAGCTCTAGGATTTGTGCTAAAGAATTCATACGGGTTATGTTTTGAACTTATATAAGGTTAATGACATAATGGAGGTCATGGGTCACAATTATGGAGTTACTGAAAAAGTCAAAGAGGTAAATGCAGTTTAAATCTTACTATTCTCTTTTTTGTTAACCTGATTGTATTATTGAAATCAAGGTTGTCAAAATGATTGATTGTCAGTGGATCCCATTTGTAAGGTAGTATTTCTTAACTGGCACACCAAACAAAAGCGATTCTGAAAGAATAGGACAGAATATTTGTTCAATTTCACTTTCTACATCAGTACCTCACAATTTCCCTTATACTGAAACACAACTATATTATTCAATCAATGGAAAAATTGCAATCTCACCCTTACTTTTAGCTAGAGTTATGCGAGCACATTTAACTAAAATTCCTGGCCACATCTAATGCATATTTAGTCTGTGATTTATTATGGTTTTTTTTCTTTTATATGTTGTTTGTGTCAACATTTCTGACATTTTGACATATCAAATTGTAGATCAAATGCCAGCGCATCAATCAGTGTCTCAAGAGTACAGTATTTAGATTGCTGGTGAAACAGAAATATAATGAAGTAATGATGCTAGCTGAAATGCTAAATAAGAGGGTATATTTAGATTATCTAGTACCAAATACCAGAATATGGTGATATGGGTATCCTCACCCATTGCTTCCCTGATCAAAGGGGACACATAAGTAGTATTTTGATTAGTTAGGTTGGATGTTTAATACAACAGAAGTAATATATCTTTGTAAAACTCAGTTAGCTTTTATTAATTATTTCAAAAGAAAGAGAGATATCAATGATAATCAGCTCCGAATAAATTATGTGCGTCAATCACCTCTTATTCCTAATAATTTGAAAAATAATTTAAACAATTTTCTGAAAAACTGGGAATTAAGTAATTTTTTTAGTATAAGGAGTAGTTTGCAAAATGGCTGACAAGTTTGTATGCTTTTATAAGAGATACAGATATCAAAAAGCTCATCACTATACTAGTTTGCAAAATGGCTGACATGTCTTATTCCAGCTTAATTCTTGTACTTTGAAATTCAAGCAAGTTTTGTAATTACAGGTCTTATCCCTGCCTAATTCCTGAGATTAGTAATGCAAAAGACAATAATAAGAACAATACCTGAAAGTTGCAAAATACTCGGAACTGCCAGGAAATATCTCGACTTCACATTGATGTGCAACAAATAGTATGGAGGCTCCTGCTATAGATGTCTATTAATATGTTAACTATACTTACCAGTTACATGAACAGGACAAAAAGTATTCGTCAATAGTGAGGTTTATGCTAACAATACACTTATAAACAGCTAAGTGCTACTTTCATTCAACCTGAAATCCGATAAGTTCAAAGTTTATTACAAGTCAACCAGCAAAGCAGAAGCATTATTGGTGAAGCTGACCCAAAATAGAAATCAGATGTAATTACATAACTGATCCTGTTAACATTAGTACCGAAACTAGCTAAACTACAAATTACATAACACTAAAATGTCAAAGCTATACTCATCATCACAATATAAATTGATAAGTCTTAAAGAGATCGATAAATTAATAAAGTATAGACATGAAAAATAATAAATTTTATTTTTTATTTTGAGTAATCAGCTATAAATTGCAAGTGACATAACTAATATCAAATTTTCACATTTCAAACTCTAGCTAAAAAAACAACCAATGATCACTTGTGTAACGCCACTTTTGCAACATCAACTATTAACTTCTCTTGGTTGTCTTCCTTTCCAATTCTTCTATTAAATAATTCAGCCGGGCTTCAATTCTACGAGCTTCAATTCTCCAATCATGATATCTGCATTACTCTACATAGTCACCACTCCTATGTTACAAACAAATTCAAATGTTAATAGAAAATCTGGACTGACACTAACTATTTTTAAATATGGATTGACCCTAACTATTCTCAGATACCTGAAATCCGTCTGATACTGCAAAAAGCTGGTACTGACTAATATCGCAACAAAACTTTAGCTAACAGTTCGAAATAATGGACTTCCAACTCAAATACCAAATTGGATAATTGTAACTAAAAAACACAGCAAAAAGAAATCTTTAGCTAACAGTCTTGAACACCTTTGAAAGGAAACTTTTAGCTACCAGTAACTTGAACACCATTGAAAGGAAACTTTTAGCTACCAGTAACTTGAACACCATTGAAAGGAAACTTTTAGCTACCAGTAACTTGAACACCATCAAAAGGAAAAATTAACAGCAAAAAAAAAAGAAGCAAAAACTTGTTCAAAATTCACACAAAATCACAATAATTGTAATATTTCCAATTTGTAACTACCAATTTCACAAAAGGAACAATTAACATAAAAAAAGATACCAAATTATAACTACCAGTTTCCCAATTTGGAACTTCTATTTGCACAATGTTATATGCTCTACTAATGAAAATGAAACCGAAACGAAAATAGGCTATGGTTGCTATTCTTTTATAGCCATCTTGACCTGAAGTTCAAAAGTTTTCGAATTTGAAATTCAAACTGTTGTACTGTACCCACGAGGCTCAGGCCTGCCATTGTCTCTTAGATTTTGATCACTATTATGAACAATGTATTATTTCAAATTTGAACTGTCCCACACAGTTGTGTTTTTTCTTGGTTGCTCATAGTTATAGATGAACAATACATCTTGTCCAAAAGTGAAGCAGGTCCGCATCATTTGGTTGCTCCCATTTGCTCACTACTATGGTCCATGGATGAACAGTAACTGTTGTTTACGCTACTTCGAGAGCCCGCAAGTTTCAGCAATAAAATTAGTAACAATAATCTTGTTTTCTGTGTCGTATGAGCTTCCATGCACAGTAGTTCCACTCCACAGTAGATATTAGTTTTCAAAAATTATGATGAACAATACTCATGAACAGTTTCTGGCAAAGTGCCAAAAGTATGAATTTCAAGATAAGTGCCCATAACTATGAGATTCAGACTAAGTGTCGTATGGGCTTCCAGATGGTTGATATCTAAGAATTCTTTCTGTATTGTGTAAGATAGGAGAGTAAAAGGGAGGCGCTATAGTGTTATGACTATGGTAGAATGATTGACGAACCAATCAAGAACACACACAGAGATTGAACGGGAGAGAGCTATAGGTCGAAAACGATGAATATACTTACTCCCTTCATAGTAGGCAAGTGCGTCTTTATCTTCCTTTTTCAGGGATTCAAAGGATCCGATGGTTGTTATATATAAATATCGACTTCAAGGTTCATGGAGTTGGCGAGTGTGTCTGTGTGGAAGGTGTATGAAGCACAATAGTAGCGTGTTAGAGAGAGGAGAGGAAGATGAGAGATGGAAAGGAGGAGGATAGATGCAATCGATCTCTAACGGCAGAGGGAGAGATGCTACTGAACGAAACAAAATCATGTTGCACAAAATTCTATAAATTCCAATTTTACCCTTGGATCATATATTGTGTTTTTGTATTGCTTTTTTTTTAAGGTGGGAGTATCGGAAGACCTCCCAAAAAAAAAATCATCATCTTTCCCCTCCTTCCTATTTTCACCGCTAAACCTATCTATCTGTTATCTCTCTCTGTTTCTCTCTCTGTCGCCGCCGCCACGGCAGATTGGGGTCTCTCCGTCTCTATCTTTGACGACCTCGTTCGTTTATCAACCCCTCTCCTCATTCTATTTAAAAAAGGAAGAGGATGAAAGGTCGCCTGTCTCACCTGTCGCAGAAGATCGCCTCCCATCGCTCCATCGCTCTGCAGACAGATCGCTCTTTGTCTTCGTCCCAACAAGCCACCTCAAATATCTCTCTCTCTTTTACAGACCTACATCACTCCTCACGTTCCGCCCCAAGCTCTTTTTTAATCTGTCTCTCGGTGCTCGCAGTGACGTTCTTCTAACACTCTCACTGCACAATTCTCCTCCCAAACTCAGTTTCCTGTGAGGCATCCTCAGACTGAGGTGCTTCTTCGGCCCCCTCGGTAGTATTTGGGGAAGAAGGTAATTTATGTATTTTGTTTAAAGTTTCAGTGTCAAACTGTAAAAAATATTGTCATTCATATTAGATATCTGATTAATCTTCACCTAAAAATCTTGTGTTATTTTAGGCGGGTAGAGGCATTGAGGAAGAGCCATGACATATAATGTGTCATGTACCTGGAGCTGGCGAAACTGACATCAGTAGATTGAAAGTTTGGATTGTTGTTTAAGTGTGACATCCTGCTACCATGTGTCAGATATGACATCAGAATGAACACGGGGCTTCATTTTGTGTTGTACCAGTCACTGGAGAAGCCTTCATGCTTAAAAGCGGTTTCTATGAAGATGTTCCTCAATATGGTTCATTCCACCCCTTCCCTTTCTCTTTCTGGTTTCCCACTCATGTTCCCTTCCAAGACAAATTCTATCTGCCTTCTGCTCTTTTGTGTCTCTCCATGCAAAAATAAAAGTTTCACCACCCATTCTTCTTTCACTCTGGCCTCTCCTCCGTCAGAGCTGATTTTACAGCAAAGGGAAATTCCAAAGGAGTTCAAATAAGGTGTATTCTAATTGACCGGTCTCATGAAGTAGTATTCAAACTCAGGAAACACGCCCAAGAGCTACCCTCAAAACATGTTCAAGGACTTGGTGCTATGGTTGTCTTCTCTGAGTCTAATCAAGGTGTATATGCTAATGAGATATTCCTGTTAATTTCATTGTTAAATAGAGCCCTCTTTTACATTCCTGGCTGCCACTTGATTAGTAATGAATTAAAATGATAGATTGGAACTTATTTCTGCTGTTGCGGTACAAATAAGTTAAATTGAGATCGAATCTCATTAATTAGGTTTGACAGGATAAATTATAATTAATTGGTTTAGTTCAGTTTGTGACCGGTTGAATCAGAACCTGTGTGTACCACCTGTGTACCTTTACCAGTATATCAACTGGCATCAACATCCAAATTTATGTACCTCAATTTAATATTGTTTGTAAGAAGAGAAGCAAACCTGATTGGAGTATTATTGCCAGCATGTGAAACCTGAAACAAAAGTTGAAGTAATACCATTTCTTTTGTGTGATTAATGCATGGAAGCTAGCATTGTAGGGGAGAGCATAACACAAATTTGACTTGGAACTACATAATGATAATTTTGGTGAATATGGAAAATTATGCCGTGAAAGAACAAATACATCTATGATCAAAACACGACAAGTTCATGTTTTAACACCTTGTTATTTGTACGTTAATTGGCTTTGTAATTGTGGCAGTAAGAATAAACAATACCACTGAATGACTATGTCTTATTCGTGGTAGTCAATACCTTGTAGCTTGAAATTCTGAACAATAGCAAGAAATGATGTAGTTTAACAGTTATGTCAATATTCTTATGTTGTACTATTTTTTTGTGTCTGTAGGTCTTGCATAATGACCATGGTGTGCTTATGAGGCCAATGCCTGGGAGGGTTAGTTTGGTGTCTTCTGGGTCAAAGGTAATATAATATTTCCATCTTGTTGAAATCATCAAATATCTCTCTTGTTTTAGAATTGCTACAAGGTAACTGTTTTTCAGATCCACAATCTTGTTTGGTGTCTTCTGGGTCAAATGTTCTTATTTATATTAAAAGTCTATTGTTGTTTAATCAGAAATCCCTTCTGTTAATACTAATTTTTGTGCGTATTTTATTTCTTTTTAATTATTATATGTCATCTTGTAGCAGTTATTATTTTAGTTGAGTTTTACTTTACTCGCGAGTCTGTACCAGCAAAAATGGGCTTTATCTTTTTGCAGTTATCTCTTTATGAGTTAAATATCCCGATCTCACAGGCCTATGATTACACAGTTTAACATTGCATATATGGTAGTATATTTCGTCCAATGGGTGGTGTTGTCACTACAGAGGAATTGCACTTGTTCTTGATGTGCTATCGTATCACCAAAACAAGGTACTTCTTTAAAGACAATGCTATTATGTTGAAACTTATTTGGTATTGAATGTTGATGCTATTGTATTGATTTCCTTTTGAGTTTTTACAAAGTCTCGGGCAGAACCAACACTGGTACAATACCAGTGTCAATCAGTGCTGTAGTATAAAGTGGCATGTCTTCCCAAAGCCTTGTGTAAATTTCAATGGTTTAATTGATTATTTACGTTCAAGACAAATTAACTGCACATTAGATGCTTAATCGAACAAGATTTATGTTGAAGAATGTTACATATATCCTCCCCATTTTGTTCTCCATTTTTCTCATTTATTTGAGCAATTACTAATGTTGAATTGTTCTTCATAGAAGTAGATGATGCTCAATATGAAGGTGGAATTGGCACCTCAGGTTATTATGTTGCTGACATGTTCATTTTGATGTCATTACTGGAGGTGTACATGTTATGAATTCTTCTGCTATTGTTTTTGAGTAAGAAAGACTATTCTTTTTTTGTTGTTATATCGTTGGCATGCTTTAATACCATAATGGAGTTGATCATACTGCTAATTCTTCTGCTATCATAGTGATGTATTTTAGTGGCTCTATTTCAAGTAGCAAGATTTTAACAAATAAAATGTTTATATCTGAAGGCAGCAACCAACATATTTTGGGTGATTGACCTCTAATCCAAACAATTTAAACAACAAAAAAATAACCATCCTCAACATTTCTTGTTATTTCATTCCAATATTTACTTTCGTTTATTTTATTTTATTGCAATGCCAAGGTTCTATACTACCATCTGTAAATGCCACAATGTCTTTTGGAAAGAATGTGTTTAAATGAAGGGCAGCTCGATGTTAGTGGTTCATCATATAATTATTTGCCATTGCTTTAATTTCTTTGCCTTTTCGCAAGTTTAGGAATTAATTATTTTTCATCCCTTTCGCTTGTGATTTTAGGATGAAATCACATAGGCAATGAGATCTATGATACATCTAGCAAATTTATTTTTTACTTGTATGTATTTCTCTGTGATACTTCAATGGGATGACACACTGGAAGAGATTGACGTCTCAAAGAAGCATATCATTGCATATAGCAATTTCATCTGTGATCGCAAAAAAAAGATGAAGATATGAGCATTAAGTGATAGTCATTTCATTTTTTTTATTATTTTTTAGTAGAACATTATTGAATATGGAATTATATTTTGTTCAATATTTTGTAATTTATTTTTGGCTATTGAATCATGTAAAAATTTATTATGAAAGATATTGCAATATTATTTACTCCACCGCATCGCGTGGGCATCTTACTAGTTTATTTTTAAAGATATGCCATTGTCTCCAAATTGAGGTCCAGGTTACCAGAATACGAGGCCCAAAACGAAAATGTGATGCTTCGTATTCTGTCAATCGGGCCCCATCGACTTTGGAGATAGTATTGATGAAAGGTATGTAATATATATACATACATGCATAAATTTCCTCCATATTATTTTTAAATTTTTTCTTCTTTTTCAATTTTTTTTGTTCTTTCTGGGTTTTTTTGCTTGATGTAATCAATACTATATATGTATATATTTGATTTCTTCATATTATTATCTATAATATATTATTATCAAGGACATCAAGATTTCTCTTTTTTTTCTTTGATTTTGGATGACAATTAATTTGTTAACAAATTATACTCACGTATTTCATATGAGTTGTTTTTTACAAGGAAATTGAGGCTACTATTCATCGAAAATATATAAATAACTTCTTATATTGTTTTCTATTTCTATTTGGTATGATTTATTCATTCACTTAGCTACAATAATTCATTAGTATGTTCTTAACTACAATAATTCATTAAGAAATACTTTTCTATTTGTTAAAATGTAATGTTTGATTATTATAATTTATTTCTTATTTTCTTTATTACAACATATTGTAATCTACATTTTTTAATGATATCTTAAGGAAAAAAATTAATATTCATTTTTTAAAAAATTTCAAGACGCGACGCAGCCGCGAGCCGTTATCTAGTTGTTGATATAATGGGAAAAACAAAAGCTTTTCATCATTTTCCTTTTTTTTTTTGCATTTGAGTTATTCGAACTACAAGAATCCTACCCTAAGCATAATATACGCCTTCCAACGGAGTTTGTTAAATTGAATTCACATCCTCTAGAATAGAAACGGTTAGAAATGACCAGTCCCTCTGAATCATCACCGCTGTCCGCATAGTAATTATTATAGTATCATGTAAAACTATCAATTTCAATTTAGAAATTACTGATCATTCCAAAAAACAAATAATTTGCTCCTAGTAATTCACATTACCGGGCCTTCTTTTTTTTTTTTTTTTGCATCGTTCGATCTACGTAGCGATTTGGTGATTTTTAGTTGGAATTCATATAATACGACCATAAACCACTCATTTGATTTGGTCCTTTGGTTGGCCTATACTCCACAGAAAGGGCTAACAGTTTAAGAATTTAACTATGCTACATCATCAATGATCTCAATAATTCAATTTAATTCTCTCTTTCCTCATGTTATCGACATCACCAACCTTTTTTGCATCGTTCGATTTGATCATGATAATTTTGTTCAAGTAAGGATTTATATAATACGATCATATACCACTCATCTGCTTTAGTATATTGGTTAGTCTATTACCACAAAGAATGTTAAGCCTCTTAAAATTCTAATTGTGCTACATCATCATAAGGCTAATCATTCAATTTATTTTGCACTCATTCTTTTATCCAATAGCTAATATTGATTATCTCTTCTTATCTAAAACATGCGTATGTCTAATATTTCATATAATTCTTAAAAAATCGAACATTTTTGTATTATTCTACGCTAGTACTATAATTGTTTGTTATTATATATCTTAAAAATATATGTTTGAATTTTTTTTTTGCAGTCGAACAATTCCGTAAGTTTAAAATAGATTGGTTAAAAACTATAACGGAATGACTGCCAAATAATTGTTAAAATAATTAAAGTGAATAAGAAAAAGAATAACTGGCTAGCAGCCATTTCAACTTAAAATGTGTGCATACACTGAAAAAATTACCTTCCCTCTTTCATTTAGAGAACAAAAATTAAAAAATTGAAACGAATTCTTTAATGCTATGTAGGATGCCTATACATTAATCACTACAAATGCAATTTTGTTTAAGCAAGAGACTCCTTGGTAGACAGATTAACTCCATTTGCCTTTTTTGTGTCATTTACATCTTTCACCAACAAAGGCTCTACCTCCTTATCCCCCATCTGAAAAGTTGAGAAAAAATATGTACAATCATAAGAGTCTGCTTGAGAGAAATAAAATCAGAGGGGTTCCATAGCATTCAATTATTGAAATGGATCGGTTTTTCATGTATCACATAATCAAAACTTAAATAAGTGGTTTTCTCCATCACTTGGCAAGGAACATGATAAGAGCCAAAAACTAAGATGTAACTTGTTGTAGCAACATTTCTATTTGGCAGTATTTCGGCAGAAGCTAAGTTAAAATATCATTAGTATGTTACCAGCCCAGAACAGGTAGGTTCACAACACCAAACCAGTATACACTTGAAAGGCTGGTACTGAAACTTCATTCCTCCATAACTTCAAAGAAAGGTTAATCACACTAGAATGCAATTGCAAACTGCATCTAACAACACAAATGTACTAATGGTATCAGAACCCTAGCCATAATATTATTTTGGGTAATGATACAATGCCCCAAGAGCTATCACCCCACTTCCCACTCTCCTACTGACCAGGGGCCCCACAAGCTTTGACCTTTTATAGGGTCCCTTTTGTCAGTGAGATTTAAGGCACTTGTGGGGCATTGACCTTGGGGCACCATATAATTTTCCTATTACTTATTTGATCTTGCTTTCCTTTTTTCTCCTTTTGGGAAAATCACCAACTTTTTCTAAAATATCTTGTTCTTCTTTGCAATTTATATTGTGCATACACAAATCAGCCAAAAGACTTATTGTATGGATACTGCTGCTAATAATTCAAAGGGCTTATAATACAAATAATTCTATTCCATTTCAAGTCAGATCAAACCTGTGAGACTGGCAAGGAATCTTCAATTGACTTCTTCTTGCTCTCCTTGACCGAGAAATAAGAATAAAGGGCCATTCCAAAGATGGCGATTAAAATTCCGACTATGTTTCTTATAGTAAAGGGGTCGTGCAAAAGGGTATAACCGAAAGAGAGAACTAGGCATGTTTTTAGATGACCAAGCACTTGGTAAGTTACTGGTGATGTTGTACCTATCACCAGAAACGTGCTGAAGTTCACTGATACTGCTATCAAGCAAGACAAGATGATGAATCCCTGCATTTTGATTTTAAGAATGATTATTACTTGCTTAATTGAAATATGATTATAGCGGATGCATGAAAATTTTTGGTGTCTGACTCTTTCTTTGTACTCTTTTATTTTTGTTTGAATTTGTCTTATTTGTTTTTTTTTCAACTCAATAAGGGAATGGTCAATGCTATGTGTCAGGTTGGGCTGAAGCTGGCTGTCTATCAGAGACTACTATCGGGACCCTTTTTATAATAATTCTTAAAACTTTCTATCGTAGTCTCCGAGAATTAATTCTTTTATACAATTGTTCATGTAAAATTAAAATTTAAGATGAGTAGAGCAATAAAGATTGTACCATGACTGGGTAGGTGTAAGCATGGGTGAAGACACTCTTATTGGTAAGAAGCTGGTCAACAAAAGGTCCAGTTGCAAAGAGGATAGCTGACTGGTAAGGCGCAGACTGGTACAGAAGCTGTGTAGATGATACCTTCAATCTTTTTTGTATCGTATTTGTTAGCTATATTCGAAAGTTAGGGTCAAGGACAGAACTTCAGATATTAACCTGCTTCAGATACTTGCTAACTATATCGTATTTGTTAGCTGCATCAAAAAAATATTTCCCATCTGATCATTCCCATAAAAAAAAGCAGGCAAAATGAACTTGTACTTCAGCTATTTGCTCACGCATGAAACACACAAAACAACCCAAAAGAGTAAAAAAAAAAAGAAATTAAACAAAATGAAGTATCAAAAACCCTGTGTGCAGTGTAGGTCTTTATCAGTTGGTTAATACCTACACCGTAGTTATAATACACAACACTTAACCTATATGAACATAATGAAAAAGAGGATACAATTTGGCCAACACAAGTAGTGGCGATAGCGAGGAGAGACAGAACGGATCCAAGTAGATTAAGGTTTAGATCTGTCACTGATGCAATACCAACTCCTAATAGCAATACTAGTAGAGAGAGTCTGATGGTTTGGCTGCAAATTTTAACTTATTATCAGCAATGATGAGAGAAAAAGAAAAAAAAAGAAAATTGCAGGACTGAGCATTGGATTGGGATCAATGGGTCAGGTGAGGTCTGGACCTGGACAGAATGGTTTTATTTTAAAAATAAAATCATTTGTGGTATGTCCTTTACAGCCAGTGGGGGTCAAGAAATGCTGAGCAGGACAAAAAAATTACATATCACAACTAGCGTCGGGTTGACTTGACAAAAGAATCCAACGACAAAATAAATGGGTCAGATGCACTATCTGCACTACCAGCAAGTCAAAAGGCACTTTACATGTGACATGACTAATTAAGCATGGCTTTAGTCTTAGCGATATCATGTTGGGAAAAAAAATGCCAGCTGGGCCCTTATTGCTTTATTTTTGGCTTACTATTACGATGGAAAAAGGTTTAGATTCCACTTCCATTAAACAACCACCAATTAGGTACTATATTGGATGACTGTTCTTGTTATAAATGGATACTTATTGCTTCATCTGGTGGTACTATGTGTTTGTACCAGGTTTAATGGTTACACTTGCTCTGAGAAGTGAATAAAGACACAAGTTTGAAATAACCTGAATTTCTTCTTTAGAAAAATAGTCTCCAAGAGTACTGTAAAAGGTATGATTGCCAACTTTGTCATCTGCAGTTAGAAAAGGTGGATTGATTATTTGTGATCATCAGATTGATTATTCACAGCTAAGACCCATCTTCAAAAAGAAGAGATTATCTCAATAGAATAAAATGATTTAAGTTGGCATTCAATTTCCAATGTCAATTCAGTGAAGTTACAAAATAAAACTCGCAATCAGAAAAAATTCTTTGTGACTTCTAAGTTCTAATTGAATATAAAAACCACAAAAACTGATGTTAACTTCAATATGGTGATTTCAACAGAAACTGGTATTTATGCATCTTACACTTTTCTTTTTTTATTTATCCAAATTGCACATCTTAGGACAAAAGCAGAAAATTCATTGTCAAAAAATGGCAAATTTTAAATGGAATATACCTTCTCCATTAGACTGGACCAGCAGTTGGGTGTTACTAACAACAGCAAAAATATGCAGACTCAAATAAACAAACATCGGTTTTATATGCAAATACTCTAATGTTGGCATATTCAATATAGAAAGAAGACAAAAATGTCACTAACCTGGTAGAATCCAATTGAATTGAAACCAAGACTAAGGTTAAGAAGCCCAATAGAGGTTCCATTTAGAAGCCCAAAAAGAATAACTGTCTGATGATTGTCTATTGGTTTTGGCTCAAAGAAATGCAACTTTTGTGCTAAGTGTAGAGTGAAGAATGTAACCATCAAATGCCAGCTTGTAAGTGTCGTAGCTGCATGAATTATATACTTGATCCCATTAATATCTACATATTTCTCCTTTTAAGGACTTCCTAATAAAGCTCAAAAACAGATTGAAAGCAATTGTTGGTACTTTTATGGCACTGGTATCAATTTGATGTACTCATTTCGAGTTGTTTTGGCTACACTCTGATACTTAAACCCGATTCAGTAACAGGCAACATAGAAAACATAGAACAAAAGATGGACTGAACTAATTTCTAGTAATTCAGGTGGTTAACACTGGTACTGGCTGGGCCTCAAATTCCATTACCAGAATCAATATTTTAATATAAACACTTTTTTTATCATGAAAACTGATAAAATGTTTATCAAACAACCAAATTAAAACTGCAGACATCTTTTTATAGATAAGATATACGATTCATCAAATTTGATGCAATTGAGAATTGTCTGATCACAGATAAGGGCCTACACAATTGAAAGTTTGAAACACTGAATTTCTTAAATTGCTTAATAATCTGATTATGGCCTATCTATAAATTTTGTTTCTCTTATTTTGATAAGCATTTTGTTTGTTGTTATGGCCATCAAATATGTCAGTTCTCAATATTATTTAAACATAAAAAACTCACAGTAGCAAATTCCAAATTTTCATACCATTGTAGGAAGTAAAAAATAATATCACAAGTACAAAATCAATTAAAAATCAAGAGAAAAAGTATGTACATATAAAATAAAACAAAACAAATAAGAACAGAAATAATATTTGGAGTTGACAAATATACCAAAGGGGAAGCCAAGATAACTAATAAGAGCTTTGTTGCATATCACAATTGCAACAGATGATGCAACTGACAATGCCAGAGATCCGATCACACCCAGCTGAACACCTGACATTTCCCCCTCCTCTTTTCTCTCCCTGTCCTTGAACCTACAGATCAGAATTTTTTTTTTATCAGAATAGTTCTAATATCACATAAATGGGGGGTTGGATTCTACTATGAAACATAACAATGGCATTAAACCGTGTCACGGTCTCATATGAGCAACTCAGGCTTGGTAGCACGAACTTGAAGGTTATATATGTAGATGGACTTAGATTCTGGTGACAGCTAACAAGTAAGAACAACTACCAGCACCACGCCACACCAGATCTTATATTCAGGATTTGCTAATGGATTAGGAAGAATTAAAGTTTGTCTCATTGAACTAAGTATGTGATAATATTAGGTGTGTTCCACACTGAATCCTCCTTGGAATGTTTGAAAATTGACGTTACACATCATGAAGACAACTTAGTCCTCTCTGAGGTAGCTGGAAGCATTTAAACTACAGACTGTAAATTTATTGCAACATAATTACTGTATAACATAGATAATTTTATTACAGTTATTCACTTTCAAGATTATAATGTAATAACTATGAGTCTATGACAATGATGATCATGAACCAAGTGTGGAAAAGTGATATTGTTTGCAGAGGAGAAGAGGATTTAGTACCACACACAACCACTATACATTATTTAACACATTTATGTTAACTAAAGGAGTTTCTGATTTGTTGACCCTTGTCTGTCCTACAATGTCCCAATCATGTTGGGGTTAGCAATGATTAAACATTGTTGGATTACTTCCCATTTAAATATTATGTCCCTTTGTTTAAGATACATGATATGTTAGGTGTGAGAAACATGCCAATATGCAATTAAACCTACCATTTTGTCATGCACCGTAGGTACATTTGCTCACATGGATTCAGAAAACCTCAATATCAGGTTGCTTAAAATATCAATTTTGTTGGTTGCTGTAATTGGACACATTAAACATTACTGTCATTGTTTTAATTTATACATCATACAAATGAGCTTTTCCAATATGAATCTAACAACAAAACTAAAAAATCTAAATATTGCTCTATTTAGTTATTATGAAAAGATACTATAAACGTCTAAATCCCCATTAAATAATAACTTAATGGAATTGGATCATGTAGTTGAGTCAAATACAAGTCAAAATTTAATGTGCAACCAAAGTTAGTGCTGAGATAGATGCATCTCACCAACCTAGATCTGACCTATCAGCTAAATTAGGTGTAAACATACTGGTGTAAAAGGACATTTGTTATTGTGTCATAATGTGCCACAAGGTCAAGGTAGAGATCCTTTTATCAAAGTGATCTTAGATCCTGTATGGTAGGTACAAACCTCCATGTGGTGTGGTCAATCACTAACTGTTCAGCTCCTCTCCTCTTCAATTGTACAAAATTCATTTCCAAATTAAAATCTAGCCTAACAATTTCAGATCTAATGCTCTAGGTTGCCCCTAAACATATAGCTGCACAAGTTTCCCCATTATATTTTAAGGTCGACCAAAATTTGAACTATCTGATATGCATTGAAAGCTGAAGGTTTGCCTAGGTGACCAATGAATTCCTCCATAACTCAAGAAAACCAAAACTCCTAGCCAATTTCCTTAATAAAAGGCATTTGTATGGAATTAAACTGTAAAGCCTTCCTATTAGTGAAAAGCTACAGGTTGGTGTGTGTCTATACCTGCCATAAGGGATCTGGATTGTCCCTTGGCAAACCTAATTCACATGGGTGTTTGCTACGGCACCCATTCCTCAAGTTGCAAAACAATTGTGTTGTTATTAAAAAAAGAACAAAAAAAGGAACGAAAAACTATATATTTTTTAATTTTGATGATGAAAGGCATGTTCTGATGTTCTGATATTGCCAGCCATACTCTTAATGTTGACTCATGTTACTATCCATATGGCCCCATCAAATTCTCAGTTACTTGATTAGAGCTACTTAAATGGCAAAAGAGTAAAAGGTGTGACAGTGCCTAGAAATAGCTGAATAAGTTACCAATAACTGAATCATTCGAATTTTCACATAGTTATATCAAAAATATATGTTCTACTTTTGTAAAATGCACAATAGCACAAGCAAAGGGACTCTAAATCTAATGCAAAGAAAAATTTCCACATGAGACATGGACACTTTTAGCCTGTCATCACGTAATAGAAGCATAACTTGGAAATGAGTTATTGTGACCAGAAAAGAAAATTTTCCACATGAAACATGGACACTTTTAGTTACTTACTCCATTACATTCACTTGAAATCGTTAAATGCATTTTTAAGAGGAAAAGGAATATTCCGACAACTTAGAAAAAAAGATCCTGAACTGACGATATGAAAAGAAAATAATGGTCCAAATCTGACAGAACTTAACAGAAATAAGAACAATGACATCACAAAACCAATTGATACTAAAACTAAACCAGTGAAAAGATACAATGCGTGATCTAGAACCAATTAAACAACAAATTGAAAGATTAGAATCGACAAACTCACTTGAATTACCCTTCGAGATTCAGCTCCTGTATCCTAGCGACCTGATCGAACACTTGGAGGAGGGAGAGGAGAGGAGAGGAGAGGAGAAGCGAGTGGCGTGGTGTCTGAAGAGAGAAGAAAGATTGAAGGTGGCATTTTGAAGTAAGGAAAAGGTAGGGTAGTTAGGTCTTTTTGCTGACGCTGTTAAAGTTTGACGAATTCTCCCTTGTGACTAAAACCTAATAATAATCGTTTTATATTGTTATAAGAATTGGCGTTTTTGTCTCTAAAATGGCCCAAAGCATTGTTTTTTTTGCGTCACTAATGGTTGAATCAACGCAGTACTGGAAATGAAGCGCCGACACCCGTGAGAATCATTTTCGTTTCTCCGCTTTCTGATATGGATCGTTATGATTTAGAAGATTTTTTATATTATTAATCTTGACCGTTGATCTTCAATCTAACGATTCAGGACAAAAATTATCCTTTCTGCGGAAAAAATGTTCCACAAAAAATTTCGTTTCCCCTGAGTGAGTTGAATTGAGTGAAAATTTTATTGGGCCGGAGTAAAAATAAAGATGTAGTGCTTTCGCAAATTATTATAAATGATCGAAAGCGTGATTATTAATTGTGTTTCTAACATTAATACGATATTTTAATATTTTCTCAGTGTTTTTCTTGTCAAGCCTCCATTTTACTGTACAAAATTGATTTCCATCATAGACGCTATTAATAGTCACGCACCTAAGAATATTCCAAAAATGTTTATTTTTTGCTATTTTAGTGATAACATTGAATACAAAATAGAAGTACTGATACTAATAATAATATTAATAATAATAATAACAAAAAAAATAAATAGTAATAATAAAAGAACAATAATGACAATAAATTTGTAATGGAAGCGACTAACTGTCCCCCCTTACAAGCCCTCATATATGACAAATGTAGTAGTCTTTATATACTGAATGTAAGTCTTTATACTCAAATGTAGTAGTCTTTATACTATTGGACTGGATTCATTATAATAAAAATTGAGTGTCAAGTTTTCATTTCTCAAGACATGTAGTATTTATTTGTAATTTCCTTGTTAATTATATACTGCAATGAATATTGTATCATGGAAGTCTTTATAATTAACATTCGAAGTCTTTATACTTTTGGCAGTCTTCATTTCTTAGGAAATGTACACATAATACTTTATTTGGCAGTCTCCATTTTAACATGAAAGTCTTTATACTGTATCACGTAACTGTTTTGTCGCGTAGCGGGAGACGCGAGAAGGGGACAAGAAGTGGGAGATGATATATTAACTCTAATAGTAATTACAAAGATTAAAATACTAATAATAATTATTACAAATATTATAACACTAATAATACTAGCAATACTAACAATAATAATAATGATAATAATAATAATTATTGTTGTTGTTATAATGACAATACTTGTAATAAGTATACTATTATAATAATGTTAATATTTAAAATAATAGTAAAGACACTAATTGTTGCAATATTAATAACAATAAAAAATAGAAAATAGTAACATTAATAAAAATAGTTTTAAATTGGAAGGTGGGTTTGAGTGTGATGCATGCGCCTTTGTAGTTTGTACTAAAGAAATTAATATTAAGCACTTTGGGCTTAGGAGATAATACCAAAAAGAAAAAAAAAAACCTAATAAAGTCTTGTTATATAGCTAAAAATACTGGGTTTGTGAAGTATTATCAGTTTGTGTCCTGACAAAGTATGATTTATATTGACCTAATTAACACTAACAAAGAGCAAATTATTTGTTAAGCGAATAAAAAAAACATGGTGGTTGAAAAGGAGAGATGTGAGTTGCTTTCTGAAAATGTAAGCAAAGGCAACTAGCCAACAGCTGATAGCGATTAAATGCTAGTTGGATGGTGCAAGGACGGTGTCTTGAGCAGAAAAAGAAATTTTGAATTAGTTATATATTATTGATTGCCCGTAAGCTTACAACACACACACTCACAAAGAAATTAAAAAACAAACTTGAAAAAAAATCTCCTTTTGCCTCTGCCGAGGCTTGAACCCCAGACCTTCCCATAAAGATCTTGTGTCTTACCACTACACTAGATAGAACTTGACTAGAAATTAAATAAATATAAAACAGATAAACCCATTGTACCTGTTTGGGCTTTACTTTTTGTGCGTCATTTATTAAGAGCTAAGGAATTCATAAATGATAAAAATATAGTGAAAAGTGGGACCTTGACGCATATTGAGGGATCGTAATTATTGGTACAAAGTTTGAAGATTTATTCAATCATTCAAGGTTGATAGTGGACTAATATATAAACTCAGATTCATTTTATAATGTATGCTATATATATGATGCAAATAATTAAGTACACTTTGGTGCTAATGGTTAAGCCTTGTGACTTCTTTGATAGAACTTCAAAGAAACTTCAAAGTGATATGAAAACATGAACCATTTATTATTAGATCTAATGTCTAAATTAATATTCAGGATAACATGCACCAGCTTTTTGTCAGAAGTGAATCGATCAACCGGATATATTTTTTAATGCTGTAATAAGAATTCAATGTCATGATATCAAACTGAGTTGAGATAAAGACATCATACTGTTTGATACAAAGCTTATTTGCAACACACAATGAATTGGTGTGAACAAATGATACATTAACAGAATAACAGTCACGTATCTCAACTTTATTTTTTTTTCAACTTTTATTTTTTTTTCTTTTACCTCTTGCTTTTGTTTGAATTTTGTATTTTCAATCACCAGTTGTGATATTCATCAATAAATAAGAAAATAAGATTAAAAATATTGAATATAAATATATTAAAAGAGATATGTTACATCAATAGATTAATTGAAAATCATACAAAAACAATTATCTATATATGTATTAACAGTAAGTTGTAAACACAATGACAACGTCTTTGGGTATTTCAAGTTGGACAGCTTACTAACCTTTACACAAAAAGTTGTAGACACTTTCTTGTTTTTATACTTGTATTGATTTTTTTTTATCGAATTTAATGCAATGCAAAAATATTTATTATTTATCAAGTTATTTTAAAAATTAATCACCAAGTTTTTTTTGTCTACTTGATTTTCAAAAGTTTAACATTAATATTTTTTTTGGGGTAATAGCTCGAGACCCTCTCCAAACTTTGTAACTGTGACAAAGACCCTATAACACTACATTTTTAAAATATGAAATGATCAAAATGTCCTTGCATGGTTATAATTATATACTTATATTAGTATGGTAATTAAAATAATTTTGTATTGTGAACTTTTAATTTATAAAAAATCAGTAACTATTTAAGAGACCATGAATTAAATATTCATGGTACGTAATATATTTTTTATGTCAATTTCTATTTTGATTTTTTATGTCTTATTAATCATTAGGAGAAAAAATTATTACGTACATAATTGAAATTGACTAAATTTCATCTATTCAAATGTAAAATAATGAAAGTTATTATGTTAGAGGTAGTTTATTAATTTAAATTGATTTTAAAATTTGTATAATATTATTAAAAAAAAAATTCTTACTGATTTTAATTATTTATGTAGCTAAATACATTTCCTACAAAGATAAAATAAAGCATATAAAACCAAAATAAAAATGAGATGTCAATGCATATGTATTTAATGTTTATTTTTCAAGATAGTTACTGATTTTTTATATTAATAGTTGACAATGCTTAAGTATTTTAATTATCATACTAATAAGTCGAAATTATATCTATTGAAACCTAGCCTTTATTGTGTAATTAAGTCAAAATTTGTTGAAATTAGGTTTAATTAGGTTAGAAATCTTCAAAATTTCAAGTCACTGTAATGGTTATGTTTATTTTGCACGTAAACAAGTATTTGGAGCTTAATGAAGCAAAACATTGATTTGGAGCTTTCAACATGAGTTTTGGAGCATTTTTCTACTTGGTTGCGACTCAAAATAAATCTATTACGGTCAGCATTCAACAAAGATGCATCCAGCCTTCATTTCAATATATAAAATACGTACATTTGTAATAATACAATATTTACTAATTCTGATTAAGAAATAAAAACATAATTTAAATGATGAATTCATGATATTTAGAAACTTAACATAATTTAAATGACGAATTCACGATATTTAGAAACTTTGAAAATGCATCGTGCGCATATTAATTATATTTTAATCAATTCGAAAAAGTAACTAGCCGATTAATCAGATTTGGCTGAGAATTAATCGGTTTGACAGACCACTAATCGAGTTTATGAACTAATCGTTTTGATCCACAAAATGTCATCCCAGATACACTATACATGACAGTTTACTCACCCACCGACCACAATTAATCATACACTGTCTTACAGTCGTTTCATAAAATACTGTTTGATATCTGAAAGTATGTTCCTAAATTATGAACACAAACGTACGTTCACATAATTCTATTTGGATCTTTGAACGCATGCATTCAGATCTGCTGCTTTTAATTTGTTTTATTGGATACTTCAAATCTTCTTTTCAGTGTTTTTGAGTTATTTGAACACACATTTTTAGTTAAAAGCTAACAACAGATGCATATTGTTGATAAATATTTGGAATGAATAACATTATTTGTCAAATTTTAAAAAAATTCTCTTTTCATGTAAGAGACTGCATGCATGGTCTACTTGAAATCATCGTAGCTTGTTTTGACAGACAAGATATATTTGCATGCTTTTATTCTGGATTGCTGGAAAACAAAACACACATAAAATTTGAAGCCGACAAGGCACGTTGGTAGCAGTTTGTCTTTGGCAGGATTATTTATGATAAACAGCTTGGCCTGTTCTACAAAGCATATATATAATTTCATAAATTCATGATGGTACAACTGTACAAGGATTGCATAAAATAATTATATTGAACTCCCGGGTATATTGCAAAATCTCCAGAAAAATGAACTTAATAGGTAAGGCCTGTAAAGGTAAAAGGTCTACCAACTATCCATCCGCTAACTAATTGCACCAATAAAGCCCAGCCCAATACCTTTATTTAATCTTTTTTCTTTTTCTTTTTCTTTTTCATTTTGGTTTGGTTTTCATGTGTGCTGTGGTTAATCCCGCCGGTACCGAATCTGAAAACCTTTTTCCCTCGCTCTAGGGTTTTGTTTTGCGAGGAAATGCGCCAGGTTTCTCGTGAGGTACTCTCTCTTTCTCATTTCCATTGTTTCAGCAATTATTAGGTGCCTAGTTTTAGCTTACTCGCTTGATTGGAGTAGGTAGCATTAACCCCTTAATTGGGGTTATGCTCCTGATCTGGCTTTTCAGATTTTGTTTGTTTTTGTTTGTTTAGAATTTAGATCAATTTTTCCCTTCGTTACAAGTCGTGTTTCTGTCACTTGAATCCAGTTTCAATTGGTTGTTTGGTTCTGCTAGATTCTTCTTTTCCGGATTATCTGACTTGTAGTGTTTACCGACTGATGTATTGTTTTTCTACTTTTGTGAACTAATAGCGGGTTTTTTGGTCAGTGTTTCTTGTAGGATCATATACAAATCTGCATCAATGGAGGATGATACTAATGTAAGTTGTTCCACAAGGACTTCCAATTAAATTGGAACTCCTAATTCTCCCATTTTTTCCCGGTTGTAATACTGTACTAATTTTGTCATTTAGGGATATAGAGATATACCTACTGGACCTGAAATTGTTTCCTTCTTCTGAAGAATTCCAGTAAATTCTTTGGAAATAGAACTTAGAAACAATGGCTTCTGGTAACATTGGTATTGATGGGTGCTGATATGAACTTTGCTGAACAAAATACACAAGCATTAGTTGATGTGTGCGAGCCTTCTTCTTGTGTTTTCAGGCTGGAAAGAAGGAAGAGGAGGAATTCAGCACAGGCCCACTATCTGTGCTTATGATGAGTGTCAAAAACAATACACAGGTAACAAGATCTCTGTCCCAAATATTCCTTTCCCCCCCTTAAAGTAGCTATGCTTATTCTTACCCCACCCAGCTTGACCCAGGGTGCCTGAACTGTTCCTGGATGGGTCAGGTGACACACTGGCTGTTTATACTTTTACAAATCTGGGGCCTATCACTTCTCACCTTAATTTCTCAATTACAAAAGAATCATTTTTTTAGATGTTTGTAGTTATATCTATTACTTTGCAAACAATATTAGATTGAAGGTTACATATTAACTTGAGCCTGACCTTCTACATCTCTACATATTCATTTTACTGATTTTTTTTTTTTTGTAATACAGGTGTTGATTAATTGTCGTAACAACAAGAAACTTCTGGGCCGTGTCAGGGCATTTGATCGCCACTGCAACATGGTTTTAGAAAATGTCAGGGAAATGTGGACTGAGGTAAAACTTCCAAAACCAAAAAGTATCACTTAAGTGTGGAACATGAGGAAGGGTTGATTTCCTAATTTCAAGAGTCCTAAACAACCTCAGAAAAGTATCACTTTAACACTAGATAGTTTGAGATATCCAGAAATGTGTTAAATTGAAGGATGCATCTTACTTTGTTTTATAAAAAGTTCTCTGCTTCTTTCATGGGTGACTGAAGTGCTTCTATAATATAATTAGGCCAATAAAAAATCTAATAAATAGACATTGCTGCATAATTGCTAATAGATGTTATGCACTTTTAATTATGGGTTAGGTGCCAAAGACTGGAAAAGGAAAGAAAAAGGCACTTCCTGTGAACAAGGATAGGTTTATCAGTAAGATGTTCCTTCGAGGTGATTCAGTGATAATTGTGCTGCGGAATCCCAAGTGATTGTTCCCTTGTTTCTGGAACTTTTTTTTCCTGTCTCCTCTTTTTGGGGTTGTGTTTGCTCAGGTTTTCTTTGAACTTAGTCTTACATGGTTGTTGGGTGTATCTCGTGTTATATGTTGAAGGATTGTTTCGCCTGACATTTCTGTATGCATGAGATATGATATGAATTTGTTTAGTGCCATCCCTACTTTTAGTAATTTATGGTGTTGCTTCTCAAACCGGAAAGTGCAAACAAAGGAGCTGTAAATAAGAATACATAATTGTTATATACTATCAAACTATTATCAATGTCATGACATATTTAACATTTCTAACTTAACTATATATGCAACAATGTACCGAAGAATGGAACAAAAGAAACATATAAGCTAACTGTTTATTATTTCTACAACCATCAGCTACTCAGATTTCTTCTTGGATAGTGAAGTCAGGTTCAGTCGGTTTCTTCAATGATTTGGCCAGATGTGCAGTTGACCTTCTACCGTTCCTTCTGTGTGTTATGGGTTTTCCTGAAAAGACATCAGTAGCTATCTTTCCTCTGGTGTCCGGATTGTGTGGCTTTTGTCTGACAACACTATGTCCTTCTAGAAACCTCAGCTCGATTGATGCCCTTCTTCGCTTTTGTTGGCGCCATGTGGCCTGTATGAAACATGCAGCCCATGTGCGCCATTGGTTAGAGTAGTACCTGTGCATTTATGCAATTGTAAGTTATGCTATGCTGATGAAATGTCTGAACTCTGGATCATGCTGACCTGATCTCACACGTGAAGTTATGTTTACCTGATCTCACAAGTAGATGTATGTTTCTCTTATATATTCTGGTATCTAATTCAGATAAATGCAATGTAAACCTCAAATGCTGGATTCTAATTTAGTTAGATAATGTTGTAAGGGTATTGACAAAACCTCAAAATTTTTTATGCAACCCTTGGCATATTTAAAAATAGCGGCATTACCTCTGCTGTCTCCCCCATTACTTCAGAGTTTAGAGAAGTGATATGTTGACAACCATGATTATTTAAATAATAATTAGTTAATTACTATAATTGAAACTTAAAATTGTAGATATATTTTCTACAGTGTAGATAAGGTGCATATCAGATTGACACATCTATCTTTTTAATTTCCTTGAAATAATTAGTGAAGCAGATTAGTAGTTGGGCAAAGCAAAGAAAGATGCCATTGCCATTGCCCTTGCATGAATATGCATTAAATTTATGATCTTGCAAGGGTATCATAAAATTTTGAAATTTCCTGGAGGCATGCATGAAGTTGCATTTCACAGACCTTTAAGTGAAGATTCCTGAAACAAACCTGAATTTGTGTCGCAGCTGCTTGCTGTGCAGTCTTCTAAACTGTGATGCGACAAATTTAAGGTCGCCAGCAACAAGCGCGAAAGCCTCTACCTCTGACATTGCTTTGACAGTTCTTGTAGACAGAGGCAGAGCAGCTTTCGGGTGTGGATTAAGGGCCCATGTGAGCAACTCCTCCCCACAGAACTCACCGGGGCTCATACGACAGCAATTGAAGAATCCAGTCCGGCCGCCCTGGGTTGTCCATGAATCAAGATAGCCACGAATTATAAATAACATTGAATCAACTGGATCAAGTTCCCGAATTATACACGTGCCTTTTGTGAAGAGTGCTGGCTTGAGCCGCTCACATATGGCCTCTAGCATTCTATCATCCATTTCATCAAACAGCGGCACCTTTACAGACCACGCAAAAAGAAAAATTGATGAAGTAAATTTGACTGAGAAGTTGGTTCATCAAGTATATTACTATCATTTCCAATGTACTATTACACCTTTTTTAAATTGGAAAAACATATTTGAAATGTCAAACTTTCGAGTCTTTTGACTTCTATTTTCACAAGCTTTTGTATATTCTTTTTTCTGTGTTTTAATGGAGTTTTTAAGAACAACAGAATACCTTCCGAACAAGATCAAGGCAGAGATGTCTTTTTATCTCCCTGCGAAGGTCGACAGGGAGATCTTTGAGCAAAGATTCTTCATTGACCCCGTGTGTGGCAACCCACCGGTACTGATGGTAGCGCCTGACGCATTGCTTCAGTTCAGGAGGTAACTTTCTGTGGTGCATCCACTGCTCCATGTCTCTTCTTCTCAATTGCCATTCCTCTAGTCTCACCATGGTTGATTGCAAATATGACTGCCAAGCGCCAAAAAAAATATAAGATAATAATATTGACAGCAAAAACAACAACAACAAATAATAGAGCTGACTTCTATTGAACAGCACAAGTGACAACAAGTAATCGAAGTTTCTGTAATTTTGTTTTTTTCTTTCTATTTCATAATCAGCACAAGAAACTTATTTCCTCTATAATTCAGTGTTTTGAGCTATCCGGTATCTTTTAACGAGCCATGTTTCGTAGATTGTCAGCCTCCCCTCTTCCATTTGACACAAGATTTAGAAGTTTCTTCTTCTTTGTTCATTTATACGTGCTTTCTTATTTGGTCGTTTTTTCCTTTTTCAAATTTTCTAGAGTATAAACTTGCTAAGCCGTGAAACTTACTTGCATATTTCCAATTAGCAAGCCAAAAAGTACCAACCCCAGAACTGCTATTGCCACTGCGAAGATTATTTCACCCACCAACATGCTTGTCATGAGGTTTTGCCCCAAACAACTAAAGGAAATGATATGATATGTTTATATATAAATTCACAGATCCAAAGTGATATTGTACATAAAAGAATACTATTTGATTGACTGTTATACATTTACCTCAGGTTCTTCAATCCCCACCAGAAGCTATAGCAATACTTCTGTACAAATGGAGACGATGTCAAGTTGACATTCAATGCCTCAGCAAAGATTCCGAATTGGTAAAAGGTACTACTTGGGTTACATAACATCGTAAGATTACTTGATTGGTACCAAGTATTGCGGTTTGTACTAGCTTCCTTGCAGTCAAAAAAACTGTACTGACATGTTGGGCCATCCATGCGACAGGCCTCTTTCCAACATGCTTCCTGTCTGTCGACTGATAGTAGGTACCACATGGCTCCTAAAACCTGGACAATGCAAAGAAGTTACCTTTCCACTACTGGATTTATTTTACCAGACAAGCCAGCTCAAAATTATTAACTTGTCAATAAAGTATAGGGTAATTTTTTTGGAGGATTACTGAACTTTCTATCAAATTCGTTTATGTCCACTGGATTTTGAATTATCCATTTTTAATCACCACACTTTGATATATCTCCAAATTTAGTCACTTTCTCATTATTTTTCATAAAAAAATTAACTAAAATTTGTGGTGGCGCCTATGCGGCAAGTATTCGAAAGATGAATTATTACGAAGATTTTGGAAGAAAAAAATGCAATTTATGTCAATTTTCGTTAACATTTTTTTTTAAAAACAATGAGGTGACTTAATTGTGGAGATATATCAAAATTTAGTGACTAAAAATGGATAATTCAAAGTTCAGTGACAAAAAACGAATTTGATACAAAGTTCAGTGATCTCCTAGAAAATTTATCCATAAAGTATATATCTGAAGACCAAGCAAAACAAGACAAATAAGTGAAGAAAAAGGAAAAAAAAATATATTTGATACTTGGTAGACATACAATGCCAAACATTCAGAGACTTTATACTTGTCACCAAACTAAGCCCCAGCATGCCTTACAAGTATAAAACAGGTATGCTGGATTAATGGAAGGAGACAACAGCTACTGTGGATCGAAAGAATGATCAGAAGAAAGATGGATAAAAAATATGCTCATCTGCATGTTTGATATATTTTCTGTTCCATGCTAAAAAATCATGTCCCTTGTTATGAATTACGGAAGATTTGTATATTCTGAACATACATGGCTCACAAGCATGTAAAGAATGAGATTGTATGCAGCACCAGCCCATGCAGTCTCGGCCATGACACCAGTTGTCCTAACAATCTGTCTCGTGAGAGGAAATATAAGGAATAGCCTTGGGATATATTGGAACATTATGCTGAATCGGATAACGTTCTTTATATTTGTTACTGTTGCTTCCTTCAGGTTTGGCACCACAACAAATATCAGAAACTGCAATTGTAAGTTGTACAAGATTATTCTTCAAGGTAATGATGGAAATGATACATTCTAACTGTATAGATAAGATCCCTATTTTAGAACTTCATTCCCAAATAAATTTCTAGCCTACCCCAATTTATTTGGGAATAAAGGTTTTGTTGTTGTTGTTGTTGTTATTCTCAGGATCCCATCAAGTAAATGTTTACTTGCGTACTTTACTTTTTAGTCGCCTGATGATTATATCATGGTAGAGTTCATTTAACAATTAAATTTTGCAATACATTTTACTTTTGTGAGGTCGAAGATTGAAAATTCTTCATATTAGTTTATGGATCCAGATTGAAATTAAACAGCTTCCACTCAATGAGTTTGTAAAACTTGGAGCTCAATGTTTATATAAAAAAATATGATAATGAGAAATAATGCAATTCTATCTTTCTTATAAAAGCATTCGGAGCAATAAATATGAGGCTGCTAATTATAGATTCCTTTACGGTGATTCAATTTTTTTATCTAAAAATAATATTATGAAAAAAATGCAAATACCTGTGGTAAAGGTAGGGCAGCCGAAAGATCGACCCAGAAACACTTCTTAAGATATCTGGAAGCAATTTCTAAGGGTTCTATGACAAGCTCCCCTCTTCCAAAAACCGTAGAGGATGGGGCCACAAAAGCAGTTCTGAACTTGAAAAAAATTTGCACAAAATAAAACACATCTGCCAGAGACCGTAATCCTGTCAACACCGCCTCTAGTGAAGTTGTCAACTTGATGCACTGCATCTCACTCGTTGCAGGTAAATAAAAAAAGAGGGGGTCGACAAAAAGTGAGACCAAAGAGGCTACCAAAAATATTCTGTTCCATCGATGTATTATTAGTCCGTGCGGGTCAAATAGGTTTTTCTTGACATCAAGCAGAGAATCATAATCTTCTGAGAAAATCCTAGTCAGGACCCCCTCCTGCAGGGTTTTGGAAGGTTTATGTTGGAATGTCCTAGAACTGTTTGTGTAGGCCCATGACCTGTTTGGCTTGATTGTTTGCTTTTTTGGGTATACAGAATTTACTTGCTTCTGTTTTGTTGCTGCCGAGTCCTGAAATCTAAAAATTTAGAAAAATGCAGAGGATTAGGGCAAAACATTTTTGTTCTGAAGGATATATAGCAGATACAATTTATAACTTAGTTTTATGGGATGTGGGATAGATCTCTTCATATAATGGCCTACTTGATTTAGTCTTAATGTATAACCACTGAGCAATAAAACATTGCCATATTGTAGGTACAAATACTAGAAAGTAGTAACCTGGCTTCGGCACAGTGCAACTAAGGATCTATTTACTGGTACATATGTTATTTGTGTTAGATTATAACAGCATCTCCAATAGAGCAATTGAAATTAATTGCTAAATAGTAATTGTAGAAATTTTAGAAATTAAGCAATCTATTTCTACATTGGTACAATCAAGCAAACAATTGAGAATTAAACACTTGACCAATAAGAATTAAACATTTGGCCAACTCATCTTCAAAAAAAGAATAGCCATAATTACTAAATAAGCAATTCTTTTCCATAATTGCTTAATAAGCAATAGTCATACAACCCAACAATTACAAAACAATTGACACATAAGCATAAACAATTGCTAAGCAATTACTAATGGAGATGCTCTAACAGCCATCATCTTTCAGAAAGAAATCCATTCCTATAACAAGCTTCTTTATTATTTTTATTTTGCCTGATACACAAAAAAAGATTCAAATTTTCTACTTTTTGCGGGTGGTTTCTCAGAGCTTGATTTTTTCTGGTATAAATAATTTTCCTTTTTTATGGAATGATAAATTCAAGATTGCTTACCTCATAGATCTAGATACAGAATAGGCCATATTGTTAGTATGGTCGTGTCTTTGAACTTTGTTGGAAATGCATCAAAATGAGGTCGAACCTCTGTTTATAAGCTTGCCTCTAGGTGCAGTTTTGTGGCAAGTGTACTTCCACATTTCTTTGTAAGGTTCCTAATGGACAGAATAGATGTTTACTTATAAGAAATAGGAGACCACTGGAACTAAAGAACTATGTCAAGTATCTTGTGATAGTAAACTAAAAGAAATAGTTTGTGGTAGTGCTTGAAATGCATGTGAACTGGCCTTTGGTTTTTCTTTTTTCCCCGTTCCTTATTCTTTATGCATGTGGACGTAGTATTTTAAAAATTATATTTCCTGCAATTTTGTGATACAGGGAGCTTGTGTTTTGTGGAAGTTAATAATCTGCTAACCAAAGTGAACATTCCACAACAAATTTCTTTTGTGCAATCACATAGTGGATCATGGCATCTAAAGACGAAATAAATGTTGAATATTATGCTAATTTCATTGGTTATTATTAAATTTAGCACCCACCTCTCAACCAGCTTCAATTGAAAAGGAAAGATAAAGTTAAAAGGGTGCACTAGCCCATATCTATTAATTATAAACCTTTATAGATCGACTCAGTTTTCTCCTGAAGCTTCTTATTATAAAAGCTCTCACTGAAACTGACAAAAAATGACATAAAATTTGAGTTAGTGCAACTTTCATAATTGATACAGTACAAAACATGTGAGGTTCCAAATTTTGTTTTAAATGCGATACGACCTGTTGAACTGGGGCAACCTTATATTTCCTATCTTTAATTTCACTGTATGTCAACTTAACATTTGGAGTCCGACAACTCGCAATTTGGAAATAAGTGCAGCTCGTGAAACTTTGAGGCTGAGAAATTGGCCAAGATAGACTATTTCAGAGTTTGAATTTTTTTTTTCTTGCTAAGCTAGAAACTTCAAAATTAATTTTGTGAGTAACATTAGTCAATTTGTCTTTTCTTTTTGTTAGGATTAATGTTTATATGTACTCCAACGGCTAGTTATTAGAATAAATGACAGTATTGTAATCATGTTAATTAGACGGCTCTGGAGAGAGTTAGTTACAATCCTCAATTGAGGTGATATATATAAGAACACTACAGTGTAATAGAATGTGAACTAATATCAATAGATTCATTTTTTACAAAGATTACAATTGTCTCTCTCTTCTCTCTTCTCCTTCTCTTATCATGGTATCAGAGTCTAATCTGGTACATCACCATTAACGATCCTTCAAAATTCCTTTTTCAAGATTATTCAAGATCGTGTTCCTTAACTCTTCTACATCTCTCTAATGGCTGATCTTACTCAATCTCCTCACAACTCTACCAACATTGGTATGGGTAACGATGGTGCTGGTCTTCCTTCAATTCAGCACAATCGCTCTGATTCTCTAGATTCGATGATCAACTTCAACCAACCTATCCATGTTAAGCTCATCGAGACCAATTATCACGCTCGGAAAGCTCAGATTCAACCTATTTTCCTTGCCTATAACCTATCTCGTCACATCGATGAGGCTCCTCCATCTACAACTATCACAGACACATCTGGCAAGGTTGTTTTTAATCCCAATTACACGATTTGGCACTGCCAAGATCAGTTCTTGCTCTCTTGGCTCAAATCTTCCTTGACTGAATCCGTTCTTGCAACAACAGCTTCCGCCACCTGTACTAAAGATCTCTGGCAATTTCTTGAGGAATTCTTTTCTTCAAATTCCAGAGCTCGTCAACTTGATCTCAAACGCCAAATTCAAACCATAAAGAAAGCGGATTCTACCATGATAGCCTATCTTCTTCAGATTCGTCAAATTGCTGACGAGTTAGCCTCAACTGGATACATAGTCCCTGAAGATGAATTGGTTTCATATGCCATCAATGGCTTGGGAAGTGACTACTCCATCATTGTTGCCGTTATCTCTGCTCAATGCTCTAGTCCATTCTCATTCTCCACTCTTCGAAGCATCCTCACGAGCCATGAATCCGTCTCTCAGTCTTTTTCCTCCAATTCGACATCAGCAGCATTCTATTCAAACAAAGGAGGTACCAACAAAGGATATAGGGTCTCTCAATCATATAATCAAAACCAGACCAGGTCAAACACCTATAATTCCAACACTAACAGAACTAACCCCAATCTTGCAACTGTCTCTTACTCGATTGATCCAAATGATCCACAACCAAAGATTGTTTATCAAAATTCCAACAATCATCCCATCTGTCAGCTATGCAAAAAGGTCGGTCATGAATCCAAACTGTGCTACAAAAGATATGACAAGGATGCAGACTGGAAACCCTTCGATAAAACCAGAATCAAGGCATTTGCTACTCAAGTTCCTCCTCCAGGTCAAGAAAATTCAACTTGAGTGCTTGATTCTTGTGCCTCACATCATGTGACAAATGACACCAATAACATGGCCTCCTTCTATGCTTATCAGGGACCCGATACTCTCCAAGTGGGTAATGGTCTACAACTCCCTATTAAACATACCGGTTCCACCATCTTCACTGTTTCTAATCAACAAATTAAATTGAATGAAATACTTCACATTCCTAGTTTTTCAACAAATCTTATTAGTATATCTAGACTTTTAAAAGACAATCCTCATATTGAAATTAACTTTTCTTCATCTTTTTGCTATGTTAAGGAGATCCACACCTCCAATAACCTTCTACAACTACAAAGCAATTATGGTCTTTACTACATCACCTTGCTGCCTCCTACAACATCTTCTCCTCAAGCTTTCCTCACTACAAGACCATCTACCAAGTTATGGCATGCCCGTTTAGGACACCCATCAACTTCTACAACTCTCAAAGTTATTAACAATAATTCTTTAGATTGTATTAGAGAAAGATTTTTATTTTGCAATGATTGTGTAATGGAAAAATCACATACTTTGCCATTCTCTTCTTCTAATTCCACTTCTTCTTCTCCGTTTGAGATTGTACACAGTGATGTTTGGGGCCCTTCCCCCGTAACATCTTCTCATCAATATAAATATTATGTTACGTTCATTGATGATTTTTCAAACTTCACTTGGATCTATTTTTTGAAACACAAGGGAGAAGTATGTGATGTATTCTCAAAATTTAAATCTCAATTTGAAAATTTATTAAGTACAAAGATTAAAATTCTTCGCACAGATGGTGGTACTGAGTATTTACCCATTGCAAAGAAATTTCCCGAATTGATCCATCAGACAATGTGCCCGCACACACCTCAACAAAATGGTGTGGCAGAACGTAAGCATAAACATATCGTCGAATTGTCTCTTGCAACCATTGCACATGCATCACTTCCTTTGAGGTTTTGGGATGAAATTTTTAGTAGCATTGTGTATCTAATAAATAGAATTCCATCCACAAAAAATATTATTCCTTACACACAATTATTTAAAAAGGTACCAAAATAAATGATCTTAAAGTTTTAGGTTGTCTATGCTTCCCTTATACTCGGCCCTATAATAAAAACAAATTAGAACCAAGGTCACAACCGTGTGTATTTCTTGGTTATGGATTAACTCAAAAAGATTATCGTTGCCTTCAGTTATCAATTATCTTTGATGAAAATTCTTTTCCATTTACAACTTTTCACAGTACTACTAACATTTCCACTCTGGAAGATTTCTCTCTGGTTCCCCTAACTTTAATACAGGCTCAAAATCGGACAAAATACTCTCAGCAACAACACAACTCTTCTTCAAGGGCAGCTGAATTGTCTTCTGGTCAAGCAGCTGAGGCGCGCTCTGCCCAACCTATTTCAAATCCTGCCCAGCGCACAGATCCACTGCTCCAAGTTGAAGCGCTCCACGAACATATTGAATCGCGTCCATCCGCTTCTGCCCAGCCTGACCATATTGATTTAAACTGTGACCGACCTGCCCCAATTTCTCTTCCCCCTTTCGATTTGAATTTGAATCCAACCAATCCCGTGATTCCATCTCATTATATGTCTTCCCACAATGATATTTCTATTTCACCTGACCTTCCTGTCTCTCTTCGCCACGTGGAAAAATTCTACAAAAGAAAATTCCCACATCGACTCCCATCTCAAAATAACTCTCCTTCACTTCTGGGTCTGGTTCCGACTATCTTGGACTCGGATCCTACTACCTTAGCACAAATAAAAACCCAGTTACATCTAAACCGTCCAAAACAATCTAAACCCACACCTGACAATCGGTCCACATCCATTTTATCTCTTCCCATAACAACTGATCTTGCTTCATCTTCAGTTGCTGATCGCAATAACACCAATCTTCAGCCTTCTTTATCCAACGGTCGGAAAAACTCAACTCCTTCCTTGTCTAACCATCCTGATGATCCTAACGGTACACAAGTTCAAATAACTTCTCTTCTTCCTTCTTCTTCTCTATCTTCATCATTACTTCCAACAGTTGGTGAGCAGCTCCCTCCGCCACTCAATTCTATAGTTTTCTCTAAGATTGAACATCCCATGATCACGATATCCAAGAAACACAATGTCAACCCTTCTGCTCTCACATCTAATTTAGCTTCAGTACCCTCCACCATAAAACAAGCTCTATCGAACAATCAATGGCGTCAAGCTATGACTGTTGAAATCAATGCCCTTGCTGCTAATGGGACTTGGACTTTAGTTCCTCCACCTTCAGATCAACGTATCATTGGATCTAAATGGGTTTTTAAAGTCAAACAAAATCCAGATGGCTCTCTCGAAAGATACAAAGCTCGTCTAGTTGCCAAGGGCTATAGTCAATAGGCTGGGATAGACTACGACGAAACTTACAGTCCTGTTGTCAGAGCATCTACAATTCGAGTTGTGCTGTCTCTTGCTGTTTCATTCAATTGGCCAATTCACCAACTCGATGTATCCAATGCATTTCTCAACGACGACTTACAGGAATCAGTTTATATGCATCAGCCACAGGGTTTTGCTGATCCTGCCTACCCAGATTATGTGTGCAAACTTCACAAAACACTTTATGGGTTAAAACAGGCACCTCGTGCTTGGTTTCAGAAGCTCAGTGACACTCTACTCAAATTGGGATTCAAGCATTCGAGCTATGACCAATCGCTGTTCATTTCTCAATCACCAGGTGATACTATTCTAATTCTAGTCTATGTTGATGATTTAGTTATTACTGGTCAAAACATTAGCTCGGTTAATACCATAATTTACCAATTAGGTCACAATTTTGCAATCAGGAATCTGGGACAGTTATCCTATTTCTTAGGAATAGAAGCTCAATTCTCTGATAAAGGGTTGCACTTATCTCAAACAAAGTACCTTCATGACTTAATTAAAAGGGCCAACATGTTAAATTGCAAACCTATTTCTTCACCTATGGCATCTGGTACCTCATTGCAGCAAGATGACAGTCCCTCTTTTGAAGATCCCACTCTCTGCAGGAGCATTGTTGGAGGTTTACAGTATGCCACCTTGACACGACCAGACTTAGCTTTCTCGGTTAATAAAGTATCACAATTCATGCAAAGTCCTACTATTACGCACTAGCAAGCAGTGAAACGCATCATTCGATACATTGCTGGTACATCTCACCTTGGTCTTCAGATCCACAAGGATTCAAATCTCCAAATACACGCCTATAGTGACGCTGACTGGGCGAGGAGTGCTGATGATAGACGCTCTACATCAGGTTTTTGTATTTTTTTGGGAAGAAATATAGTCTCCTGGTGTGCTAAGAAACAAAATACTATTTCAAGATCTAGTACAGAGGCGGAATACAGGAGCCTAGCACTAGCTTGTATAGAGATTTTATAGGTTCAGCATATGCTTAAGGAGTTTCACATCATGCTTTCCACTCCACCGAATTTGTGGTGTGACAACGTCGGTACCACATTCTTGGCTGCCAACCCACAATATCACAAGCGAACGAAACATATTGAAATAGACTTCCATTTTGTAAGGGAAAAAGTTCTGGCAAATCAATCAGCTGATAGTGAGATTCATCTTTTCACGGGACCAACTTGCTGACATTCTTACCAAGCCTTTGCCACTACCTCAGTTTGAAGACTTAAGACGCAAGCTAGATGTCATTGAAATTCCATCTGCTTGAGGGGGTGTTAGGATTAATGTTTATATGTACTCCAACGGCTAGTTATTAGAATAAAGGGCAGTATTGTAATCATGTTAATTAGACGGTTCTAGAGAGAGTTAGTTACAATTCTCAATTGAGGTGATATATATAAGAGCATTACAGTGTAATAAAATGTGAACTATAGATTCATTTTTTACAAAAATTACAATTGTCTCTCTCTTCTCTCTTCTCCTTCTCCTATCACTTTTTATGAACAGCTAATTGAGGGTATATTCAAGACTCCAAGTTGGATCATTCGCAGGGTTAGAAACAAGTATTAAGCCAACAGTTTAGGAGCTGCTGCCTTGAGGTACTTGAAATGTGCTCTTTCAACTACTTTCCAGGATCAGTATTTCCAAGTTACAACATATATATATATAATAACCTTGATTCAAATTTTTAGAATTTTCACAAAAACCACTGAGCATTTTAATGTTTAATAATAAAAATAGTCACCATATTAGGGTGAAGGCCTGAAACAGAGTTAGGTTCCTTTTCTATGGATTATTTTTTGAATGTAAGCCATCCCATGGGAGTTTAGAGAGTTTTGCACCATCTGATTTGGATTGTATGATTGTATTTTTTTTTTTTGAATTGGATTGTATGATTGTATTTAATTTTATGTGTAATCCATACTAATTTTTTTATATATCATTTGTGGTTCGACCCCTTCTGTCCGTTTGGGGTGAATAGACCAGATATGAAGTACAATCCTCTTGCTTGTAACCGCTAAATTTTTGTGAGATGCCTTTCCTCATAAATAGAAATTATTTTTCCTTACCGTGGGGTAACTTTTGATTATTGGAACCAACATAACTATGTAAGCATTGAATTATGAAAATGTTACTTTATAAAAAAATAAGTAATATTAATTATTACTATTTACATATATTTTTTTAATTCGACTTCTTAAGTTATATATATTTGTCCCCATACTGGCAAAGTCTGCTTCCGCCTCTGAATTGAATTAATCGTAATATTTGGATTGGTCAAACAAACTTTTGTTTTATAAAAGATAAAAAATTCCAGATGTATTATGTCACACAAACAGTTCAGTTATGGAACTATTGCATTTGGATTGGTCTTTTCTTCTCCATTGTACATGTAAGTAATCAATTTGCTGGAAAGAGGCAAAAAAAAAAAAATCAAAACTCTAGTATATGAAGTGTAAGTTGATTATCTTACATGAAGATATACAGAAGATCCATATCGTTTCTACATTTACATATCAGTCTTGCAAGTTCTATAATAAGAATTTTCGATTATTGCAGTCACTTTCACAGAAGATAACATCTTTTCTTTGGACTTACTGGCAATTTTCCCTTGCCAACTTCAAATTTAGTACAATACACACACATAGAAGCAAAATATTCAAAATGCACAAATTTCATTTCATCCAAACAAATGAACTAATCGACTGGTTATGCGAAGAATCACATCAATCGCTGTTGGTCTTAGACATTGCTCTCTTTATGGGAGATTCATTTGTAAAATCCAGCTCCATCTGAATTTTAAGCCAAAAAAAAGAAAAGGAGTTTGAGCCATTCCTTTCTCTAAAAGATAAACTAGTCGAGTGTGTACAATTCACACTGTAAAGTTGAAACAAGCACAAAAAAAGTTTGATATCCTACTAGTAAATCAACCACAGCAAAGATTTCAGAAGCAGAATCAGAGTGTATTTTCTTGCTAGCCATACAAAAACCTCTTATTAAAATTAAGTCCATGGAGGTGGGGCTGTCGGTTGAAATAGCGGCGGGCAGCAACTAGTAAACAGCCCGCAACAACATAGGCACCACAAGCTGCAATTCATGGAAAATATAATGTTTAAAAACATAAAAAATGAGAAAAACCAGAATTATAATTATGCATGAATTATACTTTCCTGCCAATTTTGGTAAAGGATTAATTTTAACATACCAGGATTCGAAACATCCACGGCGTCGTGGTTCTGGCACTGGTGGAAGTAGCGGCACCTGTGAATCAGCAGGTGGTGGCGGAAGGAATGGTGTAGCACTATCTTCGGGGGATGCCGGAACCTGTGCATCAGGAGGTGATGGTGGTTGAACCAACGGCACAATGCTCTCTTCCGGGGGTGCTGGTATATCTGTTGGCAATTCTGTATCTGGTGGCAGCAACTCAGGAGCTGACCTTGTGATTAAAGGCTTATCATGTTCCGGCGGTGGAGGTGGCAGTGGGGGTGGGGGTGGGGGTGGGGGTGAGGGTGGGGGTGGCGGTGGCGGTGGAGGCAGAGATGCTGATAAGGGTGGTGGTGGCTCGGGAGTAGGTGGATCCATGTGTATAAATTGAATTGAGCAAGGTAACTATCACACTGTGTGCTTTATGGCTAAGTAGTGTCTATCGTGTGTATTGTTTAAGATTTAAGCGAGCTACCCTTCAAGTGCTGGTATGGTTCAGCTAACGGTCAGCTATGTATATATTTCTAGAACCGGACTTGAAATGTGCATAAGTTTTAAATGACATTAACCCAATTGTAGATATTGAAATTATATGAAAATCATTCATAAAGCATTCTATATGTTATTAAATTTTAGGCAAAGCCATGTGACTCTTTTGTGGAATGGGACCTGGTGCCGCGCAACAGACACGCTATACTGTCTGTGAGCCGTCCGATTTTTTGGGCTGTTTCGAAATTTGTGTCAAGATTTAAAATCTCCGATTTTCATTGCTAGCGATCGATCTGAACTTACCAGTCGATCCGGATCGTAGATTTCCTTAGGGAGCAATCTTAATCAAATGTTAGATCAAGCAAAGGTAATTTTAAGAGTTACAGTGTATGTGTTGTCTATGCAAATTCTTTTTAATAAATAAATCAATCATTTTTATTAGAAAATTAATGACATTTTAATTTTTTTTCTAGTTGCATAATAAGAACAAGGCTTGCATTTTCATAGTTTCCTAGTATTAAAAATTTAGTTTTCAAAAATATCAGAAATGCTCCTCTCTACTCCGCCTCACTCAGATCTGACACCGGTTTGGATATTTTTAGATTTGCAGACCTCTGCAATTCACCAAACATTAACATTGACTGTTATTTTTCTCGCTTTTTAATATTGGAAAATATTTCGGCGATACCACGATATCACCATTCATATCAATAGACGAATCCAGTTGCATCAATTTGTACATTGTTGTAGTATTTGTGCACATTATTTTTGTTAGAGCATGATTATGATGTTTTACAAAGAACCGAGCAAGTGATACTTCGCTTTCGTATCTCCAATTTCAAAGTTCAAACGATTAATTCAAATCATAGAACTTAATCTTTACATTAAAATCTCTTTGGAGATGTAATTTTACATTTTTTTTAGAATTTATTTACTATTGTTTAAAGATGGTAAAAAGCCGGTTAATCTAACGATTTTTGGACCATTTGAATGAATGTTTTTTCATGTCTTTAAAAAATAGTAAAAAATTCTAAAAAAATATAAAATTCGGTCTCTAATTAGATTTAATATGAAGATCAAGTTCTATTGTTTGAATCAGTCATTTGAACTTTGAAATTAGAGATACGAAGGCGAAGTATCACTTGCTCGGTTCTTTGTAAAGCATCATAGCCATGCTCTTTTTGTTATTATGCATATTGTTTTGTTATTACGCATCTAATTGATTGAACGCTCGACTGAAAACGTGCCTCATGACACGATTTTCCTTCTCCATTTTTCTTGAGTTGTTCTCTCCAGTTTCTTCTATCCTTCAACTCAATACAAATAATAATACAATTAACATATATAATAGTACGAACAACATACATAATAACACAATGAACATAAACCATAACACATTTAATAACACAATCCGAAATAAATGATACTGATTAACATGCATAATAAGTTAATAACTCATGCTGAATAACAACACAGTTAACAAACATAACTAACTAAGAAGGGGTTACAAAACAAATTAATTAACTTATTAAGCACGTTATGAAAATAAGTGGAAATAAATATAAATAACTGATATATGATATCGATATGGTAATAAAATAATTGCATAATAACAAATATAATATACATAATAATAAAAATAATGTACATAATAACTACACAATGTACAAATTGTATACAACTGAATTCGTCTATTGATATCGATACTGATGAATATTGCTATATCAGCTCTCTTTTATAGCGGAGACTTGCTTAATTTTAAGAAAACATTTTTCGGATTCAGTTACAGTTCCTTTTTTACAATTAATTTTCTAAACACAGAGCCTTATGTTATGTTGACCAATTAAAAATTTTAAAATTGAATAGTCAACAGAGGTGAACTCCACCTCTGGTCAAAATACCCGCGACCATACGCTAGGCTAGAGGAATGGCATGCATATCTCCAGCTGAAAACTACTGTTGGATCCTAATCTAACGGTCTATATACCATATCAAGTCTTTGAAGATTTCTCAAACGTTTTATACAACAAAACAAAAGGCGCCGATTTTGACCCCATTTTCTATATCAGGCGAAGTTCTTCACTTCTTCTCTGCAATCGAACCAGATCCGATCTCAGACGGAGGAGAGAAGGAGAACTTATTACAAGAAGAACGAGAGAGAATGAATTGGGTTAGTCGCAAGATCCACCTTTACAATGTCACCATGGGTCTCTACATGCTCGATTGGTGGGAGCGCTACCTCTTCAGTATCCTTTGTTCTTTGACTTCTTTCCCCTTTCTGATTTCGTATTCCTCTTATAATTTCACTGTGGTCCTTGCTTTTTCTACTCATTTCGATGGAATAATACCTGTATTTGGGAAAGTGACGGGAATTTTTCCCAGTAATAAGGTTTAGAAACCATTTCTAGCCTCAAATACAATTTACTGGTAAATTGGTTAGACATACTTTCAGCCAAAAATGTTTCCTTTTCTTTTTTCTGTGAATTCTAGCATGGAACTGCAATGCTTGAGTTACTTTGAATATGAATATCTGATGCGCCTTACATGTAATCATGATTGGATTTTTCCTGAGAACTGCAATTAAGCATAAAAAAATAGTGTTTTTGAAATCATATTGGAAAACTTGAAGCGGAAACAGGTCTCCTACTTCACTGGGAAACTACAATGGCGGTTGTTTGGTTCCCATTATTAGTTTTTGAATTATTTGATTTTCTGCATAAAGTTCATTAATATGTTTTCAGAATTATAATACAACAAATCTGTTATTGCTTAACTCCTGTCAGACATATTGGTTTTGGTTCTGCTTTATTTCATCTGCTACAACAGCACCAGATTCGCCTCCGACTTATATGAGAAGTATTAATTCAAATGCTTATACTGATACACTTTTGTTTTCATTATTTTTTGGATGGTGTTATTTAATTCAATGTTGTTTCAAAAATATCAGCAATTGTTTGTTAGGTCAATTACACTGGAAGCTGTTAACTGTATAACAACTTGTTAAATTTGGTTGCACAACTCTTGGGTGCCCCTTTGTCTTCTCTTTTCTTGTTTGGTCCAAATTGGGTTGCTTTATTCATTTTGATTTCATGCAAATTATGATTTGCCTTCTATAATCAGTCAGCACACCTGTTCCAGACTTCCAGTAATTATTCTTAAAATTTTAGTGAAATTGATAGGTGAAAGTTTGTAGTAAATTTCATCGGTGTGCCTATATTCCATTAACTCTTTTTTTTTCATTTTTCTCCCCTTATACTGTTTCAGACATTTCAAGAGTACAGTTATGTATGGTGAAAGCTTCAATTTTGGTGGAAAAATCGCACCCTAGTAAATGACCTTGGAACGCAAGAGATAACATGGAAGACTTTCCCAAGTGCAAACATACGAGGTTTTGTCATGTTTTAGCTTCTTGTTTTGTAATTATTTGTTTGAAATAAGATTTTATTTATATATTGATAGAAATGAGAAATTTAGGTTCTGTTTTTTTTTCAAGCTTGTACTTTGTCTCTTTATTGCATTAATATGTGAAATTAGTTCATCTGATTGATGAGATTGTGCTGATATGTAAAACTAGTTGGGACAGGATTTCATTTTCTGAAACAAAACAGTATGATTATCTTTATTTTCCCGTTGTGCGCATTTTAGCCTACAGTTAAACAATGAATACTTCTCTGTCATAGTACACATCTCTATTATAACAATTAAATAAATAGAATAAACAAAAACAATGTAGGTTGATCAGCATGAAATCAACCTGAGGGAACACCCAAACACCACAAAATATAATAAACCGATAAGTGAATGAATAAATCAATCAATAATTAAGTATACACAAAAAGGGGACAAATAAGGCCTGTCGGGTACAATTCCATCACAAGCACAACACCTTATACAGTATGGACGGTTGGCAATTCGTCAGTTTGGTCATCACAAAATTACAGTAAGCCTGAATCCTTTTTTCTATTGAATACCAAAGGTACAAATACTTGATAATACCTGAAAACATGTCTTTTACTGGGAATAGATGGCCATGTAAGCTCTGCTAATGCGATGGAGAGTTGTGTTGCACTTAAGACTTTTCCATTTGAGATAATTCAAGCAAATCTTTCAATCATGAAATCTTTTTGGCTGTTGCAGTTCAAATTAGGGATCAAATCATTGGCTTAAATAGTTAAATTTCCTCTATATTCAATATCTGTCAGGATCAGAATTAATTTAGAGGTGCCTGACCCGAGAGATACTGTCAAAGCTCCTGTGAGATAATGGCAGGATTCATATATATATTAATTGAAGAACAAAACAGTTTAGTTTATATAAGAGAAAAAGTAATGCCATGTGCCATGCCATTTTAAGAGTTGGATTTGAGTAAATTGTACATACTTGCCATCATGTATTGGCACGCCCCATTCTTCATCATGAAATGCAACATAAATTGGGTCTGTCATAAAATATTCATTAGTAATATAACCAAATCTAAAGAAGAGATTCAATGGAACTGAAGAAAAATTACCAGTGGTGTGAGTGTTAATAAAATTGAACTGAAGAAAGTAAGGAGGACCTGTGGAGGAAGACGGTGGAGAAGAGGCGCACTTGAACTGAAGGAAGAGGGGGACCGGTGGAGGAAGGCGGTGGAGAAGAGACGCACTTCAACAGTAGAGAAGGTGGAGGAACTGACTTGAATTGGCGGAGCGGACACCTGGAGGAGAGGAGAGCCAGGCTGGCGGATGTAATCTAATTCTAGGATAAAAGTTGCACTGATTTGCTCTGGCGGCAGAAGGAGAGGAGTAAATGCGTAATTCATGGAAGAAGAACGAGTGTAAATGGTTTTCTTTTTTAAATTTATATTTGTAACTAGAACGGCAAAATAAAAGCTAATTCAGTTTGAAGTGAGATTTAGTTTAATTTTGAATTTTGAGATGACATTTTTCAAATTCTCAAACTTGTAGAGTGATAAATATCTAATTTCCCCTGAATTTATGTAGCTGGTTGAATTTAGAGATACAAATAGAAATAGCGATAACATAGAGGAATAGGTACAATCTTGGTTTGAAGAGGTTGCAAGATTGCAACTTTAATAATGTTATAGAACTTAAAACATTTATACGTTCAATGGAATCAGGTAAAGCCAATGTAGAAATGGTTTTCATGATCATAATCATGTTATTGGGGCTAAATTCTTTGGAATGGACTGATAGATATTATCCAATATGTCTTTAAAATTTGGTGTTATGTGTGAAAATATAACCGTCCTATCTTTTGTGGTATTTGGAGAGGTAGAAAAAAATATTTGCTTTAATAGAGAGTTAGCTGTTATTATTATGTAACATTCTGTCTGATTCAGGTAGTTAAGTATCAATGACTGTGAATGATTTGCTTTAGCTAGCATTCTGTACATGTAAAAAATATAATTACTTCTGATTTCTCATTTCATCTCTCAAAACTCTTTAAGTACTGAATCTCAAGCAGTTTGCCAGGAGAAATGGAGTAATTTGCTGCTTGCTATTCATAATCTCTTTTTAGTTTTCTTTCAAGGCATTAGTTCTGGTTTCTGATATATTCTAAAAACAACTTGCTAACTTCATGATATTGTCCAGTTCGGCTATGGAATTAGCAAATTGATACCGCAATCAGTCCAGTTCAATTACAAATCAAACTCATGCAGTTTTTGGTTATAGGCAGTACGGGGTTCTTGCAACCTGATTCGTATTTATTATTTTGTGGATTAATTTGGTATTGGGCAACATTGGCTCTCTACAGTTACTGATAATGTCAGGTTGTTAGGCATGTATTTAGTTCAGGTAAAACCATACCAGCTTGGACTGTGTAACTAATCATGTCAGTTGTTGATTGTGTAAAAAAAAAATGCAGTTCTTTGTTCTTCCAAAGTGTCACCTGACCTAGCACTAATACTAGCACAGGGTGCTTTGTACCAGTTGTGCAGCCAGTATAAGGTAATTTATGTGACAGTTTTTGTCAGTACTATTCACCTCTTTAGAAACTAGCTGGGTATTTTTTGGGTACCCGTTGGTGTGACATTTTTGGTATCTGGATATTTCAAGTTTCAGTATAAACTAGTGGACTGTTATCTTTCTTTTTTTTTCTAAAATTCAAATTGCCTAAAGCTTTCAAAATAACTGATTGTAGTTTGATTCTAGTTTCTTAAATAATAGCAAACAACTGGAATTCTGGTAAGTTTGCAGTGATTTTGTGATTCCAGAGACTAATCAATATTTAATTGTAACAATGGTTCTTTAGTGGTAATTAACAGTATCTTTGTTTTGTTACTGATTTTCAAAAGAAGATTTGGAATGACAACTTTTGTAATGGTAAATTGATCATTACTTAGTTGAATAACTGTTACAAGTCAAGAATTTTGCTATTTCTCATCCATTCAAGTGAGACTGCATATTTGGGTTGACATTCTGAAATGCGTTAATTTTTTGTGATCTTGTAAAAACGATTGTCGCAATTTTTTTTTTGAGGGAAGTAGGTTGAAGCCTAATTCGGAAATTATATTAAAACAAATAAAAAGATTATTACAATTTACATGGTTTTTATTCTGTGTGTAAGCAAAGCACGAAAAAGAAAAGAGAACTATTCCTTCTCCTAATTATCCCTTCTAAACTTATCCTAATGCTAACAGTGAGAGAGCCAACTGATGCAGTCGTTGGTAATTTGCATTTCTATGTGTTGTTTTGGCCTCGATTTGCCGGTGAAAACGCGTCGATTGCGCTCTTTCCAGATACTTCAAAGTGTTGCAAACGTCATAGTGTCCCATCTTCTGAAAGTTCCTGATGACAGCGCGGGGCGGTTTCTAGTCCAAAAGGTTTGAACATCGTCGGCATGGTGCGAAGTTGTGTGGGGGGGGCTAATTTGTTCCATATTTGATTTGCGAAGGGGCATGATAGAAATAGGTGAGGGGAGGTTTCTAATACAGCTGCATGGCACATGCAGCATCTTTCCTGTGGGGTGCCACCCCATTGTTGAAATTTGTCCATTGTTACCAATCTGTTTTTTGTTAAGGTCCATATAAAAATTTTAATTTTTAGAGGAGTCTTAGTATTCCAGATGAGTTTTGCTATTCCGGAGGTGACCCCCGGGTCAATGATAAATTTATAAGCTGATTGTGCGGTGTACGTGCCTTGTTGTGTTTTGGTCCAAGTTAGTGTACTATCAGAGTTTAGCTTTGTGGCTGCGTTGAGGATGGGCAGTAGGGTGAGGATATCCCTGAGAAAGAAGGATGGGAAAGTAAGGTTTTGGAGGATTTCGGGTGTTTCCCATCGTGGTGGTAGGATGTAGTGTTGTGCAATGAAAGTTGCCATTATTGATGTTCGATTACTGTATAACTGCCACAACCATTTGAGCAGAAGTGCTGAGTTAAAAGTCCTTGTGTCTAGTACACCTAGTCCTCCATGGCTTTTAGGAAGGCAAACCGTTGTCCAGTTCACCAGATGACCACCTTTGGCTGGTGAAATAAGTCCTCTCCAAAAGAATCTCCGTTTGGTCTTTTCCAACTCGTTTGTCAACCATGTGGGGAGTTTGAAGGCTTGCATGTAATGTAGGGGCATAAAGGACATTACTGAATTAATCAGTGTTAGCATTCCTCCTTTGGATAGGTATTTGCCTTTCCAAGCATGCAGCTTTCCTTGAATTGCTGAAAGTAATGGGAGAAAACTGGCCTTAGTTGGCCTTGAGATCGACAGGGGCAATCCCAAGTATTTTATTGGAAAATTCTTCTTTGCGCAACCTAATATGCTTTGGACTGAGTCCTGGAGATGTTTCGAGATTTGTATTGGTACAAAGATGCTCTTTGCGGGGTTTAATGATAAGCTCGATATCCTAGCGTATTTTTGAAGAACGTTCACTATTCCGTTGAGGTTTACCGGGTGAGCCTCTGAGATTATAATTGTGTCATCCGCAAACTGGTACGTTGCCAGGTTTATAGCTGGCATGTTGTAGAAAGAATTTGTCGCTGTTGTAAACAACGATTGTAGTGCATCTGCTGCTAAGATGAAGAGGAGTGGGGATTTGTTCCATTTTTTTCACATTAAAACTGGCATGTTAATAATTTTTTTTTTCAATTAAAATTGACATATATTCGTGAAAATCTGTCACTACTGAAACAGTCTTAATATATCAAAATCATACTATGTCATGCCATGATATGCTATACGAAATGATTTTGATATGTCACATTATATCTTTTAACATGTTTCATAATTGTAGGCATTTTTATTTCTACAATTTATTAATTTAAAGGACATAAATTTATAGAATGTATTTTCACCAAGAAAACAAATTTTTTCTAACATTTTTCTTTACTTCATAACAATGTTTTGTAATTTTTTTTCACAATTTAAATACTATGTTTTTTTTTTCCAGTGATTAGAATCTGATGAAGAAAATAAAAGTAACTAAATGAGACACAAGAACTAACTGCATCTAAATGTATATACGTGTGACATATCAGTGTATCACATATGGAAAGACATTTCATACGACCCCCTTATACTTAAAATGTCATATATATGCTACATCACGAGCGTGATGCATTTTCTTTTCATTGTTTTTTATTATTTTGAGACAAAAGTTCGTTTTTATTTTCTGAACTATACGATTGGGTTTAATCAAGTCTCTAAATTTTCTTTTCAATTTAATTTGATGCAAAAATAACTAAGCATTAATTAAGCATAAATACAGTATAAGAAACTAATATTTTCTCTTAGCTCTTAATATTAGAATTATAGGGCCACCCATTTCATATGGATCTGGTCCACCAGGTTCAAATGTCCTAAGCTGGAAATACATACATATATATACTGGATTGAGATTCCCTATTTTTTTTTCTTTTTTAATCTGAACTGTTAATTTATAATGAATGGATCTGATCAATATCAAAAAGTCTCATTGAATTCCACCTGTGGCAATCTGTCCGTCCGTTTTTAATCCGACGGACCATAAATGAATAATAGGACCCTCCTTTTCCCTGAAATAATAGCAGATTCGGACCCATATATACTAGCATCGAGCATGTGCGTTGCTACGGATCATATTTAATTAGAATGTTATTTTTTAAGTTTAGAAGGTTTTTTACGTCAAAAATGATGTTTTGTTTGGAAACAAATTTAATCATTTTTGTTGACAATAATAATAGAAAATCTTATGCATATATGGAATGGGTAATTATGATATTATGTGGCAAGACTATTAAGCTCATTCACTGAACATTCGCTTCACATTATAGGATAATTTCATACTTCTACACGGTAAAGTAGAAGTATCAAATTTAACAGTAAAACTCCATCGTAAGACTGTGATGAAATTCAAAAATTAAAAATTAATTCTGAATCGTTGTCGTATCAGGACAACATAGGTGCTTAATATATAGCAAATATGAATTATGCTACTATGCTTTGTAAAGCGCAGTAAAATGTGCGCTTTGCGATTGTGAAACCATTGAATCTTTGATCATCACATTAGCGCAAATAACAAAACGCGATCCAATGATCCACAATCGCAAAGTGTGCGTTTTGTTGTACTTTGTAAAACATAGTAGCACAATTATATATATATATATATATATATATATATATATATATATATATATATATATGATATTTGTTTACGCTACATTGTCCATTAATTTGTGGACCTAACACGAGCGTAGACTGATTAATTAGTTGTCCAAAGCATGATTAGCTGAACTAGATCATTACATTATTCGATGTATTTATTAATTAATTAGAATCTAATTTTATTGGTTGGTGGGATCTTGTACACGTGCATCTACTACACAACGTTGAAAGACCGTCAAAGATTTGGTGGTCAAATTCCTCTTTTCAGCTCTAAATCTAGGGTCCGAATCTGCTGCTCGTAAATTCCTGCTTGTCTTCGATCCGACCGCTCGATCGCTACGGACGGCTGTGATTTGATTCAGGGAGCAGATGCTTTGGCCGTTATATGAGTTTTAAACGGTCCAAATCGAAACAAGCAGAAAAACAAGCAGAAATTTACAAGCAGAAGATCCGTTCCTAAATCTATTATCCAATTGTCATTTAAATATTATAAAACTTTCATGTAAGAAGGTGTTTGGTAAGGGGATATTACAGTATTACTTACCGAGAACAAATAATACACTATTATTAGAGGGATTGTTTAAAATATGCTGGTCGCAATAGAAGGAGGAATTCAGATTCATTTTAAATTTTGTCCAATTTGATATAAAAAAAAAATCTTTATACAGTTGTATTCAATTCACTTTATTTGTTTTGTCATCTATTTCCCCTTAATTTTTGCTATTACATTATTCTAGCTGCAATGAATTGCGAGAATACTGCAATCAGCATATAATTCAACCAAAAAAATAATAATTTCTTGGAAATCAATAAAAAAAATAATTCTCTTTTCAATCAATGATTATCATGGAAGTGGAACATATCAGGAATCCGTATCCCCCGGAATAATGCGGGATGCCGAAATGGTCAGCGGACAGCACTGTTACGCTGTAAATTCGTTGATACTATAGCAAAAACAATGTGCGGACAATCTCGTCGCTGCAGTAGCAATGAAAATGCTGGAGACCACTGCTGCTCATCATTTCAGAAAATGTGAATTCACATATCAGTCCCTGGTCAAGTTTCTAGAGATTTAGAAAACACACCAGAAAATCTTTGGACATGACTAACTAATAGTTGTCTACTTGTCTTCCATTGGAAGTTGATATATATGTTCCATGTTAATTAATGACATGATCTTGTCTCTGGTCAAGTCTTTATTTATTTATATTTTTTAGTGCAACACAGGAATCATGAGCCACACAACAGTGGTATATTTGTATCAAGAGGTAAATTTCATGATAGTTGTTTAGAAATTAAGGATGAAGATCCTAGTTGACCCCTATTGACTTTGGTTCACACTTCCGTCAGAAAAAAAAAATTGAGAGAATCGAATCACTATACAGTTCACATGCATTAGTTGTCAACAAATAAAATAAACCGCTTCACATTTTCATAGTAATTGCATTGCTTTTATTGACTTAATAGGAAGTCAACAGGGGTACATACATTAAGTTCCTACTTTTCTAGTTTGGTAGAGAGGACTTCAATTGTTCAACTACTATTTTGATGATATATACTTATTAATTATATTTATATTTTATATTTATTTAGATATATTCAGTTTGAAATTTTCATTTTATTTTCGGAATAAGGTGAAATAAGTGTAAGAAGTAACTTCTTCAGAACTTTTTAGTGATCGTGTTATACAAGATAATTTTATAGTGTTATTAAAACTTTAACAGTGTTTAGAAACATTTATATGCTAATAATTATCTAGTAAAGGGAAATGTCATTAGAGGCCTTCGAATATTTCATTTGTGACAACTTGTTCTTTCGAACTTTCAATTTAGACAAATATTATTAAACTATATGACCCGGAAGGGGTTACTTTAAGGGCAAATCCAATAACTAATAAAAATAGGGACTAAATTATAAATTCTCAATTCAACCAATTTAAAAAATTCAATGAACACATTTTTCAAATTGATATCTCTAATAATTAAATGGAGAAGTGTTTAAACCTGTTTGACTTAATTAAACACTAATTACGAAAGCCTAACTAATTAAAGCAAATCAATTCTTCTAAAAAAATATGTAGCAATTGAAAGTAAATAGAGAAGAGACTATAGATTACAAACAAAGAAAAGAACACGTGACACACGGAATTTAATGGAGTTTCGATATTGACGATCGTACTCTTTCAGACTCCTTATCCTCCGACACGGTAACAAGATCGAGCTGATTCAATAACACCAAATGTCTCTTACAAGGTTGAACATGACATCTTTACACACAAAGGTAGAGAATCAAGTCAAAAGAACAATGTAGCACAAAGGTAAACAAGAAGAGAGTAGAGAATAGAGAATAATTACTCAAACAATTTCACAAATGATTTTGATTAGATTAAACAAGTGAATATGAGCTTAGCTAACGATTTCGTAAGGTTTTGAACTCTCAACAATGATGGTTGCTCTTAGGATTTATATTTTGAGTGTATGAAACAGTTGGGGAGAAAGAGAGATGCAGCCACCCCTTTTATAACGGTTCAAATCTGATCATTTTAGATTGTGCGCAGTCCCACCATTACACGTCGATGGAATTCAAAATCCGACTGTTGCTTTTGTCTTTTTGCTCATTCTACCTTTATAATGTTACCATAGTGCTACATAACGTTAGGCTCGATCTTAAACTTCAGCTAGGTAACTAGAATTAGCGTTATAATGCTATGATGACATTAACGACGCTAGTGTTCACCGTTATGTAACGGTGCATTATATTGATTTGTTCTTCTCGTGTTTTGATCTCACCGTTACATGATTATGGCCACAGTTATCTAATAGTGCATATACTAATTTGTTATTCTCAATTTTTTGATCCCACTGTTACACGACTGTGACCATAGTTACATGATTGTGATATAAAAAAATGTGTTTCTTATTATTTTTAATCTGAAATTCATTTATTCCAATCAATGCAAATATTAAAAGATTGAACATAAGCCTATCTAAGCATTACATCTTGCTTCTTGCTTGCTTCAAAACTTTCATTTTGCTTGTCCAAACTTCCAGGATTATCTAAACACTTCTCATTGCTTCTTGCTTGCTCTATAACATCCACTTTGCTTATCTAAATTTCTAAATCAAACTCGAGCAATGTAAATGGTTAAATTATAGTGCATGAGGGAAATAAGAAGTTTTGAAATTTTAATTTTGCTTATCTACATCCATTTGATTCTTTATCTAAATTTCTATAACTTGTAAGATTTATAGTGCATGAGGGAAATAAGAAGTTTTGAAATTTTAATTTTGCTTCATACAAGAGTGATAAAAGAGTGACAAATAGGTCAAGCGAAATTTATAGGACATCATTCTCTCCTTTAGTAATAAAGAAATCGACAATCATTAATAAGTGAAATCTACAATTTATGGGACAACAATCATTAATTTTAAAATTTATAGGACATCACTATCTCCTTTTTTTATAGGACATCATTATCTTCTTTAGTAATAAAGAAATCGACAATCATTAAAGAAATTTATAGGACATCATTCTCTCCTTTAGTAATAAAGAAATCTACAATCATTAATAAGTGAAATGTACAATTTATGGGACAACAATCATTAATTTTAAAATTTATAGGACATCATTCTCTCCTTTTTTTATAGGACATCATTATCTCCTTTAGTAATAAAGGAATCGACAATCATTAAAGAAATTTATAGGACATCATTCTCTCCTTTAGTAATAAAAAAATCGACAATTTATGGGACAACAATCATTAATTTTAAAATTTATAGGACATCATTCTCTCCTTTTTTGAAATCGACAAAAGAGTGACAAATAGGTCAAGCGAAAGGCTTCCCTCAATATATGCAAAAACAATCTCAATGTAATGATATAGCAATAATAAGACATAACTCCCCCTCAATCTAATATACTCCCACTTAATTCATGCACATACAAGCATATGTCATAATAAGTAATAAAGAAAAATGTACAAGTAAAAGACAATAATATTCTTTGAGATCATGGTTTCATTAACGTTGTTACACAAAGCTTAAATTGTGTGAATCATTGTATTTATGGGCTTAATAGGCATATATGTATGTTGAAATTTCATGAGGCACAAGTATGTCATGTATTTAATTTATTGATAATATCACACTTTTAATATAATTAAGATATAATAGGAATCAAATTGATAGTGCAATCACCATGTTTGTAAACTCTTCCTAAGTGTATGGTATATAAACATTGGGTGTTTTAATCAAGTATTGTAGCCATTAAGTTTGAATCTTATGAACTCAAGCAACATTATTTGTTGCATTCCTTTCTAAACTTGCATTCTCATGAAATATGATCTCTTTAGCAAGAATAACTGCAAATTGTGCAAGTATGGGCATTTTTTGTCATGCGCATTCGTTGTCTCACCGAAAATTGATGCAATTGATTCATTTACGGAGGCAAAAGTAACATTAACGACTTGGTCATTTTCCTTTTTTTCTCAATTTGAATGAAATGGATAATTTGTTGGTAGTTGAATAATTTCTGGAACATACTTTTGGTGACAACATTCCAAAGGTCAAAAATAGGGAAGTAATTGGTTATGCATTTCTTCAAATACCCAATGTTTTGCAATTTTGGTCCAAAATCGGTGGTAAGGCAATATGTCTTGTAATTGCATTTAGTTTAGATATTTGCTTGTAACTAAGTAAGCCTTAATTAGCAAACTCAACTTGCTTTGATATCACTTTGTTAAACTCTATGACCCGAGAGGGACTAAATTAATGGCAAACCCAATATCTAATAAAAGTAGGAACTAAATTGCAAAATTCCCAATTCAAGCAATTCAAGCAATTCAAGCAATTTAAGAAATTCAATCAACATACTTCTCAAATTGGTAACTCAAGTAATTAAATGGAGAAGTGTTGAAACTAGCTTGACTTAATTAAACACTAGTTGCGGAAGCGTAACTAATTAAAGCAATTCAATTCTTCTCAAATAAAAATTTAGCAATTAAAAACAATGTTTTAAAAAATGGTTGTTAAGACTGATTAATCATTCGACTAGTTGTTGGCTGTAGGTAAATTGATACGTATAATGTATACCCGTATTTTATGAATAAAAACAATTAATCAGTCACAAAACATGCTTAATGCTTAATTATCTATTAAACCAATCAATGGACCACCAAATTTGACTAATTAGCCAGTAATCTTTCAAATTAATTAAAATATAATAAATATGTGAATACTATATTAAATTATTTAATACTATAATCTTAAATATATACGTAATTTTGTTTTTTTATTATTAATATTTTTATATATTAAAACATGAATGACAAATCGTCTGCAAAAATTCAATTTATTGACTACATAGCAATTAGACCCTTGGCGGTACTCTCTCCGTCCGTCAAGCGCATTCTAATTTTTAAAACATTGATTGAAAGTAAATAGAAAAGAGATTAGAGATTGCAAACAATGCAAAGAACAAGTGACACACGAAATTTAACGGAGTTTTGGATTGACGATTCTATTTTTCGAAACTCACGACCCCCGACAAGACAACAAGGTCGAGCATATGCAATAACATCAAATGTTCCTTATAAAATTGAACTTGGCCTCTTTACAAACAAAGATAGAGAATCAAACAAAAAGAATAAGTTAGCACAAAAATCAAAAGAGAAGAGAATAATCATTCAAATAATCTCACAGATAATTTTGATAAGATTAAACAAGTTGAACCAAGCGATACACCGTAGTAGATGCCACATTTTACTATCTTGGCAATTTTAATAACAACTTTTGGTGGAAAGTTTTAGCTGATGTGTCATATATATATATATATATATATATATATATATATATATATATATACACACTATAGTCTAACCTACTTCAGATATATGGATATGAATTTCATGAATCAAACCGGTTGATCATTGAGTACGTTAATAGAGAATTCAAATCAAATTTCCATGTTGAAACAAATTCACTATATTTGTTTGACCAGGAATTTAAAGTGCGGCTGGAGTTTTAGAAAGGAAAAGCTCCAGGTGGTAGGTAGAAATTACAGCAAAATTTCGGATGAAATAGTAACCCAGCTTACTTGAATAGAAATAAAAAATAATTAATAGATAATGTTTCGTAGATAGCACATTTGATATCAACTATTGATATCGATTTTATTATGCATCTTTAGTTGATTTATCCTACATATTATTTGAGTTATTATGCATGTTATACCATAACTATTTCAGTACAAAAAAAATAACATGTATAACTATTTCAATACAAAAAATAACGTGCATAATAACTCAAATAATGTGCATGATAACTCTACTAAAGATACATAATAAAATCAATAACATGTATAACTATTTCGGTACAAAAAATAACATGCATAACAACTCAAATAATGTGCAGGATAACTCAATTAAATGTGCATAATAATATCAGCTCTCATAATTAATTCATTGGTAATATTAGCAACGCACGTGCCAAATGCCAATCACCAACTTATTTTTTGATTGACAATTTATAGACCAAACACTCGAGCAGTAATTTTATATTGGTAACATAATAAGAAGTTTGACAAGTCTTGTGGTTAATTTGTAAAAACAAAACAAACAAAAAAATACATAGTGATTTTTAGACCAATACTTCACGATTAGTATTCTTTTCTCGCAATTTCAAATTAGTACTCTTTTTAAAGACAATATATAGGAAGTTTAATAAATTCAATATTCATGCATCTCCAAATTAAATAATGTGGGAACATTATATATAACATGCCTAACTCCTCTCAACATTACTAATTAGCAAATTAAGCATACATATTTTCATTTAATTTTATCATCAAATCATTCAAACCTTCTCTCTACATTACTAGTTTTCATTATTTGTGATATGTCAATTCTCATCTATCTTGTGACTCCTCTCTTACAACTTTACAAGTCACATATATGACATATGTATCAATTAAGAGTAAAATTATGATGCTTCTGAGAGTATCAAGACTTTCTGTGCTCTTAATTCGAAAATATCATTAGATATTTTTAAATTTCGATTTATCACACTCAATATTTTTTATATAAAAATCTAGTAGGAAATATTTTTTCTATGTTTACAGTTTTTTAAGTACATGTTTTTGTTTTTAAAAAATGAGTTTTATATATAAATATTGATTATTTTATTATTATTTTGAAAACACTTTCAAAAATCCAAAACAAGCACTTAGAAAACTCGAAAAATATATTTTTTTTTTGTTTCCTACTAGATTCTGATATAAAAAATTATTAACCATGATAAATCAAAATTCAAAGATGTCTAATGATATTTTGAGTTAAAAACACCGAAGACATCGGTGCTTCTAGGAGCACCATAACTTTACTCTATAATTATAATTATAGTTGTTCACCCTTCCAATTTTGTAAACATAAAGGCTTTGTTATATCAAAGAATTAAATTTATATATATAGTATTAATTATCTCCTAGTTTTTATTACTATCGATAAACCTACTATCCAATATTATATACTGAACGGTCAGTACCATTCTAATCCATCAATTTTTCTAAGATTTTCTCATTATTAATTTTGTTTAAATTTTGGATCAAAAAAAAAACTCAGCAGTTTCTATCAAGACATCAATAGAATTGAGGTTAACTGAGATTCAAATCAAAATAAATTCCCAACTACCCACTAAAATCATAATTCTCTCATTGGGGTTTGGTTGGAGATAATGACTTGTATGCTATGTAATGTCACCAACCTCTTCAGAAAGAAATTCCCAAGGTTTAATTAATTAAAACCACCAGCTACGTCTTTAATCATCAATGCCAAGTAAAAAAAATAAATAAATACATAAAATAATAAAAAAGCTTTGACACCTTTCCTTAAAAAATCTGGTCCTAGCTTTATCTATCTATCACAAGTACAATTTCTTTTAAGAGAAGTCAATAAGTAATCAGTAAGCTTAATTTCGTTGCTGCCACTGAAACAATGTTACAAATTGAAGGATAAGCGACCTCCTAAGAACCGTAATAACATATAAATATGAGTAATAGATCTAAATAGTAGATATATATATCGATACAGCATAAAACAATGCCTCCAATTATTATTTAGAGAAAATCATTTAATTCTCAATTTTTTGTCTCTCATTCTATTTCATATTTTGTCCTATTTTGATTTTATCTTATTCATTTTTTTATACTTCTTTCTTTCTCTTTCAAACGCATCTTTCTTCTTCATTGTTTTCTTTTATCATTCTTTTTTTTCCTACATTCTCTTGGACGAGATATTCTTAGAAACGACGAGAAAACTGTCAAGAAATTGACTCGCAAAATGGAGGTGGTTCCAACAATAGACAAGATGAGGACAGATTCGGAACAGAATTCCACGTAGGTGGTGGTTCGGGTTTGGCTAGTCCATAATATTCTTCTTCAAATTCGAACTCGACTAGTACTTCGTCTTCGTACTCTTGATGGAACTCTTCGGACTCAAGATACTCGACAACTTCTCGGAAAGACTCTTCAAACTCGAGGTGTTGCATGTCTTCTCGTGATTCTCGGAGCAGCTCTTCGGATTTGAGAAACTCTTCGGTGTATGTCTCGTGTATGTCCTCCTCGCAATATTTGGTGAGAAAGTCCGGATCATACTCGCATCTCTCTTCCTCGGTGCCTTCGAAAATATACTCGAAATCAACCTCTTCAGCTTCTTCGGTATGCTCGGAAACTTGCTCAGGGTCATCCTCAGATTCTTCCTCAGTGTACTCGAGAACATATTCGGGTCATCCTCATAAATTTCTTCTTCGGAATCAGGCTCGGGATCATCCTCATAAATTTCTTTCTCGGAAACTTTCTTTCTTCTAGGTCTTTGCTCACACTCTTCGCTTTCTTGTAGCTGTCGATGAAAACTTTGATTTCAAGAACTCCGCTTATTGAACCTGAAAACTTGATAATAGTGCCTTTCAAACTCGAAAAATCGAGAATCTTGTTGTTTGTGCTCGAGTGCTCAGGATGTTTGCTCGCCAAATCAGAGTGCTCGGGATCCTCATCTTTTGAGAACTTGAGAACCTCATTTGCCGAATTCGAGAACTCGACAATCGCATTTATTGAACTCGAAACTCGAGAACCTCTTCGAAAGTTGGCTCATATGTTGTCTCCTCGGGTTTGAGATTTCTCGAAGAGGAAGATATATCTACTCGAAGACCATCAGATCAATTTTGGTTTTTCTGACGAACTGGATGATTGGCTCGAGTTTGATCTTTGTTACAAGGTGTGGGAAATCGTGCAAGGTCTTTGAGTTTTTGCGTGCATTGATGTAGGTTGTGAAAGAACGCTACCTGATTTTTTTGCAATTTTTTATGATGGCAATGATGTATGAGTCCGCCATTGGTATTGTTGTGGTATTATGGAACTAGTGATTTTGTGGGAGATAGGCGTATGTCGGAGATACAACTTTGCACAAGACAAAGGTGGTTTACGATTGGCGGTTGTCGAAGATACAACTTCACGCAAACGTGAAAGTAGTTGTCGAACTTGCTCTGATACCACTTGACGTTGTATCGCATCCCAAGTCACAACTTCGCGATGACGGATTGCGATAACAGGTTTAACGGAATAGAAACAACGAAGAATGTAACATGTTAAGTAGCAAAAGACAGAATTATCAGAATTTTTAACATATTAGAAATTTCATTAAACACAAGATGATTGATACAAATAACTAGAGTCTCTTATATAGGCGATAAGTGTCTTCGTGTCAAAGTAAGCAATAACATAAATAATGAAGAAAATAACTGATTGATTTAATGCATATACCGAAATTAATTGCTAAAGAAATAAAAGAGAAGAAATAAAAAAAAATAATCTAAGTAAATTTGAAGTGCATATAAAGTGATATTAAAATAAATCTTAGTAAGATTCATCACATTAATTCAGGATCACAATTCGAATCTGTTTCATATTTCTTTCCTAAATCTTCATCAAACTCCTTTCTTGATAAACAAGTACATCGATTTACATGTGAAAACACTTTGAGGATATTGTTTCCACCATGAATAATCATTCACATTGAATTTCCTCAAGAAAATGTATTATTTCCTGATACTGAAAATGAGCATCAATTGTGAGGTATGATGTTAGAAATAATTATTCACATTGAATACAGTCCAGCATTTCTCTAAGAGAAATGTGTGCATTCCTAAAAATGTAAATAGCAATTCTTACCAATGCTTTAAGATTCCAGCTTCCGAATGAAACAATCAAACAAACATCTAAACCATACCTCCACAAAACTGAATTATGTTTTCAAAAATAAGACCGACCTTTTTGAGGCTTTCCCATAATTGCAATTTAGACATAATTCTCTACTTCATGCCCTCTAATTTGAACACTCCATTTTTTTTTTTTTTGATCAAAAGCTTACCCGAATTGGGTAGCCTGCTTTCATTGCTTTTCGAAAGCTTTATATGTACAAAATTACAAAAGATTATTATATGAGTATATCAGTAATATACTCTTGAATATTAAATGTAAAAATATGCTAAAGCTAGACTACTTCTAACTCCGAGATGGCTTATCCCTACTGGTACCATCCCAAGCATAACCAGCCAATATGCATTTCAATTGTTCTGTCGTATGAACTTTTATTACGATTTTAATATGGAATCACCCTATGTTGAAAAACACTCAATGTCTAAGGAATTTCATGCTTCATCCAGCAGGTCCATATCGCTTTCAGCCCCATCTGAGTTGCCAGAACTGCCACCATCAATAGGAGGACTGGTTTGAACTATCTCCATGCTCCTCTGTAAAGCTACTGCAAACTGGTATGCCAAGGGAGTAGTAATACCTTTCCATAGTTCAAAATTGTGAAGTATTTTGTTGTATACCGAAAGTGTGTGAGTAGTTTGAATTTCACAATTGAAAATTCTATTGTTTCTCTCTACCCATATATTCCACACAAATGCTGCCAGGAGGGTTCCAAAAATTTGCATTTGGTTCTTGTTAAGTGTTGTAATGCTATGCCACAATTTTTGTATTGAACTGATATCTACAAAGTTTATATTAATTATCTTTTGCAAAATAGCCCAAAAATTAGCACTAATAGCACATTTATTAAATAGATGTTCTATTGACTCATCTGAGCCACAGAAAATGCAACAAGGATTACCCTGCCAACCTCGTTTTAACAAATTATCTTTAGTGAGTATTTTGTTATTAATAACTAGCCATAAAAACAGTTTGTATTTAAGAGGGCATTTTAATGACCATACTGTTTTATTCATATTAATATGTATACCACCATGATTAATAAATTTATATAGTGAATCTACAGAATATAATCCATTTTGATTCCATAACCAAATTATAGAATCTTCCACTTCTGAAAATTGAATTTCATTTAAAATTGATATTATATGCCTTTTTTCCTCTCTCATTTTGTTTGTTAATCCCCTTTTTAGAAAAAGTTGATAATTTCCTTTGTTAAAAACTTGATATAAAGAGACATTATCTTTTTTGACTTTATTTAATATATTAGGAAACTGGATGCATAATGCTCCATTTTCATGCCAATTGTCATACCAAAAGTTAATTGCATTTCCATTTCCTACTATTTTCTTGGAACCTAGGCTTATAAATGAATTTATGCTAACCACACTGGACCAGAAATTTGAATAATTGGCTTTCATGTTGTTTAGGGAATATAGTCCATATTTTGCCTTAATTATTTCTTTCCATAGGGCTGGTTTTCCTGAAAACATATATTTCCAACCCCATTTAGCTAATAGGGCTAGATTCATATGTTGAAGATTTTTTATTCCCCAGCCTCCATATTCTTTCTCCCTATAGATTCTATCCCATGCCACTAAACAATATTTTCTCTTTGTACTGTCAACACCTGCCCAAAGGAATTTTTTTCTTATCTGATCAATTTTTGAAATCACCCATTTAGGAACTCTAAACAAAGCTATATAATATATGGGAATGGCAGATAGAACTGAGTTGAGCAAAATCAGTCTACCCCCCATAGATAATAACTTACCTTGCCATATTGGTAATCTTTTTTGAATTTTATCTATGAGTATTTGCCAATCCCCTCTATTTGGTTTTTTCCAATGCAGGTTTAGCCCTAAATACTTAATTGGGAATTTACTCACTGAACAACCAAATATATCAGCATAAAAATTAGTCAATTGACTATCTAAATTCATAGACACTAGTGTAGATTTAGAAAAGTTAATTTTCAGACCAGAGATAGATTCAAATACCTTTAGTAACCATTTTGTTTTCTCAACCATTATTTGATCAGCTTGAATAAAAATCAACACATCATCAGCATATTGCAAATGAGTAGTTTTATTTCCATTGGATAATTGAGGCCCTAACCCTACTATGTGATTCTTTTCTACACTTACTTGAATTAGTTTGTTGAGACCCTCAGCTGCTAAGATGAAAAGGTATGGTGAGATAGGATCCCCCTGTCTAAGCCCTTGTTGACATTCAAAATAAGGTCCTACAGTGCCATTGATTGTAACTGCACTTCTACCTTTCCAAAGAATCTGTTGGATCCAGTTTATCAATTGTGGATCAAACTGTCTTTGTTTTAGGGTATTGATAAGATAATTCCAATTAATGTTATCAAAGGCCTTCTCAAAATCTAGTTTAAGTATAAGACCTTGTTCTTTATTCTGTTTTGTATGGTGGAGAATTTCATGGGCAGCTATGACTCCCTCCATTATATCCTTCCCCTTAACAAATGCATTTTGATTTAATCCTAATAGTTTGTTAATAACAGGGTATAGCCTGTTAGTTAGCACTTTAGTAAAGATTTTAAAACTACAATTCAAAAGACTAACTGGTCTAAATTCTTTAAGGTTATTAGGGTTTGCAACTTTTGGAATTAAGCAAATTAAAGCTCTATTTATCTTAGATATATCCAGTTTATTGTTATAGAAATCATCAAACATATTAACTAAATCTTCTTTAATCATTTCCCAAAATTGTTGGTAAAATAGCATTGAAAACCCATCTGGACCTGCAGATTTATTTGGGTCCATTTGGAACACTGCTGTTTTTATTTCTTCCACTGTAAATTTGGCTGTTAATAAAAGATTCTCCTCTTTTGTAACTTTCTCAGTCTCCTTCCATACTGTATCTATAAATTCAATTTGAGTTTTATTTCTTATAACCAGAATACCTTTGTAATATTTGGTTGAAGCCTTTACAATTTCCTGTTGATTTTTTATTTCCTGACCTTCAATTTGTATTGAGTTAATTTTATTTGTCCTTCTTCTATTTGATGCTATTTTGTGAAAAAAGGAAGTATTTGCATCCCCTTCTTTTATCCATTTAACTTTTGCCCTTTGATTCCAATATATCTCTTCTTGTTTATAGATATTAAAAAGTTCATTTTTACTATTATAATAGGAAGTAACTTCTGATTCCACTAGCTCTCTTTGCTCTAAAGTTAACTCTACATCATTAACTAATTGTTTAAGCTGAGCCTTTCTCTCTCTAGTTTGTTTTTTAATATTCCTACTCCAACCTTTTAATTTTCTCCTAAGGATAGCCAATGCATTTTGCCATTGAGAGGCCCTCTCCTGGTTTAGGAATTGAGGCCACCATTTTCTCATTAAACTTGGAAATTCTTCTATTTCTTGCCAATGTTTTTCATATCTAAAAATATAAGAAGATGTATTATTTTCTATACCTAGGTCTAACACAATTGGATTGTGATCAGACATCTGCCTAACTAGTGCAATTGAATAAGCATTTGGATAAGCCATGGTCCAAGGGAGATTAACAAGAAATCTGTCTAAGCATGCCAATTGGCTACTTTTTGCTCCTCTAGACCATGTATATCTCCTATTAGGAGCTTTAAAGTCCAATAATTCTTGATCATCAATCCAATTATTAAATATATCCATATTTTTGTAATCAAATGAAACTCCTTTCTTTTCCCTTTTATTTCTTATGCAATTGAAATCACCCCCTATGACCCAAGGTCCTGACCATAATTGCCCTAATTTATTTAATTCTTTCCAAAATAAATGTTTCTCCTGTTGCAACACTGGACCATATACATTAGTGCAGGCCCATGTAATATTGTCAAATTTATTTTTGAGTAAAACCGTAATAGAAAAATGTTCTATGTACCAGTTAAGTATTTCTACTTTAGTATTCCTAACCCCAACCAATACACCTCCAGATTTTCCTTTAGCAGGTATATAATTCCAACTAAAGTCTACAGCAATTGCATTAAGAATTCTATTTGTAAACTTATCTTTTTTAGTTTCTTGTATACAAATAATATCAATTTTTTCAGTTTGTATTACTTCAGTAAGTATTCTTCTTTTTTCTTTTATACCAATACCTCTTATATTCCAACTAAGAATTTTCATGAATCACTAAACTTTTCCCTTTCGAATCTTGCTGATGATCATTATCATTAATCTTAGAAAAATTGGTTAACTCAGCTAGAAAGCTTTGTTTTTTACAATTCTCAATTTCTCTAATATTTTTTATGAACTGTCTCTGTGAATCCTTACTAGAAGTAAATTTAATTCCCCAGTCCTCAAATAAAGAAAGTATCTCTTCATCTGATAATTTGGAATAAGGGAATTGCTTATGAAATATAGAAATATTGTTACCTTTTGAGATAATTTCATCTCTTCTAAGCTCAGCTCTTGTTGTCCTATACATTTGCTGTCTTGTCTCTTCATCCAGCAGATTTGCAGTTGTTTTTGTCTCTTCCAGTCTACTGAGATCATGCTTCCCACTATTGACTTGTGTTGTTTCTCCCAGTTTTTGGACATTTGGCTCATTCTGGCTTGTGTTTTTTATTATTCCTGTCCTTGATTCTGTAACCAAGGGTTTTGTATTCTTCTGGTTTTTGGTTTTAGAGCTCATCTTTATAGCTGGGTTTATGATCTTTTTGGTGTTAACTGGTTTAGAGCTACATTCTCCAATGCAGAACATTGGATTATTAGGAATATCCAGATTACTTCCTTCATTTAACATAGGTTTTTTCCTTTTTTCTTTCTCTCTGAGTAAGGCTAATTGTTTTCTAAGAGCCTGAATTTCAATTTGCATAAGGGCAGTCTCATTTTTAGAAGGTACACTGTCTAGATTTTCCTTTTTATTTGGATTTTGAGGAGAGGGTAACTTAACCTTCTGCTTAGAAATTGACTCAGGTCTTGGTTTACCAGTTTGAGAAACCTCTTCTCTTGTTTGTATAGGCCAAGTGGTCAATTTAGCTTTTTTGTTAAACTTCTGAGGTTTTGGTTTTGATAATACCAAACTGTTTTTATCATTCCTAACTGTTTCCTGTGGTGTTTGCAGTTTATTTGAGGGATAACCTCCAAATTTAGCTATAGATTCTGATGGTGTAAGAGAGGGACCAAGGAGAGTAGGTGTATTCCAGGTAGTAGAACTGTTATCAGGTGGAGGTATCTTTTCAATAGTAAGTTTTGTGAAACTAGTAATGCATGTTGGTTTAGTTACTTCCAACCACATAAATCCTGGTAGGTTTCGGTTTTCTGGTATTTCAATCAAGGCTTTAGCCCAGGTCAATTCAGATCTAAATTTCGTAGGTTTATCTAATTCATTCAGCTTCCCAATCTTAGAAATAATTTCAGATAGGGCTTTCGAACCTGATAGATCATATGACAAGTTGGATATCTTTATCCAAACCTGATTCATCTTACGATAAAAGAAAAGATCTGAAAAATCAGAGGAAAGAGGGAACCAGTATGAGCCGATTTTTAGAAATCCTTTCTCATTGATTGTAGAACACCAGTAATCCGATCCTTCAATGAGAAATCTGCTTTTTCCCACCGATCTAATAGCCCAAGGTCCTGATAGCGGAAACGAGTCCTTGAGTTGAGCTAAAATCTCAGTTACTGTCGTCTCTTCTCGTGCTTGGATAAGCACACTGTGCTTCAGTTCTTCGTGAATCAGATTGTATTCCTTCTGATCGATAGTGAGCTTGATGGTATTTGCTGCCATCTGATCAACTTCTCGGCCTTCTACCAAGGTTTCTTGCTGAGGATTAGGGAAATCGACCTGATTCTTGATTCTTGATTTGAACACTCCATTTAATTCACTATAAATTGAATCCTCTTTTGCAGTCTGCTCCCATAATTAGTCAACAAATACTCTACTAAAGGTACTCAAATCGATGATGCCCAAAATCAAACAAGGAAAAACCTACGTTTCTCCGATTCTGCTCCAGTCAATGCTCTAATAAATGAGGCCTTCTAAAGTCAAAGCGTGAGACTCGCGTGAAACTTACGCGTCAGTGACAGTAGGGGAAATGGGGAGAGCAGAACAGAAGGCATTGTATCAGCGTCCATCAAACAAATTCAGGTTCACGAAAACGAATTCACATTTTCTGGTATACTCCAATTAAGAATGAGCAGCTGACTCTTCTGCATCTCAACGTTGTTACAGTGTCGGACAGCTGTCCGTATAGTAACTGCCCAATTTTGTAAGTTGAAATTGGTAATTCTACTCCTGAAATTGCTGACCATTTCAGAGAATACGAATTCCACGAAAACTGTCTCACTTTATCAAATGCATTTTTCTTTCCTCAATATTAGAACCATGTCAGAAAAAAATTATTTTTTGTGGACGTTGAATATCACTCATGTTGATAGTAAAAAGATGGGATTAGCTAAATATACCTCAACTCTTGTATTTCGTACGCGTACTTCAATTAACAAACAGTCAAACATTTTCTAAAAATAAAAAGTCAAATAGTCAAAGCAAATAAAAATAGAAAATTGGGCTGCGCGTATTATTCTGAACTTTTTCGTCCTACACACTATTAAGAATATTTTCCATATAATGCATAGGTGTTCATACTAAATAAAACATGTGTTAATAATAGCTTTTAGAAGTTTTTTGCACCGTTCATTGTCTGTTTTGCACAAAATGCAAGAGATGCAGACAACATAAAACAAGTGTTCAGACTAAATATAACATGTTTTCATACTAGTTATTTCAAATATATTTTTGCACTGTTTCGAATTAAATTGATCGAATCGATCAGATTAATCGAGTTAGTCGAATTAGACTTACACTCCTACTTAAAATTGAGCATCTAGATATGCATTACTTGATAAACTTATGTCTAGAACCGGAAACGGGATCATTGTCATAAATTAAGGGAATGATTAATTCTCGAAATTTAATGTAAAATAGTAAATGTCATGGAGTTACTAATTTGGAAAGATAATTTTAGAGTTTTATTATTTTCTTTTTGTTACAATCAACTTGTACGGTATATATGTTTAAAGAAATATTATTTACAGTAAAAAATATAATTGCAATTTTTCCTCAGTTACATGGATATAGCTTGTATCAAATTTTAGTCAATTTAGAAATATTTAGCCTATTTATCTACAATTTTAATTTTTTTTACTGTGAAGATTTATTGACTTGATGGTAAATGAGCAACCAAATTCCAAATGTACTCAAATCTAATACAAATTCTATCCGAATAATTAGGGCAATTAGGGCATATAATGATTTAAAATTTCTGATTTGAATAATATTGTTTTTAATATTTCAATATATGTACTTAAGAGTGATAAAATACAAAAAGACATTCAAAAAATAAAGAGAACAAGTTTTTAGTCTAGTGGCTAAGAGCAACGACTTCTGTGTGAGAGGTCTTGAGTTCGAAATTCGAATAAAAAATTTAAGATCATTTAAATTTAAGTAACTTGACTTCCATCTTTATTTAAAAAAAAAGAGTCATCTCAAAATACTCATAAAATAGCCAGACCTTCAAGTCATGCTCATTTTCACGAGTCGGCTTAAGACCGAGTATGGTATTTTTGCACGTCGAATAAGCTGCGAAATAATAAAATACCTGCAGGCTGCAGGTAAAATACATTTTCGTTCCTATAACAACTCAAAAATTAACAAGTTAATAGTAACTTTTTTTAAAAAATTTACTAGATATTGAACAAAAAACATGACTTGTGGCACGGGAAGCCACGTGGCATATGGAACGATAATCCAATTTTGTGAACCTTTCATCCTTAGTTCCTTATCCCTTCCATTTCACGTTAATCTTTCAATTAACATAAAAACAAAACTAAAGGTGAGTAAAGAAACATACAGGAAAGGAAAAAACGAAAGAAAATGTGGGAGAAAAGTAAAAGACAATCTGAATTTTTTTTATTGCTTGCTTATCCGATTTAAAATTTTGATTTTATGAGAGCGGATTCAGATTTCCGTATAACATCTATAATTTTTTCAGGGACAAAATGATGTATATTTTTAAATATATATAATTATTTTGTAAAAAATTGGTAAATCGTATAAATGCACAAAATTATTTTGCAAAAAAAATATTTCGGAGGGCGGCTGCCCTCCTGGCCTCACTTGACTCTACCCCTGAGGTCCTGAATACTATGTCACGGTCGATCAGGATCATTGGAATTCATTGAGGATTTGTATCATTTTTTGTCAATTGGTAATATTTTTTCTTTAATTTGTATTTCTTTATTTACAGTTGCATACTCAAATTTGTGATTTAGATTAGATTTGTGAACTGAATTATATAATTTGAGTGTAAATTGAATATAATTGTTGCAAAAGTGGTATTACATGTATGTTGGATGACCTATTATTGCATTAAATTTTTTAAATGATAAAACTTTGCCCTTAGCCTTGTGGCTAATAGCAACGCGCTTCGTGTAGGAGACTCGAGTTTGAAATGGTTTGATCCTTATTTTTACCTTAAAGAAAAAATAATATCCAAATATTTATGTATTTTTTATTATATATTTCTTTAAATTATATTTAATTGAAACTAGAGTAGAAGATAAGAAGGTAAGTCTTAACTCCAAAAACGTTCTAATTTTCTCTGACAACTGAAATGAATGTTTCACTTTTTTGTAAAGATATGCTTGACGATAAAGATATATATATATATATATAGATAGGCTAGGGTGCTTCATGAAGCACCAAATCTCTAATGCTCCACATCGTATCTCCAATTTAAAAATTCCAACGATCGATCCGAACCGTTGAACATGATCTACATATCGAAATCTACTTGGAGATTGAATTTTACATTTTTTGGAATTTTTTAGAGAGGTAGGAAAATTACAATTTTTGTTGGTCCAGAAACTGTTCGATTAGCAACTTTTCTACATCTTTAAAAAAATTTCAAAAAATTGTAAATTTAATCTCCAAGTAGATTTCAATATGTAGATCATGTTCAACGGTTCGGATCGATCGTTAAAAATTTCAAATTGGATATAACGAATGTGGAGCACGAGGGGTTTGGTGCTCCATGGAGCACCCTAGCCTCTCTCTATATGAGATATATATATATATATATATATGAGTATGGCTAATGTGAAAATATTTGCACTTCGGCCGAAGTGTAAAAATTTCACATTAGTCAAATTTTTGTGGTAAAAATTTAAATTTAAGTTGCTCAATAAATTCTTCATATCAAAATCTTGTAGGAAATCAAATTTCGTGATTTTTAGAGCTTTCTAACTATATTTTAAATATTTTTTTAAGTTTATATTTAATTTCTTGTGAATATAATTAGTAACATGATTTAGGATCTCCTCGTGGATAATTAAAGTTGGGAAACTTAATTTCATCATGACTGTAGTATGAGAGCATCAATTATTTTGTATGCACTCACAAGATTTTGCAAATTGTCAAAAGAAAGAGTTTGTTGGATTTAACTCAACTTGTTTGACAATTGCAAAATAAATATTGGACTAATATTTGCATAAGTTTTAGTTTTGAGTGTGCAGATTATAGAGGTGCAAATAAATTTTTTATAAGTTAGAAACAAGTTATACAAGTCAAGACAAACACATGGGTACAAGAAACAAGCTAAAAGAAGCAAAACAGAGAATTTACGATCAATCTGTTACTGTAACATATGGAGAGGGTGTTATAACGAGCTGGAAGACATTATAACGAGACCCTACGACATTATAACGAGTCATTGAAGATATGAGTCCAGAAGTCAGCTGTAGAGACGATGGAGGGCAAAACTGAAAACCTGGCAAGACGTTATAACGAGATCTAAAGGCGTTATAATGCATGGATGTTATTTTGGCACTGGATGTAGATGTGGAAGCCTAATGTCTATATATATAGACTTGATGCTTCAAGGAAGATTAAAAAACATTTTTCCAAGTTTAGAAGTGATTAAGAGCACTCACAGAGCATAGAAACCTTCATCTACAAGCATCAAAATCTCAACCATTGTTAGAGCTAAAGAGAGTTTATGATAGTCATTGTCTAATCATCTTTTGTGATACCTTGCAAGTTTTTTTTGTGAATTGCAAGTGTTTGTTTGATCCAAGAATTATATCTTTTGTCCAGTGGATGAACCTTTTGTTGTTAGTTTCGTGGAGGAACATTTGATTTTGTTATATCTTACAAGTTGTGTTGTCAATTACAAGGTGTTTAATGCTTTTTGAATAAGCCTTATTGTAAACATTTTAGTATAGTGTTGTTTCAGTTCAGCCTTCAGTGTGGAACCGGATATCTCGCGGAGTAGAGAAAGATTACTGAACTACATTATATCGTGTGTCAACTTGTCTCTATCTCTTACTCTCTCTTTCTTTATAATTCTTGAGCTTTTTTGTGATACCTTTGACTTATAATTAAATAATTATGCATGTTATTTTATACTGAAAAATAATTATGCATGTTAGACGAGTTATTATGCATGTTAGATTAAATAAATAAATATCAATACATCAATCGATACCTCATCGTTATGCATGTTATACGAGTTGTTATGCATGTTATAAGAGTTGTTATGCATGTTTTACGAGTTGTTATGCATGTTTAAAATGCATAATTATTTTTCAATACAAAAACATGAACAACGATGTGTTTAACATGCATAATAAATTGGTTAATATGCATAACGATCAGATATGAATGCAGATATCGATGAAGAAATCGCCGAAACATTTTTCTTTTAAATATATCATCGAAAAAAAACTCGTTCTTATATTGCGGAATTCTTTTTTAACAATTTATTTCCTAAACCATATCTTTGATGTTATCTTTTGAATGCAAGGATAATGTTTGGCTGAAAAAAAGTTTGGTAATAATGCACTCATACATTATAAATAATTGTGAGTGTTTAATAAAAAAAATTGTTGAACAAACAATTCCATAATTTATTACGCGTATTGTTCTTCACTATAATGTGATTTGATTGCATTTCTCATGAAAATAGGTTCATTTGATGGACAGTAACCATCCAAATTATTGACTACTATATTTTGTATTATTTATACACACTAATGTACCTTTTCTAAAATTGTGATTGATAATAAATAAATTATAAAGTAAAGAGATAAAACGATAATTCTTATATATTGTGAGCCTAAAAAAGAATTTTATGCTACCTGACAAAAGATATAGTTCATATAGTTAAAGTTTCTGAAGATTATACACTATTTATATAATGTTACAATAACAATAATAATATTAATGTAGTTAAATTGCATCCTGGAATATATTATATACTACTATCAAAGCCAAATATATATTTTCTTTATAAATATATACTAAGACATGATATTTCACAAGTAGAAGTTATATATGATCAAAATAATGAGTAAATGATTTATTTAACAAAAATAGTTTGGAGTAAAATACTTTTTGTTTTTGGTGAGAATCCAATTTCTTGATTGATTAACACACATGAGTTTGACAAACTTCATTTAAAAGGAGAAGAACAATGTGATTTGATTGATTCTTTTTTTTATGAAATAAATTTGTTCTAACCAAAGTTATTCACTGATGTCTTTTGTGAAATTTTTTCGTTTAGAAGATAAGAAGATAACTCAAATCTCACAAGAGACTAAAGAATTTTTATTATCTACACAAAGATACAATTTATGATTAAAGTTCGTGAAGATATTTTTTATCACTATCACTATATCACTGATCTTTCATCATTAAAGTTTCATGATAAACGTGTTAATTACATAAAGATATATAAGTCACATTTACAAATAAATTTATATGTTATATTTAAATCGAAATATATATTTTCTCATGAATATATATTAACACACATGATTTTGACAAAATTAATTTGAAAGGGAAGAATAATGAGTTCTGATTGATTTTACTCTAATGAAAATAAATTTATTTTAACAAATTATCCACTGATATCTTTTGACAAATTTCTTTAAATTTCTCATAAAAATATAGAAAACCTCATTTAGAAAAGAATAAAGTAAAAATATAAGAAGATAACTCTTATCTCACTTGAGACTAAAGTTTTTATCTAGATAAAAATACAATCTATATGGTTAAAGTTCGTGAAGATATTTCTTATAAGTATATTACTGATCTTTTATCGTTAAAGTTTCAAGATAAACGTGCTAGTTACATAAAGATACAGTGATTATAATAATATAAATTATATTATGTCACATTTATGAATAAATGTATCTATTACATTCAAAGTAAAATATATATTTCTCATGAATATATATTAACACACATGATTTTGACAAATTTAATTAGAGAAGAATAATGTGATTTGATTTCTATGAAAATAAATTTATTCTAACAAAGTTTTTTTTTGAGAAAAAGATGGGGTTCTTGCCTTCAAATTTCTATTAAGATGTAGAACTAATATTTACATAGTATTTATTCTTATTACTACACTAACATTTTATTGTTGAAAGTTTTAAGATAACGTGCTGGTTACATAAAGATATGGTGATAATAATTATAAATGAAATTAAGTCACATTCATGAATAAATTTATATGTTACAATCAAATTCAAATATATAAATTTCCTCATGAATCTACAATAATAATACATCACTTTTCACAGAAAGAAATTATGTTAGAATAACGAGTAAATAATAAATTTAACAAAGAATAAACAATTTCCCTAAGATTCAGAATAAAATATGTGAATTTTCGAAAGCACAAATTGTGTAACTTTGCCAAATTTCTGAAGTGTCAGAGCCACGTCAAACGTGAATTTCAAGCCTGTCCAATCTCAACAAATGTCTCCCATGCTATTCTTCTTGTGTAAAATTAAAACTATTCTATAGCACAATTTTCTACGATGTTATCTGGATACTTCACGATACATTGTCGCATTGTATCGAATACGTATTCGATATTTGGATGCTTTTTGAGATACGTAAGCTAGCCACGTGATGTATTGAAATTGGCGTATCCGATTATTTTACTCATTTTGACATACGAATTCGATCTTTAATACGTCTCGATACATTAAGAAACTCGATGTGACAATTATGTCTTGTAAAATCGCTGATAATTTTTGTTATATCGCTAGCAAAATGAGTAAAACATGAAGCATGAAGCATGAAAGAGATTCAAATTCAAGACATGCTACACTATTAATTTATTTATTTAATTTATTTATTAAATTTAATATATATAGTCGCATCTGTATCTAATATTTTTTTAAATTGTCGTATCGCCGCACTCGTATCGTATCCGATACGATACCCGCACGGTGCAGATTCTGCCTTAGCGATAAGATTTCCCCAAATTACACAATAATCCAAAACAAAAGAAGATTATGCCTCGAAATTCTTATTACCCTTCTCACCAACCTCCCCACCAGTCGCACCATCATAGTTCGACTTCCTTTCATTCCACGTGTCATCATCTGAAAACACCTCCTTTTCATAAATCCAACGGCACCTATATTCCCTCAACTAACACACTTCTACCCACCCCCTCCTCCTACCTCTCTATTTAAAGCCCCTGCCTCCCCTTCCCTCTCCTCAGGGAAAATTTTCTCCCAAAAATTTCGTTGCTTATCAAACCAAACTCACCCCCAACTCCCCAACAAACCAACCAAACAATCCAAGTAGCAACCCAATTCAATCCCAATGGAGAATGGAGGCAATGCAAAAGGCTTTTGTACGGCTGATCCGTTGAACTGGCGCGCTGCGGCTGAGGAGTTGTCTGGGAGCCACTTGGATGAGGTCAAGAGGATGGTGAGCGAGTTCCGAGCTGCCAAGGTGAAGCTTGAGGGAGCTAGTCTCAAAATTGCTCAGGTGGCAGCCGTGGCAGCTGGGCACAACGTCAGGGTGGCGCTCGATGACGAAGCACGCGGTCGGGTCAAGGCGAGCACCGACTGGATCATGGACCGGTTGAACCGCGGCATTGATGTCTATGGCGTCACCACCGGCTTTGGTGCTACTTCTCACCGACGCACTCAGCAGTGTGAATCCCTCCAAAAGGAACTTATCAGGTACTGTCACAATTCACAAACTGTTTGTTTAACTGTTACCTTTTAGAAAACTTTCTTTTCTGTCATGTCGTCGATCAACCGCACAAATCAACGTCTGTCTGAATTGATATATAGAAACAAAGGAGGCTTGGATCTGGCAGCTCAAAGGTGATGCCCAGTCGGCCAGTCGGTTTGGTCGGTCCAGTCGGATGCTAAATTTTAGTTATAACTGTATGTGCCAATATGAATTGAAAGATATCATGCTAGGGAATTTTGGGTTTAAATCCAATTTAGTAGTCTGTTTTTTTTTCTTGTAATAAAAAAAAGAAGGCAAGTGATCTCGTGCTTTTATTAGTTACTTCGGTGTCAGTGGCATCAGAGGGAAACTATGAGTTCATGGGTACAGAGGCATTTGCTTAAATTGGAATCTTCTTTAAATAGTACGAAAGGTTGCACAGCAGTCTCTTTTTTTAAAATCGTTATAGTAATTTTAAAATTCATACTATTAATGTTTTTCCTTATAAAAAAAGATATCTCTCTGTTTCCTCTTGTATAAAACAAATTTCAAAGGTTGTTTTTTTGGAGGGTAATCAGCATGTTCTTGTCAATTACAGCAAGTGATTACAAATTAATTTAAAATAAAATATGGTGAACAAGAAATTACTTTTCTATGTGTTAGGTATTTTTTTTTTCTTGGAGGCGGAGGGGGGTTTCTTCATTAATAACTAAGAACTAACTCCTGTATTAAGCGCACAAAAGGATCTCACATAAGTTCAGTCAAAGGAGTACAATTTAGTGGGAGACAAAAATATATTTTACCACCAATTTAGCGGTTGCTTTCATGCTTTGTGAAACCCGGATACTGGCATAGTTATTGTGGGATTCTATACGAGTGTCATCCGATTATGTGTGTAGTGTCTCGTGGTGTCGTGTTTTTTTGTGCTCTGAGTATAAAAATCAATGAAAAATATGGTACTTTAACAAATTAATTAATAGTTAAAATACAAGGTCACGAGTTCCCTTCAGACTTCAGTGTTTGGTGTAACGTCTTAACACGCTTTCAGTGGAATTATTTTGTGATCCCATTTTTCAAAATTTTGCCCTCCTGGTTGGTTGGTAGGAGTAGGACTTTATTTTTGAGGGAAAAAAAATCTTGAAACTAAATTTTATAGTGGGCCCTGAAGGCCACTGCCTGGTCCACTTTTGGTTTACCTAACAAGCCCACAGTTTGTCAGAGAAACCAAACAGATACTATTTACAGATTTGAGATAAAACAGTATGAGCTGACTTTATTATTTTTACATTTTGTAAAATTTTGAGGCATATTTTGTGTGTATTTTGCCAGAAAATTATAAGAGTTGTGGGTCTCTTAACTGAATATGCGGTGGAGCGATTATCGCAAGTTTAGTATGCGATTTCGTATTAGTTCTAACCTTGAGCTTATTTAATCCATATTTTAAACCGTAATTCAATACAAGATTCCTTATAATAACACTGAAATACTTGTTCTTTGTACTCCATGGTAAGTTGCATGATCCAAATTAAGTAAATAATATTAAATAGGAGATGCAACAGTTTGAACTAACACTTTTGGATTCTTTTGTATATTAAATTGCACGTAGGGAGTCCAAGATTTTTGTAAAAAATAGTATGGTACCTGTCAATGATGATATCATATACTGCATGAGTTCTTCAAAAGACAGTTTGGCTTGATTGTTTGCATAGAAATATTCAAGTGATTGACTCATTCGTTGGCAATGAAAGCAAGTTGTCATCCTGACCAAAAAGAGGAGGAAAGTTAAAAGAACAACAAATTAATACAAGGTTTTAGTAGTGGCATGTTCTCACAGATTACTATATGGACAGTTGGAGGTCACATTACCTGCAGTTATCTGATAATTAATCCAAACAAACAAGATTCAATTAACCCAGGATCTACTATAGTGCTTGTGGTGTTGCAAGTTGTGTAACAGTTCATAAAACATGATAGTTAGTCTTCAGACTTGCCAAACTTTAGTCAAAGTATGTGACAAATTTTTCTATTGTTTCAGGTTTTTGAATGCCGGCATCTTTGGTAAAGATGCAAACAACAAGCTCCCTGCTCCGGCTGCCCGTGCAGCCATGCTGGTGCGCATCAACACTCTTTTGCAGGGGTATTCTGGTATCAGGTTTGAGATCCTCGAAACCATGGTCGCATTTCTCAACTCAGGCGTGACCCCTTGCCTCCCACTCCGTGGAACTATCACTGCCTCTGGTGACCTTGTGCCTCTCTCCTACATTGCCGGTCTACTCACCGGCCGCCCCAATGCCTCAGCCACCGGGCCTGATGGAAAAACTCTGACTGCTGAGGAGGCATTCAAAGTTTCTGGTATCACCCACAACTTTTTTGACTTGCAACCTAAGGAGGGTCTTGCACTTGTCAATGGCACAGCAGTTGGCTCTGGTCTGGCTTCAATGGTTTTATATGAGGCAAACATCCTTGCAGTTCTCGCCGAAGTGTTATCAGCGATTTTCTGCGAGGTGATGCAGGGTAAGCCAGAGTACACTGACCACTTGACCCACAAATTGAAGCATCATCCAGGTCAAATTGAGGCTGCTGCCATTATGGAGCATATCTTGAAAGGAAGCTCATATATGAAGATGGCAGAGAAGGTCCACGAGATGGATCCACTCCAAAAGCCAAAACAGGACCGATATGCGCTCCGTACCTCGCCTCAGTGGCTCGGGCCTCAAATTGAAGTCATCAGACAAGCAACTAAGTCGATCGAGCGGGAGATCAACTCAGTAAACGATAACCCACTCATTGACGTGTCTCGGGACCTGGCACTTCATGGTGGCAACTTCCAGGGGACACCAATCGGTGTCTCCATGGACAATTCTAGGTTGGCCATTGCTGCAATTGGCAAGCTGATGTTTGCTCAGTTCTCAGAACTGGTGAACGACTTTTACAACAATGGGCTTCCATCCAACCTGTCAGGTGGACGCAACCCCAGCTTGGATTATGGCTTTAAAGGTGCTGAGATTGCCATGGCCTCATACTGCTCTGAACTCCAGTTCCTGGGAAATCCGGTCACCAACCATGTGCAGAGTGCTGAGCAACACAACCAGGACGTGAACTCACTCGGGTTGATCTCTTCCCGCAAGACTGCTGAAGCAGTTGAAATACTGAAACTCATGAGCTCGACGTACATGGTTGCTCTGTGTCAGGCAATTGATTTGAGGCACTTGGAGGAGAATCTCAAAAACACTGTTAGAAACACGGTGACACAAGTCACCAAGAAGAAGATGTGGGTTGATCAGACTGGTGTGCTCCAAGACACTCGATTTGGTGAAAAGGAGTTGATGCAAGTCATTGATCGTGAATATGTTTTCAGCTATGCTGATGACCCATGCAGCCTGAACTACCCGTTGACCCAGAAGCTGAGGCAGACACTGGTTGAATGCGCATTGCGCAATGGAGATAATGAATTGAATCCAGCCACCTCTATTCTCCAAAGGATTAAATCCTTTGAGGAGATGCTGAACGAGGTTCTGCCGAAGGAAATGGAGGCGACTCGGGTTGCTTGGGAGAATGGCAAGGCAGAGATACCAAACATGATTAAGGAATGCCGCTCATATCCGCTGTACCAATTTGTGAGGGAGGAGTTGGGTGCTGGGTACCTGACTGGGGAGAAGGTTAGGTCACCAGGTGAAGAATGCGACAAGGTTTTCATGGCTATCAATGAGGGCAAGCTCACAGACCCACTGCTTGAGTGTCTCACAGAATGGAATGGTGAGCCTGTCCCTATTAACCAAAATTAAGATAGAAACAGAGAAAATTGGGGGTTGGGTTTAGTTATAATTGGTGATTTTTTTTATTTCTGTTTTTACTTTTATTGTCTTGGTTCATTTAGAAATTTGATGTCTGTTGGTTTGGATTGAACTTGTATTTAAGCGACAAAGCAGTCATAATAATCAAATATAGAACTGAGACATTTGTTATAATCTGTGCTCTGTTTTGCTTGTGTTGTGCCTTTCTAACTTATTACTGGTGTCTGCTAAAATTTGGTTGCCAGTGTTAACTCCACGCCCCATTACTGATATTGGGTATTAAGCTGGATTTTCTAAAATCCAAACTCGACTAAATATAAGTTTCGGAGAAAGTCTAGTTTGTCATCATAAACAAACAGATAGATTTACAATGTTTGTCATCTTTCATAACTTAATCTACCTCTTTGATGTGATTTGAAAGTAAAGCAACGGTAGGTAGAATAAGATATAGCACTGGGACCATACAATTGCTTCTATTAAATTGACTTGCTAACAATTCGCATTCGTCAGTATATATGTGATCTACAACTGTACGCACGCTAAAGTCGACTCAAACTGGCACTCTTCTTCCAAATTTCCCTCTCATCCACACATTAAACCAAAATAGGTCAAATCGTTGGACTTCGTCGTTGCACTATTTTAGTTGAATATGCATGCGTTGACAATTTTTTCTTTACTATATAGCTACATGGCGCTTTATTTAATGGTTAAATTTGTAGCCTTCTTTCTGTTCTCATTTTTGTGTTCCATGTAGCAAGTGTATGCTCATTTAGTCTCTATAAAAAAATAAAATGTACATAATTATTCTCTTTTAGTATGGTGCCAGCAGCGTCTTTTCTGCATAATCTTATGTATACTTAGAGCAATATGCAAAGTGTACCAAATATATTCTAAGGGGACACTATTATGAACCAAATATATTATAAAATACAAAAGTGCACTTTTTGACAAAAACTGTTAGCTTATTAAATATATTGGCCAATTAAAACCTTGTAAGGAAGTCCCTTTCATAAGCTGTATAGACCAGAGAACATGCCTGCTCCATATACAAGGTTAGTCGACTTGCAAACAACTCTGATAGACCAATCAATCTGTCAAGCAAGTGACGCTTATCTGCACAGCTTGTGACAGCTCTTATAATAGTTGTTTTCCTAATACGAACTAAATTCTGATACTATAAATACTTCTGCATAGTATATTGCAATAGTGTTCTACTCGACGGCCCTAAATTTATGTTACATATTTCATAAGCATGAATCGTTATCACTTCAGCAACGATAATCACAGAAACAATCAAACAATGGAGCATGAAAGCAGGACATGTAGGATAGATATATGCTATTTAGGTGCAATCAGAACATATAGTTTGGATCAATTTCTTAGCCTAAGTGACCTAAAGTAATTAAATGATTACAACTAAGACAGAAGGACAATTGTTTATCACATTTGGCAAAAGGGAGCTTTCAGGCCTTCACGAGACCACGCTGCAACTTACGATTATTCCGGAGAAGCCAAACGTAACCTCCATTTTATGATATAAGTCTTAATTTCAATCACCTTCAAGCGTATCTTTTTATTTTTTTACGCCCAAGAGACAAATATGTATGTTGTGCACTTGTGCTAATGGAGAAGATCAAAAGCTACAAAGAAGAGTCAATGGTGGGGACAGAGAGAGAGAGACTTTTAAGTTCTTCTACCAAACCAAGCTCAGCTAACTATAAATTTGTTTGCTTGGTCACCAACTCATTTTAGTTGAAATTCCAACCAAGCAATCAGCTTTCCTCTCCTTGTTTAATGATGTTGACATTATTGCTTACTAAACTGAACCATAAAAATCCCTTAAGGTACCTACAAAAATTAGTTGTCGTCTGATTTAGCTCAGCTGTCAAACTTTTTCTTGTACCTGTTATTGATGTAACATCATGATGAAGAGTACAGTGATCATCACAATAAAGAAGGATTTCCTAATCTATAAACTTGGTTACATGTATGGCTTCAACTAATATTGGGTTGGTATCATCTCAGACTCTCAGTTTGCAACGAGAAAACAAAGAGGTCTTCATTGCCCATAAAAATTCAGGGGAGATGGTTTGTTGAATAGTCTTCAGGAAACCGTGGTTTGAATACGTCAAATCAAGAAAATAAACAAGTAACAAACATCTACCCACCAAACTCTCTTGGATGCTTGAAGGTAACATTTATGCTTGAAGGTAACATTTATGCTTGAAGGTAACATTTATATAGTACCAAATTGGCAAATTGGGTAGCCTACCAGTAAACATATATTATAGTATCAGTTTTCGATTGTAGAAGTATTCCAAATATCAAGTAAAAATATCCACTTGTGAAGTCCCGACAAAATTTCTCAGGACTCGAGATTTATAGAATTTTACTAATATTGTTCTTAACATCCTGTCAAGCCTAGCGTACCTGTGCCAAAACAAATTCGGCACTAAAATAGCTATTTATGCTGTGTTCAACTTCACAAGCATGTGTTTCATTTGATGCCACACACTGAAGAATACATCGTAATATATTCGACCTTATGTGTGATATCTTAAACCTCACATGTGGGTTGTGACACAATTGGTGGTATCCCCTGGACTTGAGAAGAGCCCGAAGACCACTTTTTTAGTATCCTTTGTCTAACGATCTGGATTTGTCAGTAATCAATAATACAAAGTTTGAAGCTTGTTTTGTACAGTACTGTCTTCACATGAAATGTCTCCATTGCCATTTGCCAACCTCTCTGTTTCACATAAACAAATGGAAAAATAACTCCTAGCTGGCAACAACCCCTTCATCTTATGCTGACAATTTTGATAGAGAAAGGATTAAATAATTGAAAATCTAGTTAATTTGTCAGTTCCATCAACATGGGGCCTGATAAAGCAAAAGTATTTTGAATTAGCGACTTGACAAATCACAATCACACAAATAAGCAAAATCTCAAAAAGACATTCAAAAATAGCTATCAAAAGTTAGGTAGGAGCAGCCTGCTTCTCAATCTAACATATACATCGCCTTTGCTTGTGTTTTTTTTCTTTTCCATTATAAATCTGGATAAGTGGCTATGCCTGTCTCATGCCGACAATTATGAAACAAACACCTCCCGATGCAACAAAGATGTAGAACAAAAATTTTGCTAGTGACACTACAAGTAGTTACAACTGCTCAGGAGAATGAAAAAAACAGATGAAGGAAAGAAACAAACAAGCAAAATAACTGAATCATTTTTCACAAACTGAAAGCCCAGTATGTCAATGGTAGGAGATCTGAAAGATATCTTTTGTGTTTTGTGCATTATGACCTGAAAAGGTGAGAAACAGAAGTTAGGTGGTTAGTAGGATCAAATTAGTTGGTATTGGTGAGTTTCAACACACACAAGCAGAATTGCACATGGAACTGTAGATACAAGTCGCTTCAAACTGAAAGAACTAAATAGTAAGTGGAAAACGAAATTTGGTCTCTAGCAGATGCATGTACAGTCTTTTCCAGAAAGCTCAGGCCGTAGGCAACAGTACTTGGCATAAAAGTACTGGTACCAGAAATCACACACTAAAACTGTTGAAACAATGATATAAAACAGTTAATGCACCTCACTGAAACCCTGAATCAGCACTTCATACTTGGAAACAGAGAATCCATGATTCCAGAAATCTCATTTAATTGGGATTTTGTTGAATACATCTACAACTGCTTTTAAATAAATTGACAATAGATTTTACTTGTAAATCAAGAAAAGATCCATAAATTACTTTTAAATTGAGATCAAATGATTCCCCATGATTAGAACTTATTTCACTGCCTGCTTATACTCAAGCGAGAAGTGAGTAACATTACCAGTTCAAGTGCAAATTCAAATATCAGTTCTTTAGTCTGATAAGTAATTTCAACAGGACGATACCACCAAGACACCTACATTTGGTTCTTCAGTTCAGATACAAAATTTTGGAAATCAAGAACAACAAAAGAACCAATTCTTTATTGCTACCATCTGTGAGAGTACAATTGCTAGATAATATAGCTTACCAATTAAGAGAATGAACTACTACTAGTGGTGCTTGCTTCTTTGGTTCTTGCTGTCCGTAAAGAGCCTATAGATCCAGTAAAACTAGTGCCCCTCAAAAGAGCAAAAAAGGAAAACGAAATTAGAAAAACACAAAGAAGGAATGTATTAAAAGAAGAGGGTTTGAGGAAGGGGTAATGAAAGGAAGTACCAGCGCGAGAACATGAGCGGCGATGAGCAAGACGATGAGAGCAGGGACGAGTTCCAGTACCCATGGCCGAGGGATCGGCTGAGCTCCGCGAGCCATTAATGGATCTCACTTCACAGAGAGGGGAGAGAGATTTGCGCTTGGGTTCTGGCGTTGATTTGGGCAGGGAGAAGAAATGGGCTGGAGCCCATTTAAGCTATTGTCTGGGCTTTTATATCATTTAGTATCAATGCAATGCTGTTGAGACTTGAGAAATTTGTCAACCTTTGGTGCAATTCCGTAGCATTTTTCTTTCGTGAATATTTGGTTTGGGAGAAATCAGAAAAGCCCTCTTTGTAAATCAGGCTACATGTTTGGTTTCGAAGCACTTTGAAGATTACAGTTTGCTACATGTACTGTTTAAATTGTTTCCCTTTTTCTAAATCAGGCATAAAAAGTAGAGATACAAACGAGTAGAGAGAAACATCTCATATTGTACAAGTGGAATCGATTGTACAGGAAACAGAGCACCAGTAGACTCAATTATGACCAATTGTTATTTGTGCAGTGGCTGCTTGAGCACAAAATCTCACATTCAGCACGCAGCTACCTCTACTACAACTGCAACGCAGATTGTACCATGTGCAGCGTTCAGTTACTAGAGGACACATAATCTATTTCACACAGCAACCACCACTGAGGATCCAAACTCCCCATGTCACCTAAGATCACAACGCGAGAACAAACCAGCACACTGCAACGAATGATGGTGGCACTCTAGAATATATAGAAAGAAAGACATCGCCGTGTGTTTCAAGGGAAGCGGCCACGTCTGATGTGGTGCTGGGATTGGCACAACTTTGGTCTCACAGCAGACAACACAGTATAATATAATGTAGGATATTATGGATGAACTCAGTGTAAATTTTTTATTTTTGCTTCTACCGTATTGTAAATACTGGCTTGTACACTTCTTTTTATCTTATTTAATGAAAATAGTACGCTTTTGCCCTGCTACCCCCAAAAAGAGATGCTTTCAACTGGCCATAACAATGACAAATTAAGAAAGATTAACACATGGGAATACAGAAAAATATTTACATTGAGCTGGAAACCCCACAAAACAGGTAATCGAGCCAAAAGCAGCCTAAATTAGACACATGTTATATCATAATTGCTAAACATAAGTATTTGCCTTTTCCTTTTTATTGAAGATCATACCTAATACAGAGAATCTGCACAAATAATCAATAGATCATAGAGCCAAACGGCTATAATAGAATTACCATAATTAACCTCATAGGAAAATCTTTGTAATTAGAAAAAAAGGCTAATAGAACAAATTAGGAAATAGCAACGGCTAATTCAGCCAAGAGCCTATAAATAGGCAGTGTAATCTATTGTAAACAATTATCTATTCTCAATAAAACAACAAGTCATATTTCTCTCAATTCCAACATGGTATCAGAGCGGGTTTAATATGCCTCAGAAATCAAAATCATCAACCAAGAAGGTTGTCAAGTGTACCAGAGGCAACAATGTCGGGAGTACTCGGCGGGCACCATCCCCACACAGGAGAGATGCAACAAGCGCCGAGACTGACCAACACGCTACTCAATGGTACCAATTATCCATCATGGGCCAGATCAGTGTACCTCTGCCTTCACAGTAAAGTAAACTAAGCCATATCATTGGCAAAAATGAGACATCGGCAGAACAAAAAACCAGCACAGAATCAGAGACTGGTAAAATCGGAAAAAAATACCAGTACAGACCAAGCTGACCTCAAATGGCAGCAAAGTGATACATCTGTTATGACATGGCTTTTAAATTCCATGGAACCCCAAATCTCAAGACTCTTTATGTTCATGAACTCAGTCAGAGAAATCTGGGAAGAAACCAAAGAGATGTATGGCCAAGACCAAAACTTTTCATACATCTTTCATTTAAAACAAGAGATCGCCCAAATAAAGCAAGGCTCAAGAACAGTAACCGAATACTTCGGTAACTTAAAAGAAAAGTGGAACGAACTAGCATTATACAGCCAAACAACTGACCTGAAAGCCTTACAACAAGATCAAATTTTCAAGTTTCTGTCTGACCTTCACTCGAGCTATGAACCAGCCAGAGCACAAATCTTACTGTGCAAAGAACTCCCAACCCTCAAAAGTGTCGTAGCCATGATCCTAGAAGAAGAGAGTCGCAGGGCATGCATGCACTCTCAACCGCCCCTAGAACCAGAGGGCCAAGCATTTACATCTCACCGCTACTCTAACCCTAAGGGAGAGAGGTGGGGAGCCACCACAGCAACCGTCAGATGCGACAACTGTAAGAAGGAGGGACACAGCCGTACGGCTGCTGGTTCCTCCACCCACACCTCCGCCCGAAGAGAAGAGGAGACAAGGGAGGTGACAATAGAAAGAAAGGAGGGAGCGCAAGAGACGGGGAGAAAAAAGGCTTTTCTGCCGAAGCAAGCGGAGAACTCGAAGGGACGAAAGTATCTCGAAGGGGCGTGGAAACCGAACATATAGGATGGAACACGGGCACAGAAGGTCCTCGAAGGAGCGGGGCAGACTTAAAACCAAGCGGGTCGGCCCAGCACACTCGGTCTCAGCCCAATTTTAACCAGGCCCAACTCTCTGCATTACTCTCTCAATTGAACGGCCTGCTGAATAATTCTAACAGCCCAACAGGTAAATTCACAGGTAATTGCAGTAAATTGTTTGGAAATATTAACAGTAAGGTCTGGGTTATAGATTCTGGTGCAACCGACCATATGACGGGTGATTTGAACACATTAGAGACCAGAAATAAAACCAAAAATTTTAGTTTCGTCACGGTAGCAAACGGTTCCAAAGTTCCTATTAATCAAACAGGCACAACTACCATATTATCAAATAAGATAGCCAATGTTCTGTACTTACCAACATTTACATCTAACCTAATGTCTGTTAGTAAAATAACAAACGAATTAAATTGCAATGTTATTTTCTCACCGGAAACTGTGGTCTTTCAGGACAGAATAACGAAGAAGACAATTGGTGAAGGAAAAATAGAAAATGGTCTTTATGTCTTAGATATGTCGAATAAAGCATTAGTTGCTAGTGAATTAGAACAAAATAAACTTTGGCATTGGAGGGTAGGACATGCTTCGGATAAGGTGTTAAGCAAAATGGTTTCTGTATCCAAACTGAATAATGATAATTGTGATATATGTCGTTTTGCAAAACAAACTAGACTACCATTTATGTTATCTAATAGCAATACTAGTAAAGCCTTTGAATTAGTACACTCAGATGTTTGGGGATCTGCACCCATAAACTCATATAATGATTTTAAGTATTATGTTACTTTTATTGATGATTTTTCACGCACCACTTGGATTTATCTACTTAAAAGTAAGATGAAGTATTTACTAAATTCCAAGAATTTACAAACTTTGTTGAAAACCAGTATGACACTAAAATCAAAACACTTAGGTCTGATAATGACACAAAATATGTTAACTAACCGTTTTTAACCTTTTTAAAACAAAAGGGAATTTTGCATCAAACTACATGTATTAATACACCAGAACAAAACGGAATTTCCGAAATAGGCATATATTAGAAGTCACTATGTCTTTGTTATTTCAATCCAATATACCTAAACGTTTTTGGTCCGAAGCAATTCTCACTGCTGTACATATTATAAATAGACTTCCAAGTAAAGTTTTAAAATATAAAAGTCCCTTAGAAATATTAAAAGGTAAAAAGATAAGCTTAGAACACCTTAGAGTATTTGGATGTATATGCTTTGTACATGTTAGAAGACATGACAAATTAGATAGGAATGCAGTCAAGACAATATTTATGGGTTATTTATCACGAAAAAATGGATATAAATGTTTTGATCCAACAAGCCATAAACTTTACACTTCAAGAAACGTAACCTTTTTTGAAAACGAATCATTTTACAAAGAAAAAAGAGATATAAATCCACAAGACTTCAGGAATGCACCTAATAATCTTGTACTCCCAAGGATGTCATTTTTTGAAGGAACAATTGAGAATCAAAACCCAGAAGAAGATATCTCAAATAGAGACGAGTTGAACTCAGGGGGAGAAACCACAAGTGACACAGAAGCCGCAAGTGACACAGAAGCTGTAAGAGACACAGAAGAAGGAACTCAACAACTTAGGAGATCAACTCGCTCAACACAACCCTCATCCAGGTTACGTGACTATATAACATATAAGGTACGTTACCCTATACAAAATTACGATTCTCTTGACAATGTGTCGGAACAACATAAAGCCTTCCTAACATCGGTTTCAAATGAAATTGAACCGACAAATTTCTGGGAAGCAAAACACATTCATGTATGGCGCACAGCCATGGAAGAAGAACTCAAAGCTCTTGAAAAAAAACTCGACTTGGACACTCATGCCTTTACCAAAAGGAAAAAAAATGTTGGATGTAAGTGGGTATACAAAACCAAATATAATAGTGATGGAACAATAGAAAGACATAAAGCCCGACAAGTAGCAAAAGGCTTTACACAAACGTATGGTGTAGATTACCAAGAAACATTCGCACCAGTTGCGAAAATGAATACTGTAAGAATACTACTTTCAATTGCTGTAAATATGGGATGGAGTTTGTATCAGATGGACGTAAAAAATGCTTTCTTGCAAGGCACCCTAGAAGAAGAAGTATACATGTCACTACCACCAGGTTACAAGGATGAAACTAACCAAAATCTTGTATGTAAATTACACAAGTCAATTTATGGACTTAAGCAATCTCCCCGAGCATAGTATGGAAAACTTAGCCACTCTCTATTACTACATAACTTTGTTAAAAGTATAACTGATTCATCTATGTTTATTAAACACTCAAACAACAAGACCACAATAATTCTTGTATATGTTGATGATATCATTATTACAGGGAATGATAAAGAAGACATTGAAAGTGTTAAAAATTACTTGAAAAATAAATTTGACATCAAAGATCTAGGAAAACTCAAATACTTTCTAAGTATTGAGATAGCTCACTCATCCAAAGGTTTATTTCTCTCACAAAGAAAATACGTACTTGACTTGTTAAAAGAAACATGTAAACTAAGTGTAAAACCTGCCAATACCCAATGGAAACCAATAAAAAACTTGAAATAGAAAACGGTGAACCTTTAGAAAATATAGGACAATACCAAAGATTGGTAGGAAAACTAATTTACCTAACTATCACTAGACCTGACATTGCATTTGCAGTTATGTAGTTAGTCAATTTAAGCATGCACCTAGGACCACACACTTAGAGGCAGTGAAAAGAATACTTAGATATTTAAAGGGCTCTCCGGGTCAAGGTATATGGATGAGAAAAAATGACACTAATAACATTGTTGGTTATTCTGATGCAGATTAGGCTGGTAGCTATGATCGAAAATCCACTACAGGATATTGCACCTTTGTAGGAGGAAATCTAGTGACTTGGAAAAGCAAAAAACAAAATGTTGTTGCAAGATCAAGTGTAGAAGCGGAATACAGGACCATGGCATCAACGGCAAGTGAGTTAACTTGGATTCAACACATACTTAGAGATATGAAGATTCCATGCGACGAAGCAATGCAAATGTACTGTGATAACCAAGCAGCAAGACACATTGCATCAAATCCAGTATTTCATGAGAGGACGAAACACATAGAAGTGGATTGCCATTTCATAAGAGAAAAAATTCAATCCGAACAGATCGAGACCTCATTTGTTAGAAGTCAAGATCAACTTGCAGACATCTTCACCAAGTCACTAGATAAAGGTCCATTTGAGAATATTTTGTCCAAGTTAGGATCAATTAATATATACGGATCCAACTTGAGGGAAAGTATTGAAGATCATACCTAATACAGAGAATCTGCACAAATAATCAACATATCATAGAGCCAAACGGCTATAATAGAATTACCATAATTAGCCTCATAGGAAAATCTTTGTAATTAGAAAAAATGGCTAATAGAACAAATTAGGAAATAGCAACGGCTAATTCAGCCAAGAGCCTATAAATAGACAGTGTAATCTATTGTAAACAATTATCTATTCTCAATAAAACAACAAGTCATATTTCTCTCAATTCCAACACTTTTCAATTACAAAACACGGACGCACACTGTACTTAAGAGGCAACAAAGATTACTAAGTCCCTCTTTTTGAGAAAACTGGAGTACCCTTTCCTCTCAGATGAAAAAAAAACCCACAAAAAAATATATCAAACTACAAGCTACAGATCAGTGTGTTAGCCCTAAATATTTCCAAAATTTGTCATAGCCATATGTGCACTAGGCATCGAGAGGGGTGTAGGCCTCATGTGGTTAAATGGGGCACCCCTGGATGAAACCCCATTAGACCCGGTCCACCAATAGGAGCACGGTCTAGACAGGAGTTAGTGACACTGGTTGATTCAGAAAACATTTGAGGGCTTTGCACTGGAGGTGCAGATCTTTGCCAAGAAGATGGGACGGGAGGAAAGGTTGCACGAGGCTTGATAACTTGAGGCATGGTGAGTGGATTTGGGACAAACCCATAATTTGATGTGGATGGCTGCTGTGCAACAAGCTGTGTGGCAGGTCTTAAAATTGAATTCGAGGTAAATTGTGGCTGAGATGACCAGGGAAATTGCTCTTCACCTGCAATACCTGCACAGTTGAGTAGAGTACAATAATAAGAACAAACAAACAACTAATAAAGAAACCTTCTGTAAGTCTACAAAACATGTTAATGGATTTTTAAATTACACAGAATACTTTTCAATTTGCATGGAACTGCTTGATTGTTTTCGGGAACTTTTTATATATAACTCTAATTGTAACAGGATTATAAATTTATAATGAAACCCATGCGCCATTTACTAATTGCAATTTTCCTTACAAGCTTACATCACATGCCACATTCCAGTTGATCTTTTTTTCTAATTTGTAAACTGCTAATGAAATAGCTTGCTATTATGCTCTGCTCAACAAAAACCAAGAGTGAAAGACAATAATACCTTGGATGGGAAGCTGACCAATTACACTGGGTAGGTAGAACATCTGCTGGAACTCCTCAGCCAGCCTCTGTTGCATGCACACCTTCTGATATACCATTTTTAATTGAGCCCCATGGTCAGACAACTGTGCATCTGCCTCTACTTCCATCCTCTGGTATTTCCTTCTTGTATTATCCAACTCCCTCTCATACTCTGCTCTCACCCATGCCACCTGTAAAACATATATAGAAGGAGAATCATGATATTAGCTATGTATAATACTTAACAGAAAAAACAATTGAAGTAACGGTGCAAAGGTATACATTGCATCAAATATTCATACTTTAGTAGTACCACCACTAATAATAAATGAATAATGATGATGACGACGATAACAAATAATAATAGTAATTACAATGAAAAAAAATGTGGGAACTGGGAAGACCTTTTCATTGTGCCTCTCAGTGAGCACGTTTTGGAATTTTCTCAGAGTAGTCAGCTCATTCTGCAATGGATCATTATTGATATTATGATGCACCATTTGAAGAAGCTGAGTTCCTATACCCAAATCTGGTGCCAGACTTTGTGTGGCTGATTGCTCATAAGGAGCTTCATTTTGATTGGCAAGTGGGGTTTCAGCAACAACATTTCCTTCTGTGCTAAGCCTCAGATCTGTAATGGTGGTCATGTTGCTGGTATATGGCATGTTGATAGGTGGGTTCACCTAGAATTATGAACAAAAGGACACATGTCAATGTGTGGCAAAAGAAATGAAAAAGGCAAAATAAGGTCATCGTAATTGTAGATATATCTCAACACCGCGAGGCTACTAACAAGGTCATCGTATATATCTCTTAGAGGGAGAGAATCACATAAAAAGGACTCAGATTGAAAATCTTGACAATCGTTGCCAAAGTTTAAATTTTGAAATCCGACACTGCAGGCATAACAGTGTGGTATGTGTACTTATTTTACCATTCATATCAAACTATTTGAACTTTTCAGCAGTTCGAAACTACCGACCCTGGAAACATGATCAACCAGCACTTAAATTGCATGAAATTTGGCCCAAGCATTTCCTAGAGAATGATATTCACTGTATTTTGATCAATCATTCAATGAGATTTTCAACACTATTTTGGTCGAACTGAGAAAATTTTGTCAAATTTTAATAAATCCATTCTCAAGTGATCCTCTATATGTAATGTAAGCCGTATAACTGATGTTAAACTAAATGACACCAGCAATAAAAGAGGATGGGTTAGGATGTAAAAGTGATGGTACATCTTGTACCATATTATCTCAGTTCTTTCCAACCATGAAGTGGGTTTATGGTATGAAAAAACAATATATCAATAGCCATATAGAATTCAACAGTGTAAACCATTTCGACGATTGCCATGTTATTGAGTGGCATTTAGACATATTACCTGGGGTTTGCATCCTACCACTCAAACACAATATATGACATATTACCTGGGGTTCTTGAGATCTTGTAGAAGCATGAGAGGTAGAATCAGAAGCTACAATTTGATCAGTGTGCACAATTCCTGGAGGAGAATTGGTGTTCGGGATAGGATTTTGTATGTTCCTCTCTGCCAAGCCAATTGAAATCCTATTTGTGCATGCCCGTAGGTGCTCCTCTAAGGTCCCCTCATCAGACTGTAAAACTGAGTTAGGCATAAACACCTGTGGAGAATTAGTGTTAAGGTTAAGGTTTTCTTCACGTGTCTCAGGAACAACCGGTACTGTCTCATTGCACCCTATTTCATGCCTCTCTTCTTCACTCTCAAAATTAGAGTTTAAAAGAGATAAACATGCAATCAGATAGATATTTGTAACAGAATGATTAGAATACTGATATGGGGGTTTCTTGTTTAGGGTTTAAGGAATTAGACAGTATTAAAAATTTATACATACTAAAAGACAAAACCCACAAATTACTTCAATTTTCACGGTTTTTGCACCATTAAAGAGTCGCATGAGACAATGAAATACAAAATCTTAAGCATAAAATAGCTATTTTACCAAGAAATTGGAGAAAATTCGGTCAAAGACAGCCCAAAAGATGCTTCCTTACGGTGCAAGAAGATTCACTTGAGAAAGGAGAAACGCATGAGAAGATATCAGAAGTGTACAAGGGACTCGAGACGATTATGATTTATGAATAAAAGCGAAGGTGAAGCTTTTTACACGAAAATTTTCACAGAGGCCAACCAGCAAAAAATTTCAAATTCAACAGATAGGGACAGAGGCACTCTAATAATTGCACAGAAGGTCAAGGGCGCGATTAATAGTCGCGCCCCTAAGGAATTTTCGATTTTTTTTCTGAAATCAAGGTATTCTGCATGTGCTTTTGCAGTTGTGGGCCCGGGCACTTAGGGGCGCGACTATTAATCACGCCCCTAAGTGATTCTGAATTTTTTTTTAAGTACTAATATTAATTTTTTATTATTTGTTAATATATCAATAAAAGTAGTATATTCATATAATATTTATTATTAAAGCAAATTAATGATAATTTCAATATACAATAAATTTTTAATATATGTATAGTTGTAATATAATACTATTAATTTGTCTTGTCAATTTTTTTGGGTTAAGTTATAATTATTTATACCCTTTAATATAATAATTAGTTAGTACTAATATATTACTTTTGGGTATTTGTTAATATATGTATATTAATATATATATATATATACTACAATTATTATTAAGCAAATTAATAATAATTTAAACATAAAATAGATTTGTAATATTAATATTTGTAATATAATACTATAAATATTAATATTATTATATACTTATTATTATTATTATTATTATTATTTAAAAATATTAGAAAGATTACAACCTAGTAAAAAGATGCATTTTTCACCATTTTTTCTGAATTAACATAGGGGCGCAATTATTTAGTTGCGCCCCTAAGAAGATGCCTTTTTTGCAGATAAGTCTGAATCTTGCACGATTTTTTTCAGATGAGGGGTCCACATGTCCCCTAAATGAACAAAATATATACAGCAGCACCTTTCTTTTCTTCTGTCTCCAACCATTATTTCAATCTTATCTCTTCTTCTCCCAACAGCCCCCTTTCTCTCCACAAACCCTAAATCAAATTTTCACACTTCTCCTCCCAAAATGTTACATATAAAATGTTTATTATTAGTTTCTACACTGGAGGATCCATCCAGAACGGTCCTCATGGTGTGCATTACTCGAAAAAAGCTACCGGTAGTTTTATAGTGAATGACGACATAACACTCAGTGAACTGGAGACGGAACTGTACCGATGGATGGAGATTTCAAGTTCAACACATGCTTTAGAGATATCAGGGAGGTTCAATGCTGGATTACAGCTAACTCCTCCAGTAATGTTCTATACTGAGTTACAACTGTCGAGTAATGATACTTGGAGACTGATGGTGAACCATTCGGTTCATCCTGGTACTGTTGCAATGATTGAGTTGTACGTTGAGCCAAAAGTTCTTCGATATACCACAAATCAAGGTTTTTCGAGTGGCAGTCGAGGTCATGAGACCCTAAATCATGGTTGTGCAAGCGGTAGTCGAGCTACGGAAACCCTAAACCAGGGTTGTGCAAGTGGTAGTCGTGCTTACGAAACCCCAAATGAGTATGTTGAGCCAATAGCTTGTAGAATGCCAAATGCATATCTTCGTACCAATTGTTATGAACCGAATGCAACCTCAAATCGAAATCAATCGATTCCAGAGGAAGAAGATGATTATGAGGATTTCGAATTTAATGTTGGGTTGGATGAAATTAACCCGGCAGAACGGGTTGAGATATTAGTGAACCAAGATGCAAGCCCAATTGGAAATACGTGTGGTAATGATGCTTTCATGAATATGGATTTTACACCTTTCGAAGATCCTAATTACAATTCTGAAGAAGAGACTTCTCTGACCATGACAACATGGCCATTACGGGACCGAACCGATTCTCATCCAATAGCTTCGTGGAATAATATTAATGCAATCATCGATATAATTGGTGATGGAAATTACTTTGACTACGAAGGGTATGTCACAGAAGATGGTTTGGCAGTGGGACAATGTTTTCGGTCAAATGATCATCTAAAATGGGTTGTGCATGATTTTCACATCAAATCGAACCACACGTTTAAGAAGAGAAAATCCAATAAAAGCGTGTATACAATCGAGTGCACCGACCAAAATTGCAATTGGAGGTTGTATGCATCAAGAAGGCTAAGTGATGATGCTTTTATTATTAATAAATACAAGACAAGGTCCGCATGAATGTGTTATGTCGGGAGATAGATTGGAGCATCCGCACTTAACGTCTCCATTCATGGCTTCCATAATCAGAGAAAGTGTTAAGGAAATGTAAGGTTTACTATAAAAGACATCAAGATTGCCATTGAACAGAGATATAATTTCAAGGCTCCTTATCTTAAGTGTTGGCGTGCAAAAGAGATCGCAATCGCGCAATTGTTCGGAGGTTGGAGGCAAGCTTATGATTTAATCGTGCCCTTACTTAATGTCATACAAAGAACAAACCCGGGTACAGTGATTGAGTGGTTTACCACCCCCACAAATGATCCAAATGAAAGATTATTTCAAGAAATGTGTTGGGCATATGGTCCGGCAATACAGGCCTTCAGGCACTGCAAACCTATTATACAAGCTTTTAAAAAACGTTTAACGACCCTTAACGGTGAGGTGGTCGCTTAACGGTTTAACGTTAAAACGGAATTATACGGAAGTTAAATTAAAAAACGGCCAACCATTTTTTGTCTATTATTTATTTACTTTAGACCAAATTATGGTGCAAACATACACACTTTTGTCATATGTATGACTCTATGTAACTATATATTATATAATATATTTAACATTATTATTAGCATTGCTGCCTTTTTCATTATTTAAAAATATGAATGATATTATATGATATGTTTAATAATTAGAATTTAGAATGTATTTTATTTTGAAATATGTATTTTTTATAACCTCCACTATCTAATTTCGTAAGTCGTACCAACATAATAATATCTCATGCCAGTATCAATATAACACACAAGACCAGTGTACCCAAATAATCAACACATCATCATAACACTAGTAACTACCCGACTAAGCTCACAATAACTAATTCCAAGTTAACAAAATAGTAAACAAAAATGAAAAACTAAATTAATTCAACAAGTTGACAAATCACCAAGTACATTACAGTAAACATCCAGCAAAAACACAAAGAAAAAATAAAAATAAAAAATAAAAAAATAAAAATGACGTTAAAACGGCCTGATTTTAACGGATTTACACGGTTTAAACGGAGTTAAAACCGCTAAACTGCAGAAAACCAGTTAAAAACGTTTTTTCCTGAAAACTTAACGCCATGACAAGTTTTTCCAGTTAAACCGGTTAAACTGAAGTTTAAACTCCGTTTTTTAAAAGCTTGCTATTATAGAAATTGATGGTACACATTTATCTGGGCGGTATAAGGGGAAGATGTTAGTTGCATGTGGCTTCGACGCAGAAGATCAGTTGGTGCCACTTGCATTCGCGTTGGTTGATACCGAGAATAACAAATCTTGGGAGGATTTCATGAAATTTGTTCGTAGGGAAGTGGTTGGATCACAAGTTGTGACAGTACTCTCTGATCGTCACAAGAGTATCTTGCGGGTTTTTAGTGAGCCAGACCTAGGTTGGAACACCCAAGATGGACATGTCTTTCATCGATATTGTTCAAGGAACATATGTCAAAATTTCACAAAAGAATTTACCAACAAAAAAATTAACACAGATTTTGAGGTAAGCAATGAAACAAAATCAAAAGAGGAAGTTTCTAATGAGGCTCAGTCGTATTCGCGAAAAATGCCCTGACGCTGCAACATGGCTTGAGGATATTGGTAGGGATCCGAACAATGTTGAAAGGAATAATGCACTGCGTTTTGACTTATGGGGATGATGACAACAAACGGACCAGAATCCCTTAATAATGTTTTCAAAGAAGCATGTGAGTTACCGGTTACTTCTCTTGTTGAAATCACATTCTACAAGTCGATCAAATACTTTGCTGAAAGACGGGCAAAAGCAAAAAAAGCAATTGAACAATGTTTCCTCTTCTCCCTCAAAATCCAAGCGTTACTAGAGGAGCGAAGATTAAGGGGAAATACACATATGGTGCGAGCATACCAGAACGAGAGAAAAATATGAGGTTCAAACAGGTCAAAGATTCATTGGGAACAAGATTAAATGGACTAGAATACATACAATGTGGTTAGAAGTGCCCGGAGGTACATGCAATTGTCAAAAACCGCAACTAACAAGTATCCCTTGTTCTCATATTGTAGCATGTTGTGCTCAAAAGGGCATAAGTAGCAATGTGTGCGTATATCCTGTTTATCACGTTCAAGAGTTGATGGCAACATGGACGCCAAAATTTGAGCCATTCGGCAATTCTGACACATGGCCTGAAATTCCACGACCAAAGCTAGTGCCGGACTCGACAAGGTATGCTGTTAAGAAGGGGAAACGTCAACATATAAGGATTAGAAATGAAATGGATGAAGAGAATACACATCGACAATCATACACTTGTGGGCGATGCAAACAAACGGGACACAGCAGGCGCACCTGCACTGCACCCCCAAACGACGAAGGTAATACTAGTATTATTTTTTTTCACAAAACAACATCGGTTTTAATTTTGTAATGCTTGAGATTTCGTTCTCGCAGGTAATTAGCAAGGAGATGATGAAGCTTGTTCTTTTATTTAGTTTAAGATTATCTAATTTTGTTTTATGCCTTATTAATTAGTTTGTACGTGTATCTCAAGCATTTGGATATGTATGTTTATCTAGAAGACTTGGATATGTATGTTTATCTTGGAGACTATTTGCAAAATATTTTGTGTTTGAGAATTTTATGAACTTTAATTTATGTTATTATATCTTAATGTGGTTTGAGAATATATGTTGTTATATCTTCAATATATCATCAATTTATTATTTCTTGTAATATATTGTGTATAAATAACATATGTAATATTTAATAGTATTATATTACAACTATACATACCCATTTTAGATGATCCTTTGACCGAAAACATTGTCCCACTGCCAAACCATCTTCTGTGACATACCCTTCGTCGTCAAAGTAATTGCCATCACCAATTATATCGACAATTGCATTAAGTGGTTTATGGTTTTCGTAGCTCGACTACCACTTGCATAACCATGGTTTAAGGTTTCCGTAGCTCGACTACCGCTTGCACAACCATGGTTTAGGGTCTCATGACCTCGACTGCCACTCGGAAAACCTCGATTTGTTGTATATCAAAGAACTTTTGGCTCAACGTACAACTCAATCATTGCAATGGTACCAGGATGAATCGAATGGTTCACCATAAGTCTCTTAGTATCATTACTCGACAGTTGTAACTCAGTATAGAACATTACCGGAGGAGTTAGCTGTAATCCGACATTGAACCTCTCTGATATCTCTAAAGCATGTGTTGAACTTGAAATCCCCATCCATCGGTACAGCTCCATCTCCAGTTCACCGAGTGTTATGTCGTCATTCACCGTAAAACTATCGGTAGTTTTTTTCGAGTAATGCACACCATGAGGATCGTTCTGGATGGATCCTCCAGTGTAGAAACTAATAATAAACATTTTATATGTGAGATTTTGGGAGGAGAAGTGTGAAAATTTGATGTAGGGTTTGTGGAGAGGAAAGGGGCTGTTGGGGGAAGAAGAGATAAGATTGAGATAATGGTTGGAGAGAGAAGAAAAGAAAGAGTGCTGTTGTATATATTTTGTTCATTTAGGGGCGCAACTAATAATTGCGCCCCTAAGTTGTAGGGGACATGTGGATCCCTCATCTGAAAAAAGTCGTGCAAAATTCAGTCTTATCTGCAAAAAAGGCATCTTCTTAGGGGCGCAACTAATAATTGCGCCCCTATGTTAATTAAAAAAAATGGTGAAAAATGCATCTTCTTAGTAGGTTGTAATCTTTCTAACTTAAAAAAGTACTTTGAAGTAACACATATATTATTCAATTTTGAAGTGATATTAATTTTAAATAATAATAATAATAAGTATATAATAAGAGTTGTGCTAAAATACTTTATAAAGCACCAACATTCAAATACTTTAGGCTCGTATCTCGAGATACAAAGTGCAAACGGCTGATCAAGACCTTTGAAAATGTTCTCTATATTAACATATATTTTGAGACCAAATTTCATATTTTTTGAATTTTTTGTACTATTTTATCGGGTATGTGGAAAATTCATTAATCTAACGATTTACAGACCTTCAATTTAACCAATTTTGCACCCATCCGATAAAATAGTAAAAAAAATTTAAAAATGTAAAATTTGGTCTCCAAATTTTTGTTAGTATGGAGAACATTTTCAACGGTCTTGATCGGTTGTTTGCACTTTATATCTCGAGATACAAGCCTAAAGTATATGCATGTTGGTGCTTTATAAAGTATTTTAGCACAACTCTATATAATAATATTTATAGTATTATATTACAAATATTAAAATTACAAATTTATTTTATGTTGAAATTATTATTAATTTGCTTAATAATAAATATAGTATAAATATACATATATTAATATACATATATTAACAAATACCCAAAAATTATATATTAGTACTAACTAGTAATTACTATATTAAAGGGTATAAATAATAATAACTTAACACAAAAAATTTATCGAGACAAATTAATAGTATTATATTACAACTATACATATATTAAAAATTTATTGTATATTGAAATTATTATTAATTTGCTTAATAATAAATATTGTATGAATATACTATTTTATTGATATATTAACAAATACTCAAAAATTATATATTAGTACTAACTAATAATTATTATATTAAAATGTATAAATAATAATAACTTAACAAAAATATGTGAAGCAACACTTAAGGGCGTGACTATTAGTTACACCCCTAAGTGCTAGGGCCCACAACTGCAAAAGCACCTGCAAAATGTCTTGATTTCAGGAAAAAAAGAGAATCTTCATAGGGGCGCGACTATTAATCGAGCCCTTGACCTTCTGTTCAATTTTTAGGATGTCTCTGACCTTATCTGTTGAAAATGTTTGCTGCTTGACCCTCTATGAAATTTTTCCTAAACGCTACCTCCTCCATGGCAGTTTATAAATATGTAATAGAGTACCAAAAAGGACAAAAATATCGCCTCCTTTGAGCTCCTTTTTCTCGCTGTACACTGAGCTCAGATCTCTCTCCGTTTCTATCCCTAAAGAACAAAAATGGTGAGCGAGGGAATTCTCTTGGGCATGGGCAATCCCCTGCTGGACATTTCCTCTGTCGTTGATGACGGATTTCTTAAAAAGTATTTCTCGTTTTCTTTATTCTTTTTATTTCTTTCGTTTGAAGGGTTTAGGCTTCAGATCTTGTTGTATTGAAAGTTTAAACAGGTGCTATTGATCCTATTGTTAGATCTAATGCAACTATAATGTTTCTTTATTATCAAGTTCGGTACCAAGTGTGATACTAACATACGAATAAACTAATACCAGATATGAACAGGTGCTATTGATCCTATTGTTAGATATTTTCATATGACATTCATTATTGCTTGATCGATTTTAAATAGCATTGTATCTACTAGTTTGGTGAGCATGCATCTGATTGTTAGCAAGTATTTCTGCCTTCTAAACCAAAAAAACCAGGCAGAGAAATGCATTATAGTTGTGATATTAAATCCAAAATTGTTGCTATTTTGGTGATAGTGGTGCTTTGCATTTTGGATCAAGTCCGATTGAAAATGTTTTTCTGTACGAAAGCATGAGTTATAGAGTGAGCTTGACAGCTTGTTTGGACACTTTTTTCAGAATATGATGAGGATTGTGGCATGTTCCTTTGTTTGTAGCACACATGTTCTTTTAGTTATGTGTGTAATAGTAAACTATTGGACGTCTATTTTGGCAAATTTTCTCCGAGCAGAAGTATCTTGTCCTGATTTCCTGTTTTAACTGCGATTCAGCCCTAAAGGAAAATAATGGACTGGCCCAAGGAAAGAGTATATTGTCCTGATCTCCTGTTTTAACTGCTATTCGGCCCTAAAGGAAAATAATGAACTAGCCCAAGGAAAAAGATCAACATTTTGAATGTGTCTTCCTGTCACCTAATAATTCATTGTTCTAGTATGGTTCCCAAGTGCCTTGTATCACTGTGTTGTTTAAAAGCAAACAGATGTTGCTCCTGTTAAAATGTGCTTTAGCAAAACCCATTTAATAAATATCTTACCTTATCAGTACCATAGCTCGTGAATTTGACATTGAAAGCTCAAAATTGTCTATTTGTTTTTCATTGTCTTTATTTGCTTGTAGGTATGAAATCCTGCCAGGCAATGCAATAATCGCTGATGATAAACATTTGCCAATGTAAGTTTGCATGTTTTCTGTTGACATCATAGCATTTTTTCTGCTCCAAGCAGAATGAGTGTTGCTGTTCTGTTGTCAACAAAAAAAATTACTGTAATTAAATATACCTCAGATCCGTTAACATTTAAAATTTTTGTGAAATTTAGGTATGATGAATTGGCGGCAAGACCGAATGTTGAGTATATTGCTGGCGGTAATCATCTGATATTTACTTTAGTTTCTTATCCCCTAAAAAATTGATTGTGATTTTTTTTTTACGAATTCTCTCTGATAAATTTCTTTTCCAGGTGCCACTCAAAATACCATCAGGGTTGCACAGGCAAGCATTATATTTGAAGAAGAAAATGAAAATGTTCAATTACTATTTTACTGCTTTCTTTAATTTGAATTCCTCTTATGAATTTCTACAGTGGATGTTACAATCTCCTGGCACAAGTTACATGGGTAGCATTGGGAAAGACAAATATGGAGAGGAAATGAAGAAAAATGCTTCAGCCTTTGGTGTTAACGTATAAAATTTTAACAAATTTCTTTCTGCAATGTCTAGATCCTTTTGCTTTTGGAGCTTTTCTACATTTTCTTTTTGATTTAATTTTATTGTACTTATCAGGCTCACTACTATGAGGTTGACGTCCCAACTGGGACATGTGCTGTCTGTATTGTTGGTGGTGAAAGGTCAGATCTTGTGCTTTCTATTGATTTTAATCTGATGCTTACTATTTATACCTATTTAATGTTTGTATTATATGTTATTGATCTCCATCAGGTCACTTGTTGCAAATCTAGCTGCTGCAAACCACTACAAACCTGAGCATTTAACCAAACCGGAGAACTGGGCACTTGGTATCAAATTGTAGTTTCTTGTGTTTAACTTTTCAGTTTTGTTAAGAGTTTTTTAATCAATGGAATAATTTGTGATATCACTTCTGCTCCAACAGTTGAGAAAGCCAAATACATTTATATTGCTGGATTTTTCTTGACTGTGTCCCCTGAATCTATCATGCTTGTTGCTGAGCATGCTGCCAAAAACAACAAGGTATTATTCATTTTCTTGATGTTGCTAATACTACTACTACAACAACAACAACAAAGCCTTTAGTCCCAAACAAGTTGGGGTAGGCTAGAGATGAAATCCAATAGAAGTAGTGGGAAAAAAAAAAGGAAATTATTGTAAGGTATCTAATTGCTGAACTTTTTAGGTTTTCGCGATGAACCTTTCTGCTCCATTTATATGTGAGTTTTATACTAAGGTCCAGGATGATGCTCTCAAGTAAGTGCTATGCTTTATTCTTATATATTGCACACCTCAAAAGTATGGTTAGTGGTTTTCATTTCCAATTTCTTTAGTACTGATCCAGTTTAGTATATACAGGATTGAATCCAACCAGCCTAGAACCATCTGGTGCTGATGTTTTTTAAAATGTTGTATTCTTCAGATACTGTGACTACATCTTTGGAAATGAGACTGAGGCAAAGAAATATGCAGAAGTACATAAATGGGAGGTAATAAGCCTCTCCTCCTGTTGCAACCATAATTAGTTTGCAACAATTAACGAAACAGGATAATTCACTCATTTCTGTAAAGCATAAAAAACTTGTTATAATAAATTTTCATTTGGTTACTAAAGCATTATAAATTATAGCATTATGTTGTCCTTTTTCCATTTTTAATTAACAGAATGGATTAAAATCTTAGTCTAAGTGACCAGACTTCTCGTGACATATCTTCCATAAAGTGTGATCACTGGAAATCTGGGGCCAAGAAGGAATAGCATGTTAAAGGACTATAATGTGATATAGTCTAAAATATAGTTATATCAAATAGTTGGCATGGTTCAGAAAAAAAATGAATGTTGAACAAGCATAAAACAATGCAGACGGAGAATGTGGAAGAAATAGCACTGAAGCTGGCAGCTCTGCCGAAGGAATCAGGCAAGAGAATTGCTGTCATCACCCAAGGAGCTGATCCTGTCATAGTTGCGCAGGACGGCAAGGTGTGTTTTCTTATATATATATTAAGAAAAATACATATACAGATATCAATTTTATTGTTTAATAAGACATCAAACCAAGATGAAAGTGAAATTATCTGTCCATCTTCGGAAATATTCAAATTAAATATAAAAAAAACCTTCAAAACCAGGATGCAGACGTTTGGTGTGTCATTGGCATGAATTGCCTGCCTATTACATTTCATGCAATTTGACTATTATTTGACTATGATGCATCATTTAATTTGGGTTGTTGAAATATTCAAATCATTTAAAAGGTATAGCATGCACCTCATCTCATCACCTTCCTATATGCATGGTATATTTCCTATGCATATCGTGCCATTATCCAAATATAATCATTACTTCTGGGTATTGATTGGTGTTTTGGTGGTAAAAATAAATATTAATGGATCCTTACCAATGTCGGAATAACACATGCGCCCTTTCTGAACAAGCAGTAACTTAGCACTCATAACAGTAGAAAACTTGTGTTGTGTACTTCTCCTCACAGTTTTACCAAGGGTATGTTTGGACGTAGCATTATTCTGGTTCCTAATTTTTACAGATATAAACAGTAAGGAGGGTTAGTTTTCCTGTTCTTGCATAAATTGGAGACCAAGGACAAAAAACTAGTGGAATAGCAATGCCATTTGTTTGTATTATGTGGGTGTGATGGTTTATTCTGTTTGGCATGGGCACAATTTTCCTAATATGTGCATATGCTAAATACATATTCTGGATCTATCTGAATTTATAGTCACGTGAAAATTATGTAAATTACAGGTGATGAAATACCCTGTAATCCTTTTGCCGCAGGAGAAGATTGTAGATACCAATGGTGCTGGTAAGATTTTAAACCCCCCCCTCAAAAATATAAAATAAAATAAATGAACCTGAAATGAAATAAATAGATAGATATACTGAAACCTTTCTGAGAATATTTTCAAGGCTGAAGTAGAACAATACGGTACTGTTTTCATTCTGGACCAGCCTGCCTTCTTGATTATTTTTATGGGGTGGCTAATTTAAAATACATTTTCTTTTCTGAAGTCCTAAAATTATTTTTGTTATGTTTCTCTATAGGGGATGCATTTGTGGGAGGATTCTTGTCTCAGCTGGTGCAAGAGAAGAGCATAAAGGAGTGTGTCAGAGCTGGATGCTATGCGGCCAATGTCATCATTCAACGTTCTGGATGCACTTATCCTGAGAAACCTGACTTCAACTAAATTTAGACATTAGCCAATTTTTACTATAATAATGGCCATTTCCATTGTTCTGCTGAAATTCCGAGAAGTTGTGGTGTTATATCACATTACGCTCCGTATCTGTTGAGGTTGCTATGCTTGGCTCTATTCCCTTTTTCCTTTCACCCGAGGACCGAGGGATATTGTGCCCTCTCCTTAGGTGTCTGTATTGTTATGGATTTCGCAATAACATTCTTAATCAGGATTAATTTTGTTCTAATAATATGTGATATATAGTTATTTTGATCAAAGCATACCTGTGTCAGTAGCTGCAATATATATGTGAGGTATTTTCTGGAAGAAAATGTGATTGGCCTGTAGTTTGCTGATGCGCCACATCAACATTGACTGGTCATATTTGTGTGAAATTCAATATGGAGTTTGTCTTAGGAAAAATGGATATCCACCTTTGGAATTTACTGGTTTTGATAATGCAACTCATTCAACTCCAATTTTTTTGGTAGTATACCATTTTTTGAACTCCCTTGTATTACTGTGCCAGCTCAGCCAATGGAAATTTCATCCACAATAAAAGAAAAAAGTAACAGAAGGTTTGTTTGACATATCGTTACTCAAAAAAGGGTCTGCAGCATCCAGCGGAAGAAGCATTACTGACATTCTTTGTGATGTATTAATTTCTGGATACATCTCCCTCAGAGGTACTCGTCTTATATTAGGCGATTCAGTTTATAAAATAAGAGTAATAACCCGAATAAAGAAATAAACGTCATTATTATTATTCTATGAGTCTTGTCAGCAAAGAAACTGACAGACATACAACAAACTAAACGATGATACTTGATTCTTTCTCTCCAGTTGTAGGCTTGTAGCGACTTCACTCGTTCATTAGTACCCTAAGGAACAATATCCTCTGCATCTCTTTTGGAATTCACATCAGATGAATACTTCAACTACTTCACATTAATTCGGATCGTTCATGAATTTTGAGATTCGTGTGCATGAATCTCAATGTTAAATGAACGGCCAAGATTAATGCGAAGTAGTGGGAATATGATTTTTATAAAAAGGAGTGTCCTCTGCGTCCCTAAGTTATGAACCGTCCAGATTTAATTAAACGAATCTTATTTTATAATACAAAAGCCTCCATGAATCATATCGTTGGCGGTCGAACGTCCAGATTTAATCTAACGGTTTGGATTTAGAGGCGCAGAAAGCACCTCTGGAAAGCGGTGCAGAGAATACCAGTCCAGTACCCTGAGGTCTCTGCTGTCAGAGATAGCTATACTGGTAATTAATTGAATTCTGGGCCTCTTGTCAGTGAGTGTTATTATATAATAATAATTGAACTCAGCTTGGCCCAACAACCCCAGCTCCTTCAACAATTGAATCCTTCTCTGCAACGGTAAGCCAGTAAATCTGAACTCCTCGATTCGTCACACTCATCCACTGTTGGTTAAACAAATCATTTAAAAGGATTTCTACTGGCTCACCTATTAGATTATATACTTAGCACTGCAGATAAAATTGCACCCATACTGATACAGACATGTCCATTTGGAGTTTCTTGACCTGACACAGCAATAGGTTCTTTTTATCTCTCTCCTTTTTTTCTCTTTTCATTTAAAGATAGGGGTCAAGGCCCCAATTTTCTAATTTCACTGAACTGTTCTGACAGCAATTGGTATTTCCAATAATCATGGTCATGAATTCTGTATCGGACCGTACTCCATTGTTCCATGCTTCTACTGGAATACAAATTCAGCAGTTAGTACAGTTCTATATATTGACCTGTACCAGTATTTTAATTTAGTGCTGCCGTTCATGCAGTTGTATAACATGGGCTGTAATGCGTCGGACTTGAGGAGGTGAAGTAGTTGTGCCAACACAACATCTGAAGGGGTAGTTGCACTGAAGAATCTTGATCTTGTAAATTGACAAAGGAGGTCTTACTTAAGGTAAAAATGTAACAAAGGCAAGAGAAAGCACAAAGTACAGTAATGTACATGCGTATATTCAAATTGTCTTACATCCCTGAAAACTTAATATGCTAAACAATTTAGCACAGTACAAATACTTCTAAAAGATTGTAAACTATCAAACTTTTTAAATGGTGGTTACTTATTCTGAAATTCTGACAAAAATATGAATTATTGGTATACTAATTCCAGTACTTAACTAATTTTTGGCATGGTAACTTGATAGAATTGCATTAAGTGGATATTAAATGGCTCGTGAGGAATTGATCATTTAGTACATCAATTTTTAAATTTTGCACATCAGGTCAAGTTTTGGGTATGTGGATCGAATCATGTTCAGATCAAAGGTCTACTTTTGCCATATAAATTTTGCATACACCACCGAGTTCACGAGTTGGTAGTAGTGGCATGTACACCCTATTGTATGGATACAGTTGTAGTATATGTCTTTGTGATAAAATAAAATTCTTAATTTATATACAGCCATGACATCCCTGATGTTGAAACGATCTGAATTCAAATTTTGTAGCTAACCTCTGTGTTTGTACTTCGTCGGATTTAATTTCTTACTGCCTACAGTTGGATGTATTTGGCACAAGTTTATATGAGATAGAGCACAATTAATCTAGTTACAATTAGAAGTCTAGAACATACGTAGTAAAATAGGATCTCAATGTAAAGAGGAAAAAGTTACTAGAAATTAGTTACTATTTATACATTGTACAATTCAATTGTCTCCATTAGCTACTGCACTCACTCTGTAGTGAGGAGCATGCATCCACTGATCCACTGCCAATTTGCAATAGCCAAATCTAACTCTTATTTCCACCTAACTGATGCTATAACTGGCAGCATCCAAAGAAAAGCTCTTCTTGCTGCTTGTCCAAGTAACAAATTACACCTAAAAACACATCCTCATCACATGGAATGCAGAGCCCCGACGCACCTGAAAAGCCGTACTCCTTGTGTGCCAACTCGAGCAGTTCTTGAAACAAAGGATGCTCGAGGAATGAAATTTTGATCACATATCGTGCCAGTTGCATTCCTACATAGACCACCATGTGGCCCTTCGGCACGTCTTTTGGAATTGGAGTGCTGGTCTTTTTGTCGTTGATGCTTTGATATGCGGCGGTGGAGGAAGCTGTGCCAAGTTTCTGGCACAACTTCCTCCACATCCTTTGGAGAAACTTCCCCGAAAATAATTTCCCTTGCATTTTCATGTATTTTATATATGTAGTAATGAACAGGTCTAGAGTGTGAGACAAGGCGACTTGAGTGCTATATATATATGTTGGTGAGAGCCAATCGTTGGTTGATCTAAATTTCAAGTGAGAATGTAGTTGTCCATTGTCTTGCCACTGTCAAAATTTGGCAACGGTAACTTAAAATTAGTATTTGTCCAAATTGACAAAAATAAGGATATTCTTTCCGGATCCAATCATATGATCACCAATATATTATTCAACTTGGTTTTGTTGTGTACAATTATTCAGGAAGCTTAAGATTTGGTTGAGCAAAAGAAACATATAAAATTAGTCTGCTATACATTTGTTTATTTATTGATAATACTTTTCCTTGACCGCTTCATACTTCTTTTTTTTTATATATATTGTATTGTAGCAACTAGCAAGTGATAATATAGGATCCACTGGAATAAAATTACATGACAAACCACCTATTAACTTTAAAAAAGTTCATACATAGTAAAAAAAAAGTTCTCTCCATTGTGTTTGAAGTGGAGGAAATTTTTCTTATTTTTAAAAGAGAAATTTGTCTCCATGTCACTAAATAAGTGATCAATTGTCAAAATGCTACTAGATAATAGAAAATAGCTAAAATGTCATTAAAATCCTTATTACTTTGTCTTTATGTCATTATCTCTAATTTGTCTAAATTTAAAAATTAATTATTTCGAAAATACCAAAAGTATCCCTCTCCTTTCTCCTTTCTCCTTTCTTCTCGGCACCACTGGTCCACAAAATATTGGGGATGTGTTGCTTGAATCTTGTGGTAAATATGAAGAAAAAATTGTATAAACAATGAATTCTGATTAATTTCTTAGTGCATTATGTTTGGGCTGATAGCAAAGCAAAGTTTTTTTAATCATTGATCACTAATGACACTTGGTTCTGGAAAATAGACATATCATCGTAGAAAGTTGATAAAATTAAAGATAGTCCTTAATTGAATGTTATAACGCAAATTGGTCGAATGTTTTACATCATGCTCAGCATTTTCTATCAAAATTCAACAGATTCAAGGAGAAAGGGGAAAGGAGATGGGTACTTTTGGTATTTTCGAAATAATTAATTTTTTAATTGAGGAAAATTAGAGATAATTGTTTAAAGACATAGTAATAAGTATTTTAATGACATTTTGATTATTTTCTGTTATCTAGTGATATTTTGATAATTAGTCACTTATCTAGTGCCATGAAGACAAATTTTCCTTTTTAAAAAGGTCGGAGGTGAATTGTTAACACTCTTGAGCCAAGTGAAGAGCTGCATAATAAAAAGAGAATATACAGTTGTAATTATAATCAATAATATATACAGAGTAATAGAGTATATTGTGTTTTCCTGCGCTAGCCACACTGCATTGCGCAATAAATAGAGAGCAGTGCCATGATTTGTTGAAATAGATTCAATGGGAGATACTATTTCCCATGCTACGCAATTTGCGTCGTACTTGCTAGTATGTGACTATGTGAGGGGTACAGATCAAGGACATACGTAGACACTTGACTACTTGTAACGCAATGGTCGTACAGGATTTAATCAATCGTTGAATGGACGGATGGGATATCAGCTGACAGAGATTTAACTACGCCTCGAGAAACTAAAAGAGGCCTATAGATTCAAGCATCTTTGCGAGAGTCAGGATAAGGTATCAAAATCAATCAAAAGCTACATGAATTCAAATTGTTACATTTTTTTTGAAGGCAATTGTGTTGTGAGTTGTAAGTGGCTTTTGACTTTTGAGGCCTCAGCCTGGTGAAAATTAGAATTTTTCTAAACCACTTTAATTAAATTAAAGTTAAAGAAAATTCTTACACAGTTATCATTATTGCTACCTCATTGATATTGTTACTATATTGACTTTATTATTTTTTTAAATGAATAAGATTTCAGTTTTTACATCAAAATTATAGAAAACTGTTTATTTTTCTCCTTTTATAAATGGTAGGAGATATTATGCATAATTGTACTCTATGAACAACATTATTTCGAAATATATATATATATATATAGAAAGTATAACGAACAACTTGCCACACTATATAACCATATAGACAGTGCAACAGAGAAACTAGTATTAGAGAGGCGGATGGGATTCCCTCATTGGATTGGGTGCTCCATTCAATTGAGTTCTCCAGAGGTCATAGGGAAGACGGCACTGTAGGTTTCTAGCTATGGAGTAGGGAGGCTAGCTACCATTACCAGTACTTTCTCTTCTCATGCAACAATTTACATCTTTAATAGTAGTTAATTACATGCTATTATGATCTGGTGCGTCTGATCTGAAATTGAAGGGCTTGATTCGATCACTAAATTCATGGTGTTATAAAGGATGTTATCATCAGCGCCGTTGGTACGTATCGGTACGAACTACATTTTGTGATGTTTGATCAAAATTGGGTGGTGCCAGTGCGGCAGTGTGTAATGCATATTTGTGCTATTGGGATGAATAATAGAGGAATATTTTCCTGGATTGTTGATTGGTGCCACGTATTTTCACGTGATATTAATTCTTTTTTGTATTTTTTAATATGTAAAAAAGATACATGATTGGTTCAGAAGTGAACTGAGGCAAAATTATGAAAGGACTTCTGTTCTGTGAAATAAGTAGATATAATTCAAAACAATAAAAATAAATTCAAGTGGTAGTCAGTCAGATCTGACTTCAAAGATATCACGAGTTCAATCTCCTTGTTTAAGGATGGAGAATGGAAAAAAATCGATTCCAATTATTGCTAGAAGAAAGTATAATTTTGTGATTTTCTTAAGAAAAACATAATTACAAAGTCATAAGTTTGAAAACAGTTTCCAGATGAGGCATAATATTACATTTTTTTTTTCTCAAAAAACACATAAACCATTCTTTTGTATTTTTTTTTTAAAATGCATGATGTAGTCCATTTTTTCATCACACCTCCATCCTTTCAGTAAACAGGTCATATTCCCTCAAAAGTGTAGTCAATTTTGGATTGCCTAAAGATTGTCTTACACTAGAATTTCTATGAATCCAGCTCAAAACGATCTGTCTCAGCATGCTAATAATAAAAAAAAAGCAATTGGTGTTATGATTGTAGTAGATGCTAGTTAGAAATTTGACGTTAACTAGTATATCTATATCTGGAAGCCTATTGTCTATCTCGCAGCACGCGTTCTGCGCGCTGATAAGCGCTCGGTGACATTTACGAGGGATTTTAGATCGGTGAACACGCATCTCGAGATGAGTACAGACAATTCGGATCTCGTCCAGCACAGGGCCGCGCAACAGAAGACTTCGTTCCATCTATATATATGAGTCCATGACCCATGTATACCTTCAAAAAATAGGATATGCCAAATATATACACCATTCAAATTTAATATGTAGCCCATACCAATATACCATATACAAGAGTACGACGATCATATTCATACTAAAGTAGTCGAACCATAACCAGAAAGATTACAAAACGATTATTACTAGATATACGTCTTCGCGCTCCGCGCAAAAAACGTTAAATTTTGAACTTTCGTGTTACAATAATAAAATTATAACAAACTGTTGAATTAATATAAAAAAAGACAGAAAAAGCTGAAAAGCTATGAACGATGACAGTCGATGAGACATGAGCATCTTAAAAACTAAAACACTCTTCATTCATGAGGTATGCGTCAATCGCCATGGGTCGTGCGCCATGCGATCTGTGTTGTACGTCGTGCGTCTCACGTCGCGCATCATAGATTATGTGTCATGCGTCATGCGACATGCGACATGTGTCATGCGCCATGCGGCATGTGCCATGCGTCATGCGCTATGCGGCATGCGCCATGCATCATGCGTCATGTGTCTTGCGTCATGTGTCATGTTTTATCCTCATGCGTTATGTGTCATGCGTAATGCGCCAAGTGTCATGCATCATGATACATGCGTCATGCGTCATGCGTCTTGTGTCTTGCGGCACGCGTCATGCGTCATGTCGTCATGTGTCATGCGTCATGCATCATGCATAATGCGTCATGCGTTTTGCGGCTTGTGTCGCGAGTCATTCCTTTAACGTCTTGTGACTTGCAGCGTCATGTGTCATGCGTCATGCATTGTGCATCGTGTGTCATGCGCCATGTGTTATACGTCATGTCTTATGTGATATGCGTTCACTGCATGTTGTTGTTTTATTGTCGTATGACGTTAGAATAATGATGCACACGTCATGCGTTGTGCGTCATGTGTCATGCATCATGTGTCATGCGTCTTGCGTCATGTATCATGCGTCTTGCGTTTCACGTCATGCTTTGTGCGTCATGCGACACGTGTCATGCAGCATGCGTCACATGCCATGTGTCAGGCGCCATGCATCATGCGTCATGTGTGGCATTCCTCTAACGTCTTGCGACTTGCAGGGTCATGCATCATGCGACATGCGTTACGCGTCACGCGTCATGCGTCATGCATCTTTCATCGTGCATCATGCATTGTGCATCATTCGTTATGCAAAATGCGTCATGTGTCATGCGCCATATGTCATGCGTCAAACGTCATGCATCATGCGTCATACGTCACGCGTCTTGCGTTTCACGTCATGCGTCATGCGTCATTCCTTTAACGTCTTGTGACTTGCAGCGTCATGTGTCATGCGTAATGTACCGTAATGCATCTGCGTCGTGCGCCATGTGTTATACATCATGTCTTATGTGATATGCGTTCACTGCATGTTGTTGTTTTATTGTTGTATAACGTTAGAATAATGAGGCACACGTCATGCGTTATGCGTCATGCATCATGCATCATGCGTCTTGCGTCTTGCGTCATGCGTCTTGCGTTCCACGTCATGCGACATTTGTCATGCAGCATGCGTCATGTGTGTCATTCCTCTCAAGTCGCAAATCTTGTGTCGTGCGTCATGCCGCCATGCGTCATGCGTCATGTGTCACTCCTCTAACGTCTTGCGACTTGCAGCGTCATGCGTCATGTGCAATGTACCGTCACGCGTTATGCATCATGCGTCGTGCGTCATTCGCCATATGCGTCATATGTCTTGCATCATTTTGCTTGCGTCATGCGGCTAACGTCATGCGTCATTCATCATGCGTCATGTGTCATGCGTCATGCGTCATGCGTCGTGCGTCATGCGTCGTGTGTCATGTGTCATGCGTTGCTCCTCTAACGTCATGCGACTTGCAACATCATGCGTTCACATCATGCATCATACAACATGCATCATGCGACATGCGTCATGCGTCATGCGCCATGCGTCATGCGTCACCCGTCATGCGCCATGCGCATGACTTGTGTTCCACGTCATGCATCGTGCGTCATGCGACATTTGTCATGCAGCATGCGTCATGGGTGTCATTCCTCTCAAGTCGCAAATCTTGTGTCGTGCGTCATGTCGCCATGCGTCATGCGTAATGCGACGATGTCATGCGTCCTGTGTCACTCCTTTAACGTCTTGCGACTTGCATCGTCATGCGTCATGTGTAATGTACCGTCATGCGTTATGCATCATGCGTCGTGCGTCATTCGCCATATGCGTCATATGTCTTGCATCATTCGGCTTGCGTCATGCGGCTAACATCATGCATCATTCATCATGCGTCGTGCGTCGTGCGTCATGTGTCATGCGTTGCTCCTCTAACGTTATGCGACTTGCAACATCATGCGTTTACGTCATGCATCATATAACATGCATCATGCGACATGCGTCATGTGTCATGCGCCATGCGTCATGTGTCATGCGCCATGCGTCATGCGCCATGAGTCATGCGTCTGACGTCTTGCATCATGCATCATGTGTTATGTGTCTTGCGCCATACGTCATGCATCGTGTGTCATTCCTCTAACGTCAAGCAACTTGCAGCGTCATGCAACATGAATCATGCGTCAAGCGACATGCGTCATGCGACATAACCCATGCGTCATGCAAAATATGATTACTACATAGATGCACAGGTTTTTTCCAAGAGGGTTCGAAATGATGGTTATTCTTAGGAAAATTATTTTACATGGTCATTTATGGAAAAAAATTTCGGACATGGTCATGTTTGAAATTTTTTTCTAGAGCACACGCTTTTAACATGAAATTTTTTTCCAGAACACACGCGGTGAGAGAAAAAAAAACGGCACCCCACAGCACACGCGGCAAGAGCAAAAAAAAAGAAAAAAAGAGAAACGGCACTGTTCATTCATTCATTCATGAACAGTGTCAGAATGTTAGACAATGATATATGATGATGATATATTGTAATGTAATATCTTTTTTTTTTTTGATGGAAATGTAATATCTTCTCATTCCTTCCTGTCTTTGATTTGCTACCCATACAGGTCTCACAACATGGGTTTTCGTATGAGTCGGTACGACCGTACCGCAAGTACTACGCCAGTTTGGCACGGTACGAGTGTGACTGATAGAAGCAACGATGGAAATAACATAAAATTGGTGGATCCAAATTGCTAGTACTTCTTTTGGGTTATCAAAAGTAATTCTGCGCCGTTTGATACATACAGGCATTTTCCTTTCTTTTCCGAGGAATATTCACGCAATATACCAAAAGAAAAGAATCCCAATGTCAACTGTCGAAGCCATAAAATGCAGAGCAAGTTGCAACAACCATCAAAAGTAAAAAAATCGATGGTCGTATGGTGGAGTAAGAAATATCAAATTCAACTTGTTCTAAATTGATAATGAGGAGAGCATAAACTTCATTTCTTAATGCACATCAGCACATGCTTGGAACATCAGCCATCAAGGCCCATAAATGGTTAAAAGTTCAATTTCGGGCCTTTTAAGGCTTCAAACCAATTCGTCTTTTTTCTATTTCTATTTTTAAGGCTTCAAACGCACGAAACGATCACACAAATGTCTTCTTGCGTTTTACGAACATAAGAAATTCTTCTTGCATTTAACAAATTTTTTCTTGCGTTTACATTTGCGTTTAGTTAAACGTAAGAAACGTTAAAAAAATTTAATTTTTTGAATGTCTGCGAAGTGCACAATAGAACGAAAAGATAAACTTTGCGTCCTATGAAACTTGCAAATTTCTAAAATTAAGAAGGACTTATGAAAAAAGTTGCATGCATCCTTAAAATAGACTAAGAGAAAATTATTATATGATGAGATTTGGTACAAACCTAATAATAAAATTAACGTCCTATCCAATTTATATCCCGCAGATTTTAAAATTAGAAAAGTTCGTCAAGTTGGCCCATTTTTGTAAGAATAAATGGTTGTGATTGAGTCTGGATCATAAAATAATACTTTTATGTTGTATTCAATAAATGAGAGATAATATATTTTTCTATATGCATGTGAATGCAAAAATCATTCTTAGTCATTTCCATCTGCAAAAGTATTTAAGTATGTACATAATATCTCTATTTCTACTTTGCACTTCAAATTATTTCTGACTCGTAGAATTCTAAATTTAAGACGAAATAGACGTAACGAAAGTGATTGTTTGCATTTACGTTGCGTTTAACTAAACGCAACAAAAATCATTTGCATCGTACGTTGCGCTTAACAAATACAACAAAAATATCTTGCATTAACTTGCGTCAGGACGAAACAAAACACTAAACGTTTAAAACACAATTCGTTGACAGCCCTACATACAAACGATATGGGTGAAAACTGGAACGCATTATGGCTAACTTAGTGAAACTAAGGAAAACTGCTTTATTGATCATATTATTAATATTATTAATAAAAGTCCATCAGAGAAGCAAAAACAGCTTTGATGAAGAAAAATGGAACCTAGCTCTCGTCAACATAAAATTATTAAGCAACCTTAAATTTGAAATTTACAATTATAAGAATGTGATTTGTATTATTATTTAGATATCATGCCTATAAAATATGATGAAATTAACTTGATATATGTTTCTCCATATATTAGAATGAAATTACTGCTCAAGTAGAAGATCAATTACAAAAGGTTGCTCTAAACAATCACATAGAATTATTGAGACTATTGGTGTCAGAGATAGATTACTTTTGGTGTCAGAGACCGCTTGAGGATAGATACACTATTTTGCTTCCAGATGTTATTTGAAACTGCAGTAAAAACTAAAAACCGTATCAGCGGGCCTTACAAATTGTTATTATAATAAGCAACAATGAAAGAAAAGTCGCAAATTTAGATTTGGTTCTTCCTTTCCTCACCCACATTTCCCATAATATATGCAAACACTTAAAATAATCAATAATAAATTTTGCTAATCACTCTTTATTAAGCAACTTGTTATCGGAACGAAATCACCTGCTAGTCAAATACGCGAGCAAGATTCAACTCGTCGAATTCAACGATTCCAAACCGTTTTCGTCTTCTCGAAATACGCGTCAAACGCGTTCGAACCGTCTGATCGCAAAGAGAAGATTCGCTTCCCTAGTACGAAGGGAGCACTTGCAACATGCACTTGTTGAGGCTCTTTGGAGCGGTCAAGGAAGGCGTGACACCGGCTGGAATGGTTGGATTTAGGTTTAACACTATTGGGGTTAGTGATATGATTTCTATGAGAACGAAGGGGATTTGTTATAGCTTGCAATCGACAGAATTTATTGCTGATAGTATCTTGATACGAGTTGCATAAAAGATTGTACGTATTGTGTTGTTGTGTGTGAAAATTGCTCAACTGTAGGAGAATGTTAATTCAATTTGTTTTTCAGGTTGAGAATTTCGGCTGATGATGTGAAAGTGGTACTTATAACCTTTGGAGGTAATAATGTAAATGAGATAAGACTTTTTATCTTGCATTGTTTCGTATCAATGAATAACAACTTATCTATTCTATCTTATTTTTTTTGCTAGTTCTGACGTTTGTTTTTTTATTTGTTGAGGTTTTCTTAAATGTTTTCATGTTTGGTTGTGATTAGAGCTGCTAATGAACATAGCGGTTTATGAACAAAATAAACTGCACATTATTGAACATTTATGGAATGAACTATTTCTTGATCTTGATTAAAGTTCAGTCCATGTCCAATTGATAAAACCGAACTGGACTAATTGTGAACAAATTATTGACAAATTGCGAGCTCAGTGTGGATTAAATGAAAATATGTTTAAACATTTCAATAGATCAACTAAGTTCTAACTCTTTGTTTCACAAATAGATAACTAAGTTATTCGCACAAATAAACCTAAGTTATTCAATACAGTGATGAAAAAACTTTCATTTAATGAGGACAGTGCACTGTGATTTTCAGAATCATGTCCATATGGTTAGTTTATAGACAAATAATGGACATTATTCGGTTATAAGATTAACCGGATATGAATAGGATATTAGTAGATAATTATGAACTTAATTTGATCATTACTTCAACTCCTCATTAGCGGGCTGAACTAGACATGGACTGGAACCCGTCCATTAGCAGTCCTAGTTATTGTGATCTTATAGTAGTCATTATTCACCTTTACTTTATAACACAGTTTGTTATTATCAAGTCAAGATGAATCTGGCATGATCAATGTGTCAAGACTGTTGGCATTGTCTTTTTTAACTCTTTGTTAATCTTGAATTTGACTTACAAAAAAAAATCATGCATTGATGGATAAAAGTTAATTCAAGTCATGTTATTATAAGGTTATGCTGTATTAACATTATCCACAGGCACAATTATAAGTTCAATATATGAGAGCATATTTTGACGTAGGTACAAATTGAAGAACTACAACAACAAAAGTTATTCATGATATTTCAGTTTATTTGAATGCTTGAAGTTTTGGAATATGTTTTTAGCGATAGCACCAAAAGGTGTTACCATCTTCACTCTCAAGTTTAACTTTCAATTTAAAGTCAATTTTTAATTCATTGTTATTTATTGGTTATTACAAAATATTACAGTGTTTTGGTTATTTATTCGACTCAAAAAAAATATTGACATATACAAGACACATAAACCGATGGATTACGAGTGGGTTAGTGTACTATTCCCTGTCAAACACATAAAATTCAATTATCAACAATTAAGATACCTATTCATAAATTATTTTGAATAAGAAATGCCACTATGTGCTGGTAGAATGCCAATTTGTGTATGTTTAGTGGATTTGTACAATTCGGTCGATACTCCAGTTGGTATGTTTAGTGGACCTTTTTTTTTTCTTAGTTGGATTTAGCTCAACTTGTTTGACAATTTGCAAAATCAATATTGAATTAACATTTGCACAAGTTTTAGTTATGAGTATGCATGTCATACATGTGCAATCGTGTTAGTATTAGTGTGTTAGATCCAGATCATAAACCATTGTGAGAGCTATTGATTATTTAGGATATCTATTATATATCATCTGTTGGTGATACTTCGGAAATTTTGTTGTCAATTGCAAGAGTTTTTGTTTTGATCATAGGATTGGATCTTTTGTTTCATCAAGGAATTTTTTTGTAAACACTTTGATATAGTATTGTTTGTTTTTTGCTCGGTGTTGAATCGGGGCCCTGTGGAGTAGACAAAGACTGTTGAACCACGTTATATCAGAGCCCATAGGTTCAAACTTAGCAATCTTGAAATTGATTGAAAATCTTGTTAGCAAGATGAATTTTGAGAAATTAGTTGAACCTTCAATTTTAAGGAAATTGATGTAACCTTTAATAATTGAAAGAAAGCTATGCTAAGCTCTATCTAGAGAGAAATGAGATTCTATATACACTTGACCAAAGTACCTTTAGTTCTAACAAAAGCTCTAAAATTGATAAAAAGGACAATTGTCATGCTATAAACCTCTTATTGAATTTCATAGATGAGCCTATTGGAGTCTTAGATGCAAATTTTGCTTATAAAATGTGAAAAATTCTTATATATAACTCTGATAAGAATAATAGTACTAACCCTTCAAGTTCAAGCATTGTTTTGCATAATGAAATAGAACAAACAACTTTGGAGAAATCTCATGAAAAGAAATATAATGTCATGAAGAAGATTGAAGAAAAAACAAGGGAAAATAGAAGAAGCTTAAAGAATCTTTAAAAAAATCATAGATGATGACTCTACAATCTCTTCTAGCAATCAACTATTGTGAGTAATAATATGTTGTATGATGCTCAAGCCACCTATAGTAAATTTGAATTACGTGTTTTATTGGACAAAGTTAAGATGTGTTTAGACAAAAATAATGATTTGATTAATGAATTTTTGGTAAAAGTAAGCTTGTTAGAGTCAAAATTAAGTCTCCTGAGTAAAAATATGTAGAACAACTAGTCTCTAACAACCAACCTAAGGAAGTTGCAAATAGTCAATCAAAAGCAAACAAAAGAAAATTCACCAAGGTTAAGGCCAAAAAAACAATTATGCTTACAAATACAATAAATAGTTCATTTCACACTCAAGTATAAGAAAATAAACTACAATTGAAAATAAGAACTACAAGTCGAAACTTTTCGAGAATGCGATTTCAAAAGCTTACAACAAGGTGTCTTTTAATCATGACCACACTCATAAGCTTCAAAGGTTCTTTTCATCAAAAAGATTTTTTCAAACAATTCACATTAGACCCTGGGCAAATAAGAAAAATACTACCAACTATCATGATTGTATGAATACATCAACTTTGATATTACATAAGCCTAAGATCACTTGTAACTATTGTAACCATTATGCTCACTTGTCTTTTGAGTACCCTTGAAAAGAAACAAACTTGAGAAATCATATGAGTGGGTTCAAAAAATCACTATATAGAATCTCCTTATTCAAACTCCTTATTCTCAAATAAGAAAACTCAATAATAACATGTTTTTATAATAACGACATTATAATTTTTGAAAAATTATAGGCGTGTTTGGTTACATCATACAAAGAATACTCTTGGATAATTGATAGTGATTGCTCAAACCACATGACCGGTAACAAACATGTTTTTAAAACACTTAAGCCCTGTGATGAAAGATAAGTGACATTTGGAAGTAATGAAAATAAAGGCAAGATTGTTGGTATTGGAGCAATTTTGTGTATCAAATGAATGATCTAAACTACAACCAATTAAGTGTAAGCAAGCTTTGTGACTTTGGTTTTTATGTAAAGTTTGATGATCAAGCATGTTCATTATATCATAGCAAAATCAAGAGATGGTCTATACATGCAAAATAACCAAGAACATATATTTGTTAGCTCAAACTCTTCTTAGTTTGAATATTTGCAAAACAAATCAATACTAACCTTTACACAATTGAGTTTTTGTTGAAGTGCATGTTAACTTAGGTATATTTGATCATGGCAAGGTCATGAACATCATGTACAAGTAAATTGGAGCACATTGCAACAAGTGGCAACCAAAATAGAGGCTTACTGAGCCTTCCGTTACATTAAATGTTGTCTCAAAAGATTTCTTTGTATTTGTCGATTTGCAAAACAAACTTGAATTTTACAATGCTTTGTCTGTTGAGAACTTTGTAGGGAATTAATTGCAGAATCAAAGATGCAAAAAAGGAATGAGCAAAAGATTCAAGAACAAGCATCAATACATGTTTAAGTTAATTTTTTTGTATGCTTGGTTAATTTGGACCTTTTGGGCTTGAGAAAATAGAGCAAGCATCAATCAATAATAACCCCAAACAACATAAACCGTTGTGTAACAGTTCCCAACCGTTGTGCAACGATTTGAGCAAAAACAATCAGAAAACATCTTGAAAACAACCAAAAATTACCCAAAAATAGCCCCAATCAAAACGGTTTGTAACCGTTATGTAACAATTTACAATTTTTTTGGGATTTTTTGAACTCCAAAATAATATTTTTTTACCATTTCCAAGCCAAATAGTTGTGTAACGGTTGAGGAAATTTTTGCATAACATTTCCAATTCCAACGGTCAAATTTTTTGGACTCTAGTGCCAACTGTTATAATGATTTGTCAACCATCATAACGATTCGAAACAGCTGGAGTTTTTTCCAGCTCTATTTAAGGGGATGCTATCAATCCTTTTTTCTAACTCTTGCTCCCATCTCAAAACCATTTTTAGAGCATCCATTACCTCTCTAGAGAAAAACTTAGCCAAATTCACTACTTAAATTCTCAAGATAATTTGTTCTAAATTAAGCTAAATCATTGAGAGACTTGAAAGATTATCTTATTATGTTTTCTTTTCAACAATGTAACTTTGTTTTTGCTGGCTTGGTGCTCCACCGATGTGTGTAAGCGAGACCAAATTCACTTGTGTTAGTTAATCAGCTAGACCTTGTTACCAAGTCGGGGGGTCGGAATTCTCAGAGAGTAGGATCGTCAATATCCGAACTCCATTAAAACCATCGTGACTCTTTGTGGATTGCTTTGTTTGCATGTTCTAAACTATATCTCTTTCATTGTTAATTTAGTTTAGAAATTGCTTGTGCTTGAATTAATTGTAATTGCAAAACATACCAATAGGCCTCCAACATTTCTAAAATTGCTTAAATTAAGCCCCTCCGATTCCAACAAAGTGGTATAAGAGCGAGTTGAACTTGTTAATTAAGATTTACTTAGTTACAAGTAAATGGCAACCAATAGACATATTATCCAACCACCTATTTTAGGACTTAATTGCAAAAATTTTGGATATTGAAAACTTTGTATGAGAAATTACTTAAGTTGTAGTGACCTATTAGAAGAATTTGGAATCTAAAATGTTGGTGGTGTATTAATGGGTGATGGTTTGATGATAAAAGAGAGAAGCACTATAAAAGCAACATGAATAATTGCTCAATACCTGTTGGCGAAGCTTATTTATGTCCAAATTCCGACAACATGTGATTGACCGCCATTTTTGTTTGACGGGACATATTGATAGCAAGAGAGTGGTCTGACAAGTGAGGTATAGTGGGTGATTCGAGGAAGCTGGAGAGGTTTGGATGAAGGGATCCAAACTAGATCAAGACATAATGGAGTTGCTCATTTGGCTTTCATCTCGAAAATGGAGCTCCATGGTAATTGAACTAGGAAGCTTCAGAGATTATCCTTTTTGGTTGGAAGGATCTTTTGCCGGGTTTTGATATGGTACTTTCTTATGATACACACAACTTTCATCTAGGCAAGCCTTTCAGCTTTGTTTACTTGCTCGACTTGCCTCCTTAAATCGAGGTATCGCCTTTCATCTTTAGCTTCAGGCTCTGTCCAATCTCTGGTGCTTTAAGTAAGGCTTGGATAAACTTGGAAGTATTTAATGAGAAAGTGTAGCATTTGTTTTAAAATTTGCTTAATTTTCCAAGATAAGCTCATTGCCATTGAAGAACAATAGAATCCCAACATTGACCATAGCACCAATAAATTATCTACTGATTCTAAATCAAAGAAAAAGGAAAATGATTTAGTTGTTAATGCTATTCTATCACATGTTCATGAATCAATTGCTCCAATCTTTGGAGATGCGACTAATGCATATGACATGTGGCAAGCATTACTCTGTTAATACGAGGGTAATTCATTGCTTAAATGGTCTAAGGGAGTCGATTTACAAACAATGTTTGAAAATTTTAGAATTTAGGAGGGAGAGTCAATTGACGATATGTATATTAGACTAACCCTCTTGGTAACTAATTTTGTTGAAATTGGTGATCCAATTGAACCAAGCAAAATTTCATATAGGCTTATAAGGATCATGTTGAGGAGACCTAAGTGGAAAACATATGTGGGTTTATTCGAAGCCTTAAATAATGCTAGGGTAACCTCGTACTCACCCGACAAAGTCCACTCATCCCTGAAATCCAACGAAGAAATCCTCCGACAAGTTGGTGAACAAAACCACCATTGCAAATCCGTAGCCTTTCCCGCTCAAAGCCCAAATCATCACCATGACTCCTCTTCTAACCAATATTCCACTCAAGAAGCACCCTTTCAAAACTTTGGGTTAGATGAAAGTGTTGTGTCTAATAACAATTTCTTTATATTTGTCGATTTGCAAAACTATCTTGAATTTTACAATATCTTGTGTTTGAGATGTTATGCAGGAACTTAATTGGAAATGGAAGATTAAATCAAGGAAATTCAAGTTATATTATATCAAGCGTTGGAGCGATCATGAAGCAAAGCTTGGAACAAGAGAACAACAAATTTTAAGTAGTAAAAGCTTTATATTATGTAAAGTATTAATTTAGATCTTTTGAGCTTGAGAAAACATAACAAAAATTCAATTCACAGAGTCAACCGTCATGTGACGGTTTCCATAGCATCAAGAGCTGCAAAGCAATGTCCTCAATCGTCATTGACGGTTGACAACCGCCGTGTGACGGTTGGTCCTGGAAACTCAGATACTTAGCCAATTTTGAGTTACTTGATCAATCGTTGCCAACCGTCGTGTGACGGTTGATCCTGGAAGAAAGTGCACAGCCTCGATTTTGAACTGCTTGCTCAACCGTCGCTGACGGTTGTCAACCGTCATGTGACGGTTCGGCTATTTCTTGCCAAATCTGTTGATTTTCTTGCCCGTTATAAAAGAGATTGCTGCCTTTCTTCTTAGATAATTCTTGCCCTAATTTCAATATCTTTGAGCAACCATTACTGAACTTTGAAACCTCTCTAGATCTACTCCAAAATTCTCAAGCTCATCACTTCTAAATTAATAGAATCTTAGTCTTTTGCTTTGGAGATCATCATCTTGTTATTGCTTTTTGCCGTTGTGCGGATTTTGGCTTGGATCTCTATCCTTGAGTGTAAAGAGACCAAGTTCAAGCTTGTAACGAATTCTTGTGTTGATTAGTGGAAACAGCTCGATCCTATTACCAAGTCGGGGGATCGGGAGTCCCGAAGACGTAGGCTCGTCAATAGCCGAACTTCGTTAACATATCGGTGTCAAGCGTCTACATTTTTGTTTGATCATTCCTCTACTCTTCTCTTTATTTTTCATCATTAGCTATAATTTGAATTGCTTTAGTAATATAGAAAAAATGTGTAAGCCATTGACCTTGAATTGCGCATTTTTATCTTAAATTAACCTAGAAATCGAATTATTACCTATTCACCCCCCTCTAGGTTTGTCAAAGTGGTATCAGAGCACAATTTGTTTTCTCACTAGAAAAGCTTTTAGTTGACAAACTAAGATTCGATAATGGCTACCTATAGGCATATGAAGGAACCTCCGGTTTTAAGTACCAATTGCAAAAATTTTGGTCATTGGAAATGGTGCATGGTGAACTACTTAGAAATATGTGACCTTTGGGATGCTATAGTAGACAAATATGTTCCAAAGTATAACATCAAAACGGGTAAACTAGATGTATTATGTCTACTAAGGAAATAGGTTAATGATGCCGCAGTAAATGCAATTCTGTCATCGGTAAGTGAAACAATAGCACCAATCTTCGGTAACCTTAACAACGCCCATGACATGTGACAAGTTCTCTTGAAACGGTACGAAGGAAATGACCAAATAAAAAAGAATAAAGTAGCCGGTTTAGACACTAGGTGTGAGAACTTTAGAATTGAGAAAAATGAGAGTATTGAGAATATGTACCATAGACTCACTATTCTCATTAATGAATTCATTGAAATGGGAGAAACTTTAACTAACAACAAGATTGTAGGTAAGCTTTTCCGCACCATGATTGTGAGACCCGATTGGCAAGGATTCGTTGGAGCGCTCAAGGCGGTGAACGGGAGAAATGCCGAGCCATTCACATCGGATGAGATACACCTCATTTCGGTCCTTTGAAGAAACTCTCAAGCAAACTTCTAGCAAAAATCAAGGAGGCAAGGCAATCGCTTTTCCGGCACAAAGCTCCAAGTCAAACAACTCTTCGTTCACTCATTCTCGACCAACAAGCGACAATCCCTTCAAAAACATGGGACAGGATCATGAGAAGGAAACACAAGTCCTAGCCAAGATGTTACAAGGTCTATTTGCTTTTGAGAAGAAATATAATGCAAAGCGGGAAAGCAAGGGCAAAAAGGTGGTGTGTGCTATGTGTGAAAGAGAATGACATACCATCCACACGTGCTACAAGATTTTTTTCGCAAATGAGGCCTCAAGACGGTGATGAGAGGCAAGAACGAAAAGGGTATGCAAAGAAGGATGGTTACAAGGGCAAAAAGAAGCCTAAAGCAATGCATGCCGATAGATGGAATCATAGCGAAGATGAAGAAAGCGAGGAATCCGAAGTTGAAGTCGAGGAGGAGAAGAAGGTGAACTATTCACTAATGGCGATTTGCAATGAAGAGCCTAACACCACCGACCATGACTCAATCATAGCTAGCAACAACATCACCGACCCCACAACCATTGAAATTCTCAAGAGTACTATTTTGGCCAAGGTGAAGAAGGTCACTATTAACTCGGAGAATGATGAGAAGACCAAGCAAGTTGAGGAGGCCACGTCTTCATCTCCTAAAGAGGAGGCAAATGTATATCAAAACTCAAAGAATTTTATTCCTAAGCCAACATGTGCCTCATCTCTTTGCATTAGTGATGATGATGATGATGATGAGGATGATGATGAGAACCTCATCAATGATACAAGCATATTATCTAATGAGAAATCCTTGAAAATTGAAATTGTTAGGTTGAACAAACTTCTTATTGAGGCAAATCGTGAGTTAATGAGAAAAGAAAGCATAATTGTGGGGTTAAATAACAAAATACTTACACTCGAATCAAAGGTAAAAGAAGGTAATTTGATAAATGAAAAGGTATTACTAACAAGTGGCTCAAGGGTTTTTGGATCCACTAGTGTATCTAGTAATGACACTAGGAGGGATCTAACCAAAATGTTTGAGGGACAAAAACCCCACGACAAGTCGGGTCTTGGATATAAAAAGAGCACATCCTCTTTTCAATCCATCTCTCAACAAAACTCTAAATTAAAAAGGAAAACAATCTCAAAACTTAAATAGCAAGAACCAAGCACAATCAAAGCTTATCTCTAGGCCAAACTATGCCTTTAGATATCGCTTTAATCTAGGGTCCTATGCCAAAACCAAACCGGAATATAGTTGTACATACTTAAGTCCACCTTGGTCTAAGAAACTATAGGGCACCAACCGGTTGGAGGTATGAACCAAAAGGTAAAAACTTTGCTCAAAATGGCCCTCAAATAAATGAGAAGCCAAGAGTTGTTTTCCAACAAACACATAATACTCAAGGCAATAAATTCACGAATTAAAATGCGATTACCAAACTCGCTTTGTTAAATTACACACAAATTCTGTAACCAGAGCGTTTTGCAATTATTGTTGTAAGAATGGTCATATCTCATTAGAATGCGATTTTCGAAAGAAATGTAACTTGAAAAATGCTATTTGGGTTCCTAAACTTAAAAATTAAATAAAATGGTTGTCAACCTCCCCACGAATCACCTAGCCATACATTTAGGGGGAGTTTAATATTAAAATATATTAGTGTGTTTTAACTACTAGTATAATCTTATAGGTTTGTTTGACGTCATCTCATAGAGAAAATGCTTGGATCATTGATAGTGGATGCTCACATCATATGACCGGTTCTAGTTCTAACTTTATTTCATTGAAACCTTATGATGGTGGTTCGGTAACCTTTGGAAGTAATCAACGAAAGAGTAAGATTGTTGGCATAGGGTCCATTGGTAACCAACACTTAACTATTTCAAATGTATATTTAGTAGATGGTTTAAACTTTAACTTGCTTAGCGTAAGCCAACTATGTGATGCCAGTTATTATATAAAGTTTGATACCCATAGTTGTCATCTAATGTGGTACAAAACAAACGATGAGGTATATAAAGATGAAAGACAAAATGGGATATACTATCTCTACTTAAATGATTTTAGACAAGGTGAAATATGTTTAAATGCATTGACTAACCAATCTTGGCTATGACATAGAAGGCTAGCACATTTAGGTGCAAGCTCCATCAAGAAGCTCATTAAACATGATCTAGTGAGAGGACTACCATTAAGCAAAATCGACTTGGATGGTGTATGTGAGGCATGCATCAAAGGTAAACGAGTAAAGTCTAGTTTTGTCTCAAAGGACATGGTATCAACCGATAAGCCACTACAACTATTGCACATTGATCTATTTGGACCAATAAGCGTTCCTAGTTTAGCTAAAAAGAGGTATGTTTGTGTAATTGTTGATGACTATAGTAGATACACATGGGTTATATTCTTAAGCCACAAAAGTGAAACATTTGAGAACTTTGTTGAATTTTGCAATAGAGTGGAGAATGAAAAAGAGTACCAAAGTATCTTTGGGCCAAACCGGTTAACACCGCATGTCATGTAATAAATAGAGTAGGCTTAAGACCAATAATTAAAAGAACGCCATATGAATTGTGGGTCGGACGTAAGCCAAACATTGCTTATTTTCGAACGTTCGGTTCAAAATGCTTTGTACTTGATGATTCTACTAAGGTCACCAAATTTGACTCAAAATCAATTGAAGGAAATTTAGTAGGTTACTCGATGACAAGCAAAGCATATAGAGTATATATTCCTACCTCTAAAATTGTTATTGAATCGATTAATGTAAAATTCGATGAGTCTACTAATACTTGGGCCGAGAAAGAAAATGTTGATATTGTAGGTATGGAAGCACCGAATGTTACTCAAGAAGGACAAGCACAAGGATCAAGCGATTTCATGGTTGTAGATGATTCACCTCATGCATGCGAAGACGTAGTTATGACATCGGAATAAGCACAAGAACATGAACAAGGTGGTCTAAATGAAAATGCTTCTCAAGAAGACGGCGTTACGTCGATGGAGCAAACCGAGCATCAACCGCCCCAAGACCTAAGGGAAGTAATCGCTCACCCTTTAACAAACGTAATTGGTAACCCTAGGGATGGTGTTAGAACTAGGTCCAATTTGAACCAAATGATTGCCCATTGTGCGTTTTTCTCTCAAATTGAACCCAAAAAGATGCCGATTGGATTTGTGCCATGCAAGAAGATTTAAATCAATTTGAACGTAATAAAGTATGGGAACTTGTACCAAAACCTAAGAATAGAGGGATAATTGGAACAAAATGGGTTTTTCGGAATAAAAAGGATGAAGAAGGGAATGTTGTTCGAAATAAAGCTAGATTAGTAGCACAAGGCTTTAGACAAAAAGAAGGGTTGGATTACGATGAAACTTTTGCACCCGTAGCTAGACTAGAATCCATTAGGATGCTCTTGGCATATACCTCTTACAAAGGCTTTACCTTATTCCAAATGGATGTCAAGAGTGCATTCTTGAATGGATTCATACAAGAAGAAGTTTACGTACACCAACCATCCGGTTTCGTTGATCCAAATTTTCCCAATCATGTATATAAACTCAACAAGACCCTCTACGGTTTAAAACAAGCTCCTCGAGCTTGGTATGGTAGACTTAGCTCTTTCTTGGTAGAAAATAATTTTATAAGAGGGAAGAAGGATACCACATTGTTTACCAAGAAGAATGAGAATGATTTATTGTTAGTTCAAATATACGTAGATGATATTATTTTTGGTTCAACTAATGCGGCACTTGTCGAGGATTTTGCTTCTTTGATGAGCAGTGAATTCGAAATGAGCAAGATGAGCGAGTTGAAATTCTTCTTAGGATTGCAAATCAAGCAACAACCCGATGGCATATTCATAAATCAAGCAAAATACGCCAAGGAATTGGTAAAGAAGTTCGGGTTGGACGATAGCAAGGTGAGCAAGACACCGATGGCAACAAACATAAATCTTGATGCGGACGAAAGCAGAATTCCTGTGGACATTTCTCAATAATGTGCCATGATAGGTAGTTTATTCTATTTAACAGCAAGTAGGCCCGATATTATGTTTTCGGTTTGTCTCTGTGCTCGCTTTCAATCAAATCCTAAAGAGTCGCATATGAAAGAAGTAAAAAGAATCCTCAAATATATAAAAGGCACCTTGAACTTAGGATTATAGTTTGGACGCCAATCGGAACTTGATCTAGTAGGATATACCGACACTGACTTTGCCGGAGACCGAATGGATAGAAAGAGTACAAGCAGAACGTGTCAATTCTTGGGTGGTTCGCTTGTGTCTTGGTTGAGTCGAAAACAAACATCGGTTGCCCTATCAACGGCCGAGGCCGAGTACATTGCGGCCAGAAGTTGTTGCACACAAATATTGTGGATGATTCATACGCTAAACGATTATAATATACGCTTCTGCAAGGTCCCAATTTTGTGTGACAACACAAGCGCAATTCTAATATTCAAAAATCCGGTATTTCATTCACGCACAAAACACATTGAGATTAGGCATCACTTTATTCGAGATCACATTGAAAGAGATGACATCGAACTATCCTACATCGACACCAAAAATCAAATAGCCGACATATTTACAAAACTTCTAGATACGCAACACCATTGTGAGCTTCGTTTTAAATTGGGTATGTTAGAATTACATTAAGACTTGTATAATGCAATTTAAGTTAAATTAGCACAAGTAAAATTAGCTTCTCAGACTTAACCGTCATGTGACGGTTGACAACCGTCACTGACGGTTGGCTAAACAAGGACAATGGTTAAAATGACACAAGTAAAATAAGTATCTCAGAATCAACCGTCATGTGACAGTTGGCAAAACAAACACAACGGCAAGACTCAACGCCACAACTGTCATGCCACTTGACAACCGTCACTGACGGTTGACAACCGTCGTGTGACGGTTGACAAGCAGCATAACGGTTGATCTTCAGCCCCTTCACAGTCTCTCTCAGAGTCAACCGTCACATGACGATTGTCTATCGTCAGTGACGGTTTGCCCGGGACTTCGATTCTAAAAGGCGTTTCTGTGACCTTTCCCTTCCAAAAACTCTTCAAACTCGTCCCTTTCTCTTCACCTTTCTCTTCTTGTCCTTCTCTCTTCCTCTTCTCTCTGAAAAATCATCCTTAAAATCCACCCATCTCTCTCACTCTCTCATCAAATTCTTCAAGATTTAACTTCTCCCTACAATTTCTCTTCCACCTACCTACCCTATTCTCTCTCAATTCCTCTCATCTCTCCAATTCACTCTAACCCTAGTGCTAGGGTTTCGTCTCCAAACTCACTCCATCACCATGGCCACGCAAGACAACAACAACAAGAAGGGTTCTGGACGTAAGCTTCTCACCTTCAAGCGTGCTAGGACGGAGGGATCGACGGGCGGCCAATCCTCACGGACTGACCCTACTCGACCAAATCTGAACGAAGAAAGAGGTAATCTCTATCTTTTTCGAGATGATGATGCGTACATGATGTCCAAGGCTCTCATGACACGACCAAAGTCAAACAGGTATTGCTTTATTCAAAGGGGTCGTATTTACAAGGATTGGGAAGATGAAAAGGTTAAGGAATATATGAATCGGTGGGGAATTAAACCAATTGTTGAGTGCCAAGAACCGTTTAATGAAATCCTTGTTCGGTCGTTTTATGCCAATATCAAGAAAACCAAGGAACCAATGGGTTTTACGACCTATGTATGTGGCACCGAAATACAAATCACTCTATCCAATATTGCTCAATGGTTGGGACTTAGAAATATATCTCATTCGAAAATGGCCCGGGGCTTCGGAAGAACCCCACCATGAGTACCAATCTTGGTTTACATTTGATCGGGTAAGGAAATTGCAAGCCACTAAACTACCCTCTGTTCATCGGTTTGCCTTCTTTCTTATCAACAATATCCTTACACCAAAGGCCGCGGTTAAAACTAATGTAGAGTTCAATGCAATATTCTTTTTGAGAAACATGATAGAGGATAATGGTCGGATGTTCAACATTTCGTTTATGATTATCTCACATATATTGGCATGCTTGAGCGATAGCCAACGAATTCTCCCCTTTGGTAACCTTATTCACAAAATCCTCCTTGCCAATGGTGTCAAACTTCCAAAGAACCTTCAAACCGTACAACCGATCAACATGTGGGAGCACATGGAGGCTATTCGGTGGAATGTTCACAAGATTGACCTAATTAGCGTCGAAACGATCTATGTACATAAGGGATGTCCGGTTGATATGTGGATTAAGTTACCCGGTGCCTTACCAAATCAATACATTGATCCTAATAGGCAAGCCAAAACCGAGAACCCTCCTCAAGAACCCTTTGTCTTGGGCGCTTCATCATCTCAACCAAATCCTCAATTCTCGGGTGATTTTCAACAAGCCGTTCTCACCGCTTTGGCCAATCTCAATACCAAGTGTGATGATATACAAGCGGGTCAAAATGCGTTCTATGATTGGGCTACGAACAAGTACGATACCCTCTATGAAGATCACTTGAGCCTCAAGGAATGTCTTGTCGCTCGTTTTGGTCAGAAGACGTGGCACCTTCTTAAGACGGAGATGATGATGACAATTTAGTGCATAATGTCCAAGAAGAAGACAATGACGATGATGATGGAGAAGACAAGGATGATGCAAGAGACACGGAAGACGACGAAGATGACGATGAGTAGAAATTTCCAAATTAACTTGTTATGCATGTTATTTTTTTTATTTAGGAGTCTTTACTTATGTTGTTATGCATGTTGTTGTGTGACTTGTTTGTTTATTTTCTTTTGTTGTCGGCCTACTTGCTACTTATCTATGCTTTATTATCTAGTTTTCTTGACAATTGTTATTGCATGTTTATTCTTTTTGTGCTTTTATATGTGCAACATCATATGAGAATTTGTGCCTGAATTGAGGGGGAGCGTTATATTTCTATCTCATTCTATTCATGCAAAGATTAAGGGGGAGCAATATGCGTTATTCACAATTGAGTCAAACAAATCATGCATGGATCAAGGGGTAGCTAAACGTAAATCTCTTTTAAACTTTTGCTCGATTTACAAAAAAGGGGAGAAGTTTACATGTGCCTTAAACGTACTAAACATATGCACATATAATTGCAAGTTTTGCAAATCGACAAAAGGGGGAGATTGTTGTATCTAATAACAATTTCTTTATATTTGTCGATTTGCAAAACTATCTTGAATTTTACAATATCTTGTGTTTGAGATGTTATGCAGGAACTTAATTGGAAATGGAAGCTTAAATCAAGGAAATTCAAGTTATATTATATCAAGCGTTGGAGCGATCATGAAGCAAAGCTTGGAACAAGAGAACAACAAATTTTAAGTAGTAAAAGCTTTATATTATGTAAAGTATTAATTTAGATCTTTTGAGCTTGAGAAAACATAACAAAAATTCAATTCACAGAGTCAACCGTCATGTGACGGTTACCAACCGTCACTGACAATTTCCATAGCATCAAGAGCTGCAAAGCAATGTCCTCAATCGTAACTGACGGTTGGTCCTGGAAACTCACATACTTAGCCAGTTTTGAGTTACTTGATCAACCGTCACTAACGGTTGCCAACCGTCGTGTGATGGTTGATCCTAGAAGAAAGTGCACAGCCTCGATTTTGAATTGCTTTCTCAACCGTCGTCGATGGTTGTCAACTGTCGTGTGACGGTTCGGCTATTTCTTGCCAAATCTGTTGATTTTCTTGCCCATTATAAAAGAGATTGCTGCCTTTCTTCTTAGATAATTCTTGCCCTAATTTCAATATCTTTGAGCAGCCATTACTAAACTTTGAAACCTCTCTAGATCTACTCCAAAATTCTCAAGTTCATCACTTCTAAATTAATAGAATTTTAGTCTTTTGCTTTGGAGATCATCATCTTGTTATTGCTTTTTGCCGTTGTGCGAATTTTGGCTTGGTTCTCTATCCTTGAGTGTAAAGAGACCAAGTTCAAGCTTGTAACGAATTCTTGTGTTGATTAGTGGAAACGGCTCGATCCTATTACCAAGTCGGGGGATCGGGAGTCCCGGAGACGTAGGCTCGTCAATAGCTAAACTCCGTTAACATATCGGTGTCAAGCGTCTACATTTTTGTTTGATCATTCCTCTACTCTTCTCTTTATTTTTCATCATTAGCTATAATTTGAATTGCTTTAGTAATATAGAAAAATAGTGTAAGACATTGACCTTGAATTCCGCATTTTTATCTTAAATAAACCTAGAAATCGAATTATTACCTATTCACCCCCTCCTCTAGGTTTGTTAGAAAGCAAATAAATTTCCATCCTCACTAACATGCTTGAAGATCTCTTTGCAAATAAAGGAAGATCAAAGGCTAGACGACAAGATTATGATCATTTTGCCCTTGTTGCAATGGTGGAGGAAGGCAATGTTGACATAGACACCATCATTTCAAAGAACAAAGTAATCGACCTAACTGTCATTGAGCTCTTAAAAAATTCGGAATAAGAGAAGAGATCACTAAGGAGGAGGAGCACGTAGAGATGATAAACAATGAAGAAGATAACACATCTCACTCAAGCCAAAATGTAGAAGATGCTAGCACTTCAACCTCTAACAACGAGGCAAAGGAGATCCTAGTCCAATGAGGGTTTAGGGTTTAGGGTTTAGGGATTAGGGTTTAGGATATAGGAAGGGTTTTGGGTTTTGGGTTTACAGATTAAGGTTTAGGGTTTTGGGTTTAGGGTTTAGGGTTTAGGGTTTAGTGTTTTGGGTTTTGGGTTTTGGGTTTTGGGTTTTGGGTTTTGGGTTTCGGGTTTCAGGTTTTGGGTTTAGGGTTTATGGTTTTGGGTTTTGGGTTTTGGGTTTCGAGTTTTGGGTTTCAGGTTCGAGTTTAGGGTTTAGGGTTTTAGGTTTAGGGTTTAGGATTTAGGGTTTTGGTTTTCGGGTTTCGAGTTTTGAGTTTTGAGTTAGGGTTTAGGGTTTAGGGTTTAGGGTTTAGAGTTTAGGATTTAGGGCTTAAGATTTAGGGTTTCGAGTTTAGGGTTTCGGGTTTCGTGTTTAGGGTTTAGGATTCAGGGTTTAGAATTTTGGGTTTTGAGTTTTTGGTTTAGGGTTTAGGGTTTAGGATTTCGAGTTTAGGGTTTAGGGTTTAAGGTTTCGAGTTTCAAGTTTAGGGTTTAGGGTTTCAGGTTTAGTGTTTGGGGTTTAGAGTTTAGGGTTTTAGGGTTTAGGGTTTAAGGTTTAAGGTTTAGGGTTTTGGTTTTCGGGTTTCGAGTTTTGAGTTTCGAGTTTAGGTTTAGGGTTTAGGGTTTTGGGTTTTGGGTTTAGGGTTTTGGGTTTAGGGTTTTGGGTTTAGGGTTTAGATTTTAGGATTTAGGGTTTCGAGTTTAGGGTTTCGGGTTTCATGTTTAGGGTTTAGGATTCAGGGTTTAGGGTTTTGGGTTTTGGGTTTTGAGTTTTTGGTTTAGGGTTTAAGGTTTAGGGTTTAGGGTTTCGAGTTTAGTGTTTAGGGTTTAGGGTTTCGAGTTTCAGGTTTAGGGTTTAGGGTTTCAAGTTTCGAGTTTCAGGTTTAGGGTTTAGGGTTTAGGGTTCAGGTTTGGGGTTTGGGGTTTAGGGTTTTAGTGTTTGGGGTTTAGGGATTAGGGTTTTATGATTTCGGGTTTAGGGTTTAGGGTTTAGAGTTTAGGTTTTAGGGTGTAGGGTTAGGGTTTAGGGTTTAGGGTTTAGTGGTTCGAATTTCGGGTTTGGGTTTCAGGTTTCGGGTTTAGGATTTAGGGTTTAAGGTTTAGGGTTTAGGGTTTAGATGCTTTCTGATGTTTATTTAATGGTTAATACCCATAAATTATGTACTTTGATCGGAATCACTCATAAATTACGTACTCAGACATGAAACACTTAGATTGGTTCCTATGCTTGTTCATTGTGTTTTAATAAATGGTTACAAGACTTAAATGAAGTACTAAGAGAAGAAACTTTTCTCGTGGTATGATATGATGCATTGTGGAATTTTCTTGAAAGGTTACCACTCATAAATAAAGTACACTGATAAGAAACACTTCTTAATAGAATGTGATGCGTTGTGGTGTTTCCTTTAATGGTTAAACCCCGTAAATGAAGTACTCAGATAAGACATACATCTCGTAGTAGGGTACGATTCTTTGTGGTGTTTTCTTTAATTATTAACCACCCATAAATGATGATCAGAATAACTCATAAATTAAGTACTCGGACATTAAACACTTAGAGTAGTACTCTCTGCTTCTTTGTTGTGTTACAATGAATGGTTACAACATTTAAATGAAGTACTCGAACAAGAAACTCTACTCGTGATAAGATATGATGCTTTGTGAATTTTTCTTAAAAGGTTACACTCATAAATAAAGTACTATGATAAAAAACACTTCTTAGTGAGATATGATGCTTTGTGGAGTTTTATTTAATGGTTACCACCCATAAATGAAATACTCAGATAAGAAACACTTCTCGCAGTAGGGTACGATGTTTTGTGGGGTTTTCTTTAATGATAACCACCCATAAATTAAGTACTTTGATTGGAATCAATCATAAATTAAGTACTCGGACATGAAACAATTAGAGTGGTATTTATGCTTCTTCATTGTGTTTTAATGAATGGGGACAACACTTAAATGAAGTACTCGGAGAAGAAACTCTTCTCGTGGTAAGATATGATGCGTTGTGGAGTCTTCTTGAAATGTTACCACTCAAAAATGAAGTACACTGATAAGAAACACATCTCGCAGTAGGGTAAGATGCTTTTTGATGTTTATTTAATGGTTACTACCCATAAATTACGTACTTTGATCGGAATCACTCATAAATTAAATACTCGGACAAGAAACACTTAGATTGATATCTATGCTTCTTCATTGTATTTTAATAAATGGTTACAACACCTAAATGAAGTACTAGGAGAAGAAACTCTTCTCGTGGTATGATATGATGTGTTGTGGAATTTTCTTGAAAGGTTACCACTCATAAATAAAGTACACTGATAAGAAACACTTCTTAATATAATATGATACGTTGTGGTGTTTCCTTTAATGGTTACAAACTGTAAATGAAGTACTCAGATAAGAAATACATCTCGTAGTAGGGTACGATGCTTTGTGGTGTTTTCTTTAATTACTTACCACCAAAAAATGAAGAACTATGATCAGAATAACTCAAAAATTAAGTACTCGGACATTAAACACTTAGATTAGTACTCTCTGCTTCTTTGTTGTATTACAATGAATGGTTACAATACTTAAATTAAGTACTCGGAGAAGAAACTCTACTCATGATAAGATATGATGCTTTGTGAATTTTTTTAAAAGGTTACCACTAATAAATAAAGTACTATGATCAGAAACACTTCATAGTGAGATATGATGCTTTGTGGTGTTTTCTTCAATATTTACCACCCATAAATGAAATACTCAGATAAGAAATGCTTCTCGCAGTAGGGTACGATGTTTTGTGGGGTTTTCTTTAATGGTAACCACCCATAAATTAAGTACATTGATCGGAATCAATCATAAATTAAGTACTCAGACATGAAACAATTAGAGTGGTATCTATGCTTCTTCATTGTGTTTTAATGAATGGTGACAACACTTAAATGAAGTACTCGGAGAAGAAACTCTTCTCGTGGTAAGATATGATGCGTTGTGGAGTTTTCATTAATGGTTACAACCCATAAATGAAGTACTCAGATAAGAAACACCTCTGCAGTAGGGTAAGATGTTTTCAGATGTTTATTTAATAGTTCAACCTATAAATGAAGTACTCTGATAAGAATTACTCATAAATTAAGTATTCGGACATGAAAAACTTAGAGTAGTACTCTATACTTCTTCGTTGTGTTACAATGAATGGTTACAACACTTAAATGAAGTACATGGAGAACAACTCTTATCGTGGTAAGATCTGATGCTTTGTGAAGTTTTCTTGAAAGGTTACACTCATAAATGAAATACTATGATAAAAAATACTTATTGGTAGGATATGATGCTTTGTGGTGTTTTCTTTAATGGTTACCACCCATAAATGAAGTACTATGATCAGAATTACTCATAAATTAAGTACTCGTACATGAAGCACTTAGAGTGGTACTCGATGCTTCTTCGTTGTGTTTTCGTAGCAAGATATAATGTTTTGTAGAGTGTTCTTGAATGCTTACCACTCAAAAATGACGTACTATGATCAGAAACACTTGTTAGTAGGATATGATACTTTGTGGTGTTTTCTTTAATGGTTACCACACATAAAGGTAGTACTCAGATAAGAAATAATTCTCGCAGTTGGGTAAGATGTTTTCTGATGTTTATTTAATAGTTACTACCCATAAATGAAGTACTCTGATCAAAATCACTCATAAATTAAGAACCCGGACATGAAACAATTAGAGTAGTACTCTATGCTTCTTCGTTGTGTTACAATGAATGGTTACAACACTTAAATGAAGTACTCGAAGAATAAACTCTTTTCGTAGTAAGATATAATGTTTTGTAGAGTGTTCTTGGAAGGTTACCACTCATAAATGACGTACTATGACCAAAAACACTTCTTAGTAGGATATGATACTTTGTGGTGTTTTCTTTAATGGTTACCACCCATAAATGAAGTACTCAGATAAGAAACACTTCTCGCAGTAGGGAAAGATGTTTTCTGATGTTTATTTAATGGCAAAAACTTAGGTACACCATTCTAGGTGCTCCCTAGGTACTCCAATCAATCTGTACAATTCAAATGCATCAAGATTCGCACCATATATTCCAATCATATGGTATGGATTGATTGGATTAAATAGGAAGCATCTAGAATGGTGTACCTAAGTTTTTGTCTTATTTAATAGTTACTACCGATAAATGAAGTACTCTGATCAGAATCACTCATAAATTAAGTACCCGAACATGAAAAATTTAGTGTAGTACTCTGTACTTTTTCGTTGTGTTACAATGAATTGTTACAACACTTAAATGCAGTACTCGGAGAAGAAACTCTTCTTGTGATAAGATTTGATGCGTTGTGGAATTTTCTTAAAATGTCACCATTCATAAATGAAGTGATAAGAAACACATCTTAATAGAATATGATGCGTTGTGGTGTTTTGTTTAATGTTACAATTTACAATCCATAAATTAAGTACTAAGATAAGAAATACATCTCGTAGTAGTGTACGATGCTTTCTGGTGTTGTCTATAATGGTTACCACCCATAAATGAAGTACTATGATCAGAATAACTCATAAATTAAGTACTCAGACATTGAACAATTAGAGTAGTACTCTATGCTTCTTCGTTGTGTTAAAATGAATGGTTACAACACTTAAATGAAGTAAGATATAATGTTTTGCAGAGTGTTCTTAAAATGTTACCACTTATAAATGAAGTACTATGATCAGAAATACTTCTTAGTAGAATATGATAATTTGTGTTGTTTTCATTATTGGTTACCACCCATAAATGGAGTACTTAGATAAGACACACTTCTCGCAGTAGGGTAAGATGCTTTTTGAAGTTTATTTAATGGTTACTACCCATAAATTACGTACTTTGATCGGAATCACTCATAAATTAAGTACTCGGACATGAAACACTTAGATTGATATCTATGCTTCTTCATTGTGTTTTAATGAATGGTGAAAACACTTAAATGTAGTACTCCGAGAAGAAACTCTTCTCGTGGTAAGATATGATGCGTTGTGGAGTATTCCTGAAATGTTACCACTCAAAAATAAAGTACACTGATAAGAAACACTTCTCAGTAAGATATGATGCCTTGTGATGTTTTCATTAATGGTTAGAACCCATAAATGAAGTACTCGAAAATGAAACGATTAGAGTGGTATCTATGCTTCTTCATTGTGTTTTAATGAATGGTGACAACACTTAAATGAAGTACTCGGTGAAGAAACACTTCTCGTGGTAAGATATGATGCGTTGTGGAGTTTTCTTGAAATGTTACCACTCATAAATGAAGTACACTGATAAGAAACACTTCTCAGTAAGATATAATGCCTTGTGGTGTTTTCATTAATGGTTACAACCGATAAATTAAGTACTCGGATAAGAAACACATTCCACAGTAGGGTAAAATGTTTTCTGATATTTATTTAACAGTTACTACTTATAAATGAAGTACTCTGATCAGAATTACTCATAAATTAAGTACTCGGACATGAAAAACTTAGAGTAGTACTCTATACTTCTTCGTTGTGTTACAATGAATGGTTACAACACATAAATGAAGTACATGGAGAAGAAACTCTTATCGTGGTAAGATCTGATGCTTTCTGAAGTTTTCTTGAAAGGTTACCACGCATAAATGAAATACTATGATAAAAAAATACTTCTTAGTAGGATATGATGCTTTGTGGTATTTTCTTTAATGGTGACCACCCATAAATGAAGTACTATTATCAGAATTACTCATATATTAAGTACTCGTACATGAAGCACTTAGAGTGGTACTCGATGCTTGTTCGTTGTGTTTTAGTGAATGGTTACAACACTTAAATGAAGTACTCGGAGAAGACACTCTTTTCGTTGTAAGATATAATGTTTTGTAGAGTGTTCTTGAAATGTTACCACTCATAAATAACGTACTATGATCAGAAACACTTCTTAGTAGGATATGATACTTTGTGGTGTTTTCTTTAATGGTAACCACCCATAAATTAAGTACTTTGATCGGACTCAATCATAAATTAAGTACTGGTACATGAAACAATTAGAGTGGTATCTATGCTTCTTCATTGTGTTTTAATGAATGGTGACAACACTTAAATGAAGTACTCGGAGAAGAAACACTTCTCGTGGTAAGATATGATGCGTTGTGGAGTTTTCTTGAAATGTTACCACTCAGAAATGAAGTACACTGATAAGAAACACTTCTCAGTAAGATATGATGCCTTGTGGTGTTTTCATTAATGGTTACAACCGATAAATTAAGTACTCGGATAAGAAACACATTCCAAAGAAGGGTAAGATATTTTCTTATGTTTATTTAACAGTTACTACCTATAAATGAAGTACTCTAATCAGAATCACCCATTAATTAAGTACCAGAACATGAAAAACTTAGAGTAGTACTCTATACTTCTTCGTTGTGTTACAATGAATGGTTACAACACTTAAACGAAGTATTCGGAGAAGAAATTGTACTCGTGACAAGATATGAAGCTTTGTGAAGTTTTCTTAAAAGGTTACCAAACATAAATAAAGTACTATGATCAGAAACACTTCTTAGTGAGATATGATGCTTTATTGTATTTTCTTTAATGGTTACCACACTTAAATGAAATACTCAGATAAGAAACATTTCTCGCAATAGGGTACGATGCTTTGTGGTGTTTTCTTTAATGGTAACCACCCATAAATTAAGTACTTTGATCGGAATCAATCATAAATTAAGTACTCTGACATGAAACAATTAGAGTGGTATCTATGCTTCTTCATTGTGTTTTAATGAATGGTGACAACACTTAAATGAAGTACTCGGAGAAGAAATATTTCTCGTGGTAAGATATGATGCGTTGTGGAGTTTTCTTGAAATGTTACCACTCAGAAATGAAGTACACTGATAAGAAACACTTCTCAGTAAGATATGATGCCTTGTGGTGTTTTCATTAATGGTTACAACCGATAAATTAAGTACTCGTATAAGAAACACATTCCACAGAAGTGTAAGATATTTTCTGATGTTTATTTAACAGTTACTATCTATAAATGAAGTACTCTAATCAGAATCACCCATTAATTATGTACCAGAACTTGAAAAACTTAGAGTAGTACTCTATACTTCTTCGTTGTGTTACAATGAATGGTTACAACACTTAAACGAAGTATTCGGAGAAGAAACTGTACTCGTGATAAGATACGAAGCTTTGTGAAGTTTTCTTAAAAGGTTACCAATCATAAATAAAGTACTATGATTAGAAACACTTCTTAGTGAGATATGATGCTTTATTGTATTTTCTTTAATGGTTACCACACTTAAATGAAATACTCAGATAAGAAACATTTCTCGCAATAGGGTACGATGCTTTGTGGTGTTTTCTTTAATGGTAACCACCCATAAATTAAGTACTTTGATCAGACTCAATCATAAATTAAGTACTGGGACATGAAACAATTAGAGTGGTATCTATGCTTCTTCATTGTGTTTTAATGAATGGTGACAACACTTAAATGAAGTACTCGGAGAAGAAACACTTCTCGTGGTAAGATATGATGCGTTGTGGAGTTTTCTTGAAATGTTACCACTCAGAAATGAAGTACACTGATAAGAAACACATCTCAGTAAGATATGATGCCTTGTGGTGTTTTCATTAATGGTTACAACCGATAAATTAAGTACTCGGATAAAAAACACTTCCCGCAGTGAGGTAAGATGTTTTCTGATGTTTATTTAATAGTTACTACCATAAATGAAGTACTCTGATCAGAATTACTCATAAATTAAGTACTCGGACATGAAAAACTTAGAGTAGTACTCTACTTCTTCCTTGTGTTACAATGAATGGTTACAACACTTAAATAAAGTACATGGAGAAGAAACTCTTATCGTGGTAAGATATGATGCTTTGTGAAGTTTTCTTGAAAAGGTTAACACTCATAAATGAAATACTATAATCAGAATTACACATAAATGAAGCACTTAGATTGGTACTCGATGCTTCTTCGTTGTGTTTTATTGAATAGTTACGACACTTAAATGAAGTACTCGGAGAAGAAACTCTTTTCGTAGTAAGATATGATGTTTTGTAGAGTGTTCTTGAAAGGTTACCACTCATAAATGACGTACTATGATCAGAAACACTTCTTAGTAGGATATGATACTTTGTAGTGTTTTCTTTAATGGTTACTATCCATAAATGAAGTACTCAGATATTAAACACTTCTCGCAGTAGGGTAAGATGTTTTCTGATGTTTATTTAATAGTTATTACCCATAAATGAAGTACTCTAATCAGAATCACTCATAAATTAAGTACTCGGAGAAGAAACTTTTCTTGTGGTAAGATATAATGCGTTGTGGAATTTCTTGAAAGGTTACCACTCATAAATAAAGTATAGTGATAAGAAACACTTCTTAATAGAGTATAATGCATTGTGGTAATTTTGTTTAATGGTTATAACACTTAAATGAATTACTCGGAGATGAAACTATTTTCGTAGTAAGATATCATGTTTTGTAGAGTGTTCTTAAAAGGTTACACTAAAAAATGACGTACTATGATCAGAAACACTTCTTAATAGGATATGATACTTTGTGGTGTTTTCTTTAATGGTTACCATCCATAAATGATGTACTCAGATAAGAAACACTTCTCACAGTAGGTTAAGATGTTTTCTGATGTTTATTTAATAGTTACTATCCAAAAATGAAGTGTTACAATGAATTATAAATTAAGAAACACTTCTTAGTAGGATATGATACTTTGTGGTGTTTTCTTTAATGGTTACCATCCATAAATGAAGTACTCAGATAAGAAACACTTCTCGCAGTAGGGTAAGAATTTTTCTGATGTTTATTTAATAGTTACTACCCATAAATGACGTACTCTGATCATAATCACTCATAAATTAAGAAACCGGACATGGAACAATTAGAGTAGTACTCTATGCTTCTTCATTGTGTTACAATGAATGGTTACAACACTTAAATGGAGTACTCGGAGAAGAAACTCTTTTCGTAGTAAGATATAATGCTTTGTAGTGTGTTCTTGAAAGGTTACCACTCATAAATGACGTACTATGATTAGAAACAATTCTTAGTAGGATATGATACTTTGTGGTGTTTTCTTTAATGGTTACCATCCATAAATGAAGTACTCAGATAAGAAACACTTCTCGCAGTAGGGTAAGATGTTTTCTGATGTTTATTTAAGAGTTACTATCCATAAATTAAGTACTCTGATCAGAATTACTCATAAATTAAGTACTCGGACATGAAAAACCTAGAGTAGTACTCTATACTTCTTCGTTGTGTTATAATGAATGGTTACAACACTTAAATGATGTAAATGGAGAAGAAACTCTTATCGTGGTAAAATATGATGCTTTGTGAAGTTTTCTTGAAATGTTTCCACTCATAAATGAAATACTATGATAAAAAATACTTCTTAGTAGTATATGATGCTTTGTGGTGTTTTCTTTAGTGATTACCACCCATAAATGAAGTACTATGGTCAGAATTACTCATAAATTAAGTACTTGTACATAAAGCACTTAGAGGTACTCGATGCTTTTTCGTTGTGTTTTAGTAAATTGTTACAACACTTAAATGAAGTACTCAGAGAAGAAACTCTTTTAATAGTAAGATATTATGTTTTGTAGAGTGTTCTTGAAAGGTTACCACTTATAAATGACGCACTATAATCAGAAACACTTCTTATTATGATATGATACTTTGTGGTATTTTCTTTACTGGTTACCACACATAAATGTATAACTCAAATAAGAAACACTTCTCGCAGTATGGTAAGATGTTTTCTGATGTTTATTTAACAGTTACTACCCATAAATGAAGTGCTCTGATCATAATCACTTATAAATTAAGAACCCGGAAATGGAACAATTAGAGTAGTACTCTATGCTTCTTCATTGTGTTACAATGAATGGTTATCACACATAAATGAAGTACTCGGAGAAGAGACTCTTTTTGTAGTAAGATATAATATTTTGTAGAGTGTTCTTGAAAGGTTACCACTCATAAATGACGTACTATGATCAGAAATACTTCTTAGTAGGATATGATACTTTGTGGTGTTTTCTTTAATGGTTACCATTCATAAATGAAGTATTCAGGTATGAAACACTTCTCGCTGTAGGGTAAGATGTTTCCTGATGTTTATTGAATAGTTACTAACCATAAATGAAGTACTCTGATCAGAATCACTCATAAAGTAAGTACTCGGAGAAGAAACTCTTCTTGTGGAAAGATATGATGCGTTGTCGAATTTCTTGAAAGGTTACCACTCATAAATTAAGTATAGTGATAAGAAACACTTCTTAATAGAGTATGATGCGTTGTGGTGTTTTGTTTAATGGTTACAACACATAAATAAAGTACACCGATAAGAAATGCATCTCGTAGTAGGGTACAATGCTTTTTGGTTTTTTCTTTAATTGTTACCACCCATAAATGAAGTACTATGATCAGAATAACTCATAAATTAATAACCCGGACATAGAACAATTAGAGTAGTACTCTATGCTTCTTCGTTGTGTTACAATGAATGGTTACAACACTTAAATGAAGTACTCAGAGAAGAAACTCTTTTCGTAGTAAGATATAACATTTTGTAGAGTGTTCTTGAAAGGTTACCACTCATAATTGACGTACTATGATCAGAAACACATCTTAGTAGGATATTATACTTTGTGGTGTTTTCTTTAATGGTTACCACCCATAAATGAAATACTCAGAAATGAAACACATCTCACAGTAGGGTAAGATGCTTTCTGATGATTATTTAATGGTTACTACCCTTAAATTTCGTACTTTGATCAGAATCACTCATAAATTAAGTACTCGAACAAGAAACACTTAGATTGGTATCTATCCTTCTTCATTGTGTTTTAATAAATGGTTACAACACTTAAATGAAGTACTAGGAGAAGAAACTTTTCTCGTGGTATGATATGTAGCGTTGTGGAATTTTCTTGAAAGGTTACCACTCATAAATAAAGTATACTGATAAGAAACACTTCTTAATAGATAGATGCGTTGTCGTGTTTCCTTTAATGGTTACAACCCGTAAATGATGTACTTAGAAAAGAAATACATCACGTAGTGTGGTACGAGGCTTTGTGGTGTTTTCTTTAATATTTAAAACCCATAAATGAAGAACTAAGATCAAAATAACTCATAAATTAAGTACTCGGACATTAAATACTTAGAGTAGTACTCTCTGCTTCTCCGTTGTGTTAAAATAAATGGTTACAACACTTAAATGAAGTACTCGGAAATGAAACAATTAGAGTGGTATCTATGCTTCTTCATTGTGTTTTAATGAATGGTGACAACACTTAAATGAAGTACTCGGAGAAGAAAATCTTCTCGTGGTAAGATATGATGCGTTGTGGTGTTTTCTTGAAATGTTACCACTCAGAAATGAAGTACACTAATAAGAAACACTTCTCGGTAAGATATGATGCCTTGTGGTGTTTTCATTAATGGTTACAACCCATAAATGAAGTACTCAGATAAGAAACACTTCCCACAGTAGGGCAACATGTTTTCCGATGTTTATTTAATAGTTACTACCCATAAATGAAGTACTCTGATCAGAATTACTCATAAATTAAGTACTCGGACATGAAAAACTTAGAGTAGTACTCTATACTTCTTCGTTGTGTTAGAATGAATGTTTACAACACTTAAATGAAGTACATGGAGAAGAAACTTTTATCGTGGTAAGATATAATGCTTTGTGAAGTTTTCTTGAAAGGTTACCACTCATAAATGAAATACTATGATAAAAAATACTTCTTAGTAGGATATGATGCTTTGTGTTGTTTTCTTTAATGGTTACCACCCATAAATGTAGTTCTATGATCAGAATTACTCAAAATTAAGTACTCGTACATGGAGCACTTAGAGTGGTACTTGATGCTTCTTCGTTGTTTTTTCTTGAATGGTTACAACACTTAAATGAAGTACTCGGTGAAGAAACTCTTTTCATAGTAAGATATAATGTTTTGTAGAGTGTTCTCGAAAGGTTACCACTTATAAATGACGCACTATAATCAGAAACACTTCTTAGTAGGATATGATACTTTGTTGTGTTTTCTTTAATGGTTACCACACATAAATGTATTTCTCAGATAAGAAACACTTCTCGCAGTAGGGTAAGATGTTTTCTAATGTCTTTTTAATAGTTACTACACATAAATGAAGTACTCTGATCATAATCACTCATAAATTAAGAATCCGGACATGGAACAATTTGAGTAGTATTCTATGCTTCTTCGTTGTGTTACAATGAATGGTTACAATACTTAAATGAAGTATTCGGAGAAGAAACTCTTTTCGTAGTAAGATATAATGTTTTGTAGAGTGTTCTTGAAAGGATACCACTCATAAATGACGTACTATGATCAGAAATACTTCTTAGTAGGATATGATACTTTGTGGTGTTTTCTTTAATGGTTACCATCCATAAATGAAGTACTCAGATATGAAACACTTCTCGCAGTAGGGTAAGATGTTTTCTGATGTTTATTTAAAAGTTACTATCCATAAATGAAGTGCTCTGATTAGAATCACTTACAAATTAAGTACTTGAAGAAGAAACTCTTCTTGTGGTAAGATATGATGCGTTGTGAAATTTCTTGAAAGGTTACCACTAATAAATGAAGTATAGTGATAAGAAACACTTCTTAATAGAGTATGATGCGTTATGGTGTTTTGTTTAATGGTTACAACACATAAATAAAGTACTCAGATAAGAAATACATCTCGTAGTAGGGTACAATGCTTTCTGGTGTTTTCTTTTATGGTTACCACCCATAAATGAAGTACTATGATCAGAATAACTCAAATATTAAGAACCCGGACATGGAACAATTAGAGTAGTACTCTATGTTTCTTCGTTGTGTTACAATGAATGGTTACAACACTTAAATGAAGTACTGGGAGAAGAAACTCTTTTCGTAGTAAGATATATTGTTTTGTAGAGTGTTCTTGAATGGTTACCAGTCATAAATGACATACTATGATTAGAAACACTTCTTAGTAAGATATGATACTTTGTGGTGTTTTCTTAAATGGTTACCATCCATAAATGAAGTACTCAGATAAGAAATACTTCTCGCAGTAGGGTAAGATGTTTTCTGATGTTTATTTAATAGTTACTACCCATAAATGAAGTAATCTGATCAAAATCACTTATAAATTAAGTATCCGAACATGAAAAACTTAGAGTAGTAATTTATACTTCTTTGTAGTGTTATAATGAATTGTTACAACTCTTAAATGAAGTAATCGGAGAAGAAACTCTTCTTGTGGTAAGATATGATGCGTTGCAAAATTTCCTTGAAAGGTTACCGCTAATAAATAAAGTATAGTGATAAGAAATACTTCTTAATAAAGTATGATGCGTTGTGGTGTTTTGTTTAATGGTTACAACTAATAATTAAAGTACTCAGATATGAAATACATCTCGTAGTAGAGTACGATACTTTACGGTGTTTTTTCTTTAATGGTTACCACCCATAAATGAAGTATTATGATCAGAATAACTCATAAATTAAATACTCAGACATGAAATAATTAGATTAGTACTCTATACTTCTTCGTTGTGTTACAATGAATGATTACAACACTTAAATGATTACAATCTGAAATATGCCACTTAAAATTTTGGATTTCTGAAATATGCCACTTCAAAATTTTGGTTTTGATATTTGCCACTACAAACTCATTTAGCTTTTAAATTTGCCATTCTAATAATATCAATTAAATTTAAAATAGAAAAATTGATAATTCCAAAAATTGCCTCATCTCTCTCTCTTTATTTTATTCAACAACTTTTCATGTTCTTCTTCTCCGATGAATTATTCTCCTCTCGTCATGCCTTCGCCGGAGAAAACTGTAGGAAATAGATCGCCTCAGTCAGCCCGCCTCTTCTCTCTCCTCCAACCTCCTCTCTGCAGTCTCCACTTCCGGCATTTGCTCTCAGCCACTGGAGATTTCCCTTTACTAAAAATATGTGTGAATAATCATAACTGTGACAAAATTCTGATATTGTTATTCATGAAATTACAGAGGTTGATAATCCGTGAGAGAATTACAGAGATGCAGACATAATTGTGTTCAACTCTGATCACTGGTCGACACATGTAAAGACTTCTGAGAGTATATGTTAATTACATGAAGTGAGATCTATGATATGCTAAAAGCTTATGACTAATTTACATTTTGCTTGTTGCAGTGATGAGGAGCATGTAATGCATTTAGTGGGTACTATATGGGTAGCATGTGAATGTTGATATATTTATTTCAAAAGAATAATATATTTTTCTACTGCTATTTACTTCTTTGAATGAATATTGTTGCTTAATAGGTGTTCGACAAAATGTCTAAACAAAAAAAAAGCTGAATTTATCGACAACATAAGTGTCTATTATATGCCTAACGTTGCCTTTTCTATTGAAATAAGATTGACATATAAAAAATAAGATACAAAATTAAGAGCCACCGATTTTGCAAGTTTGCCATCTGAATCCTATGTCGCCAACTCCACATAAATGTGTCCAACATCCTCTGTGCTTAGCAAAGCATTGTCCACGGGTGTAATTGGCTGCTCAAACTAATTAGTTTTTATAAGGTTATTGTCAATTTCATGAATAATCATATCAGAATTCTATCACAGTTATGATTGGAAGAGATCATTTTGGTTAAAAGCTCTCAATTTTGAATTATTTTCTACTAGAAGACTTAAAAACAATACATTTGTTAGTAAGAGAATGCCTTCAAACGCACAACAAAGATTCCCACATATTTTGATTTAGAGAATCTCCAGTGGTGGAGAACAATATCAGAGGAGATTGCGAAGAGGAGACCAGCGGATCGGAGAGGATGCCGGAGGGCCGGAAGAAAGAGGAGAGGCGGGTTGATTGAGGTGATTCTGTTTCCTACAGTTTGCTCCGGCGAAAGCATGACAAGAGGAGAATAGTTCACCGGAGAATAAGAACACAGTCTGACTAATGAAAGGTCGTTAAACAAAATAAAGAGACAGGGTTGAGGGTATTTCAGGAACTATCAACTTTTATCTATCTTAAATTTAATTTATATTAATAGAATGGCAAAAGTAAAAGCTAAATGAATTTGTAGTGGCAAATATCTAAACCTACACTTTGAAGTGGCATATTTCATAATTTTAAATTTTGAAGTGGCATATTTCATAATTTCAAATTTTGAAGTGGCAAATATCTAATTTCCTTCAATAACAAATCAAAATATAAGTACATAACATATTACTATTAGCATTAAAATTAATTGTTCCGTAACCATAACATTAATTATTTACCTTTAACATAAAACATTTGTACAAATATTTGGGGTTACAAACAAAAACATCATGTAAATCCTATTCAAACAAAACAAAAAAGGAGTAATCCTATACAAACAAAACAAAAAATAGGAGTAGTCCTATACAAACAAAACAAAAACCTCATGAGTCTGAATAAGTCTAAGGATTACTGTCCCACTGGGCATGCTTCCTCCATTCGAACACATCTTCATCATTGTTCTAGTCGTCATCCAACAAGTCCAACGCATCCCAATCAATTTCATCGGAGGCTGGCATAGTTAGTGATAAATAAATTGTATTAGTTACGAATATGTTAGTGATAAAGAAAGTTTTTAGAAATAATTAGTGATAAATAAATTGTATTTCTTACTGTCAGATGGAGGAGAGTCACAAGACTCACATGGAGAGTCCCACAATTCGTCCCCCCAATCAACCTTGGCCTTCTTCTTCTCATTGTTTGTGAAGAACCTCTTCCTCTTACGGCTAAATGGTTTTTGTAGAACTTCTTCTTCTTCTTCTTCTTCTTTGTGCAGAACCTCTTCCTCGTCCTTGGCCAAGCAATCAAGCAACCAGTCGAGGTCCTTGACCACATACTCTAACTTGGGGTAAATGATATTGTATTTGTGGATACGACTTAGAAGGATGTGGACTATCTGTCTCGATTTCTCTAGAAACATCTGTTTTAAAGAAAGATTAAATCAGTGAATGTGTCCTAAATACTAAACCCTAATGTATAAAACTATCCAAAACCCAAAACCCCAAACCAACTCATCAATGAATATAGCCTAAACTCTAACACAAAAAACTTAAATCTAACTGAATTTTGGACTAATAACTTACTATTGCAATTATTTCAAATTTGATTAGTGAATTAATTTTAGATTAATTGAAAAGCAATTATTTTTAAATTTAGACTAATAACTACTAATGAACTAAGAGAAAGTTACAATAAAATTATTTTGTACTAGTGAACATTGAAGATTGAAATTATTTTGAAATTATAACTAATAATAAGCTAAGAGAAAGCTTAAGAGAAAGGGAAGATGAAATTACCTTTACGTTGAACAAATGGAGATCTTGTCTTCTAAGCAGAATAACAGATGGAGGAAGATGGAGACGAGGCGTATTCTAGAAGTTGGAGACTTAGGAGGGAAACAAAAAGGTACTAAAAAGGCTAAAAGCACTAAAACGACACCATAAGTCTAAAAAGACACTACTATATCACATTTTTTTAATTACTATCTTGTTACTTCTCGGGAAGATCGCTATTTTAATTTTTTTTATTTTATAACTTTCCAAGAACACTTACCGCTTAAGAAATGCGAATAGACGATGATTTACTAACTTATATAAGCATGATTTTATATGATTTTGTATAATTCATATAAACATCACGTAAGAAGCATTTAAAACAAAACGTAACGATCCAATTACATTTACGTTGCGTTTAACTAGACGTAACAAAAATCATTTTCGTCTTACATTTCGTTTAACAGACGCAACGAAACGTTAAAACGTACAAAAACGTGTTTCAATCCTAATTAGAGCCTTAACTTCATTTCTCAAATCCCTTTGTGCACTGCACACTGGACTGAGCCTAATCATAGACAGGCTTGGAATATCACCCACTAAGGCCTATGTATAATCAAAAGTTCAATTTCGGGCCTTTGAAACCTTTTTAGGTTTAAAACAATTTCAGCTTATTTTATCATCATTATTTATGGGCTAAGTACAATTTAAGATAATTTATTATCTGTGTTACAATGAAGTCCTCTGCACTTGTGTCGTTCATTGTCCCTTATTTCTCTTTTATTTATAATCTCTGAATGTTATGTTGATGGTCAGTGACACTGTTTTTAACCAGGTTGATAATTTATTATTCATATTATTGTGTATAGCACTATATTATTCAATTTATTATATAACTAACATGAATAAAAATTCGACCAACTTTTATAAAAAATATTATACAAATATGTGGAATATATGAAATCGCTAATCTGAATAATCACTCATTTAAGTTGAATAACAATGTGCAAATAACCTCATAACTTAGGTAATAGCTAATTAGAACCACTTTCAAGATATCATGAATTCAAATCTTTGTGAGAACATGATTTCGTAAGAGACATTTGAAAAGTAATAAATGTCTGATAATAAAGGTTCCCTTATATTAAAAAAAAAGTTGAATAACAATGTTGATATCAGTAAATATACCTTTCTGAAGCTTTATAATATTTAAAGACGAAGAGCTCTCCAGATTGGATTCTTTGGCATATATATGCATTGAAGGTTAACATGGAGAATTTGAAGTACCAAATTGGTGATAGTATTCTGCTAAATTTATTCGGTAGAATTACTCAGCACCTTTGTTTTCTTCTTTTTTCTTTTTTCTGGTTATTTGATACATGACAAGGAATACCATAATGATGCATGCTTGTATCTGGAAACGTGGAGAATTCATGTAGCACCACCTTTACTTTATTGAAGAGTTTGACAGCTACAACTAAGAAAGCTAAACACGGAGCATTTTACGCAAGTAATTCTTGGGTTAACAGCAGGCGGATTTAGAATTTTCGTTAAGGAGATAAAATTTATAATTTTTTTAGAGAGATAAAATGACGTAGATTTTTAAATATAGATGATGATTTTATAAAAAAATGACAAATCGTACAAATACACATAATTTTTTTGCAATTTTTTTTCCAAAAGAGAGCACTTCTTCTTTGGTTCATGCTGAATTCGCCCCTGGTTAACAGATAGATTAATTAAAATCTAGGATAAGAAAATAAGAGATATGGTATTCAATATATAATGCTAGCATATAATTATGCCCAGTATTTTTTTTTTTTATCAATTTAAGTGTACCTAAATGAGTGTTATATATAAGGGAAGCAAATGAAATAAAATTTTCCTTGTTTTAATTTTGCAATTTCTTTTTGTTAGGGATTCTGCCTGACAAGGGCAAACAAAACCTTTTCAGCTTGCACCAAAAAAATAAAAATAAAAATAAAAAATGGAACGCGAAGCAGTAAAATCAATATTCACCTGACTATTAATGCTTGCTTTTGCTTAATTTATGCAATTTAGGTCTAGTGATTAGCAAATGGAGAAACAAAAAAAATCATATCCTAGGTAGTTAAGTGCTTTAAGCACTATAACAGACAGACTCGAATCTGCTGTAGCGCACTACTGCGCTACAGCAGATGGACGGTCCAGATCGATCGCCAATTTCGCGATAGACCGTCAGCGATGGAAATCAGAGAAACTTTTATACTTTGACACGAATCTTGATGCAATCAGTAAAAATCGAACGGTCCAGATGCTACGCTACATCATCCCGCGCAGCACCAGATCTGGTTCCATAATAGACAAGTGATTTTAAGTGGACAAACAGCGTCATGCCATGAATTAATATATGGGAGATGAACTTAATCAATATGATTATATTTATTTATACCAAAAAGAAGTTTCTTTAACTGCACAATTGAATTTAGAATTTGGAGTTGAGAAACTCAATTTGTCAGAAGTGAAATGAAGACATTTTATCAAACGACAACAAATACCTAAGAGTTCCATTTAAATATAATAAAGCCAGTCAAGCATCAGTACCATATAACACAACATTTTCAATTCTAATATTCAAAACAAAAGAAAAAGGGCAGATAAGAAAAAAAAAGAAACACTCTTTGATAAAAAATAAAAAAAATCAAAAGTCATGCAACAGGGGCTGAGCTGTTGGCTTTTACTATTGTCTGCTTAATAATGCAAAAACCAAGTAGACTTTCATATTTGTGCAATCAATTTCATCATTCATGAGCTGTGACCAAGACATAGATACAACCTAATAAAGAATTTCTAAATCAAATTACGCAATCAAAACTTTCTGAACAAACAAAAGCACAAAAATGAATCTGTTCAGGTTCCAACTGAGAACTAATGAAGACCCATGTGTCACATCATAGTGTAAATTAATAATGTCAGTTTGATTTATCAATGTCACAATTGGATTTGAGGCTGCTTAACATGAATTTTCTCCATCTTATGTTCTATCATTCTACTGTCTGGTAGTCAATTCAAACTTTCAAAGCTCTTGCTTGATGCTGCTGTTTTAAACTTTGACTTGGTTCATGTTCTAAGATCAGGAAAATGACAATCTAAGCTTGGGAAAAATTTGAAAGTATTGCTATTTTGGGCATTTCAATTGTGAAAGCAGCCTTAGCAGTCATGTCAAGGTGTGTATGTTGGACTTCTGTTATTGGGCCTCGATAGAAGTGTCAGTAGGTACGATATTAGTCGGGTTGAGCTATTTTCGCATCCGTATTCATTTGAAATTATTTTTATCCATACTTTATTCTTATCTGTTAAAATTTGACTTATCTTTATCCTATCCTTATCCGTGAAAATTATAGGATAACGAACGGGCTACGGACGATACGGATAATATTAATATAATATTTTTCAATTTTATGAATAAATCATATTTTACACAAATACATCTAAAATTAATATATTTCATAAACACAAGCACAACATGAAAACAAGTAGTGCATAGACATTAATGAGAAAAAAATAATATATAATTTAAAATATTAGACTAGAGTTATTATTATACTTACAGTTTTTTTAAAGAATTAAATGAGATGATTTTAAAATTAAATAAATAATTAGTTGGATGAAATTACTTTTGAAAGAATTCAAGAGACAAATGTTAATATTCTATTGAAAATTAAGAATTTTATCTAGAAGATGACAAATAATTAGATGGTCTCCTAGCAAACTTAAATTATTAATAGATTAATTAATTTACATATTTTAAACTAGATTATATATATATATATATATATATTTATGTTTATATATATTATTTTATATTTACCCTATAGCATATATAACGGGTACGAAATAGCTCTTATCCGTATCCTTCATTTTTTTACCCATGCTTTTATTTTGTCTTCCGCTCTCTTCATTTTTTTTATATTTCCTAATTTATTCGACATTTTTTATTCATTCTACATTTTTTTTTCATTTCGATCCCCTCTCCTTCACCTCCATCGCCTCCCCTTTATCCACTTTTGCTGTCAATTCTCTTCCTCCACTTAAGTCGTTTTCTACTCTTCTCTCTCTAAAAGTATTTTTTATTTCTAATTTTCCTTTCAAGACCTCAAGCTAATTATAGATTTTTGTTCCAATTAATTGTGAAAGCATAATTCAGTCAAATATTGCAACTGCTTGTGTGAGGTAACAAGATTTTGACAGAGACATGCATTACGAATTACAAAAGGAGGGATCACTTCACAATAACTATTTTATAAACATATTATTGATAAAAATTTATAAAAATTGTTGAACTTATAGATTAGTTGTATCTCAAATTTAATATAATTTAAGTGTAATTTCATGCTTCATCATTAATCATTAATTATTAACCGTTAAAAAATTGCATAAAGGTTTGATGGTCTTTGATGGAGCATGAAATACCACTCAAATTGCACCAAATTTTAAACTCAACTAATCTATAAGTTCAAAAATATATTTATAAACATTTTCTATTTTTACGATATTTAATCTATTTGTTTGATATTCAATTGTCGAAATTGTCAAAATAACTCATTGCCAAATAATTCCTCCTCTTACAAAAATGACTATTTCTTCCTTTACAAAATTGAAATTGTGAGCTGTAATTGTTTACTGACATTGTCGCCACTAAAATACATACTAATGTTAGACTTGCACTTAATTGAAAATAAAAAGGAACAAAAAGTATAATATAGTGCCAAAGCAAAAGCTTTATCATGCTTTTTGCAATTTACTAGTTTATTCAAAGTGCTGGTACATAATTCACAACAAATAATGAAAAACTGAGTCCTATGGTTGAAAATTGATTCCTGTGCCTAGTGTTAGGCATTTTAACAGGGGTAAAAAAATATATCCATTTTCTATTTTTTAAAAGAGTCAGAATTAAATACACTCATGAATGTGCACCGTTCAATTATGCACTAATAGTTTAAACTATTGAATCAATAAAGTATATTCTCTCTCTTCTTAAATTGTATGGAAATATATAATATTATGATTTTATATATATGATATGAAAAATATGCATATTTTTTATATTATTTTATATACATCATATTTTTATATACAATTTGGTAGATACATGTAGTATGAGTTGCATCAATTATTTAGTATGTACTCACAAGATTTTGCAAATTGTCAAAAGAGAGAGTTTGTTGAGTTTAGATCAACCTGTGTGATAATTTGCAAAATATTATATTAGACTAACATTTGCACAAGTTTTAATTTTGAGTGTGCAGGTGCAAATGAATCCTTGATGATGTCAGAAATAAGATATACAAGTCAAGACAAGTACATGAGCACAAGAAGCAAAGAAAACATATCAAAACAGAGGAAAACTAAGCGATGCATTATGGTAACGCATGAAGAAGGCGTTATAACAAACTGCAAGGCGTTATAACAAAACATGCTCAAATAGATGCATTATTACTTACAATGTTCTTGGCTATAAGCCCATGAGTATTTTAGAATAAGATACTTGTGTTGTTTGATGATGTTTCAGTTAGATACTCAACAATATATTAAAGAACATATATAGATCCAAAATAGATCCAAATAGATGAATTGTTTCTTGTGATGTTATTGGTTATAAGCCGGTGAGTATTTTGACATAAGGTATGACCTTGTATGCGGTATAATGTTCGCTTATTAAAAAGAGATGAAGATAAACTAAGTAAATAGTTAATCAATCTTTGATATTTCACAAAGCAACACTTTAACAATATTTCACATTTGTATCTTCAATTTCATAGTTCAAATGGCTGATTTTAATCGTTGATCATGATCTCCGTATTGAAATATTCTTGAAGATCAAATTTTACATTTCTTAAATTTTACTACTATTTTGTAAGTGGAGATGAAAAATTCGTTAATCTAGCGATTTCTGAACCATAAAAAAGATGGTTTTTCATCTCTTTAAAAATAATAAAAATTCTAAAAATTATGAAATTTTGTCACCAAAGAGATCACGCAGACACGAAGACAAAGTACTGTATTGGTATTGCTTTGTAAAGTAACATAGCCTCATTTCAAAAAATAATAAAATAGACAATTTACTTAATTCCATTGCACAAGTAGCATCCTATTTTATTTTTGCAAGTTATTTCTTCTCTGAGTTGAAGAATATAAAATATCAATAGCGCACAAGAAAAATGTTAGAAGTCATGATTTAACTGATGGAAAAAGGAAATAAATTAATTGGGACAGATAGAAATTGTATATATATCCGGGTTGGATTGAATTTTAACCGATCTTTTTATTTAAATACGTAAATGATATTATTTTGTTGGGTTAAACGAATTTGACAAATTTAAAATTCAATTCTCATTCAATCTGACAAATTTAATTTGTTGGTATTTGAGTTGGGTTAAACGAATTGGTCGAATTATGCATGTTGTGTGTATATCTCTAGGAGATGGCATTATTCGGAGAAAAAAAATAAAAAATAAAGTAAAAAAAAAATCTCATTGGAACAACATCCAAGTGACGTTTGGTATACTAAATTAATGCAACAAATAAAATAAATTTGAAGTAGGCAACACACAATTTTGATTAAAAGATTATAAAAAGAACCTATTCTCGTATTATAGTAAAGTTAATAAATTGACTTCGATTCATGGTTTGGCTTGCCTGCAGATTTCATTTTAAAATTTCTCCTGGTTTGGTATTTAATTTTCCCAATTTATTAAATATAAAACAACCAAGCAAATAGGCGTGGAGTGTTGTGCCACTATTATTTTTTATTAAAGTTGGCAACTAATTAAGTATTCCACATAAGTCAAACCAATTAGCTAACAATGTTTTAACTTATTAATTGTTTCACTAAAATTAAGGTTAGCCATGATGCAATCATAAACTAGAACTACCTTAATAATACACATTTTATACGCAAAACTAAGTCACTCGTAGAATTTAAGAAGTTAGTATGAAAACGATGTACAAAAAATTGAACATGCACTTTATCTTTTGTTACCCGATAGCGAAAGCCGAAAGAAGGGAATTAAAAGTGGCTATTGTAAATTTGTAATCCATATTCGGTGCACATGAGCCAGGTCTGTCAACATTTTCCTTTAATAAAAAGCGAAGAATTAGTTCCAGCGGGCCCACAATTGCCACTAGGCAACTATCTCCAGTTGTGTCTGATAACTGCACGGCCGTATCTCATAAAATACCTTATCAATCATACGAGCCTTATCTCGGAAACTGGACCTCTTCTGGACTTATTTTTTATAACACTTGTGGGATTTCAATTTCATCGATCCGGCTTTTGCTAAATCTGTGGTCCTTTGTCCACCTTGAAAAATGCGACAAAACGAGGTCACATGGCTTGTCAGTTGTCTCCTATGCTGTAATTATCAACTCTTGTTTGGTGTTACTCTCAAAAAAAACTCTTGTTTGGTGTAGAAATTGGTGTCACCATCTGATTCGGTTGATCTCTTTTTTATGTACTTCTCCGTCCGGAATTGGGTCCCTATGGTACCAAATAACTGTAACGTCCCCTATATCTTCACTTATACCCGCAACCTCAGTACCATATTTGGTGTTGTGATTCGTATAACGAGTAGAAGCAATAAGTTCACCAATTATGATATATTAGGACCCGCCACACAGATATTACACGATAGGGATCTTCAACAGAAAAACACACGAGAATCTTTCGGAAGGGGCCGTCGAACCATCATACCCACCTTATCCGAAAAGGCCGTTAAAGAAGACGGAGAAAATCTGAGCCGTTCATATCATACAACTTGATCGAATCATTGGCAAAACAACGGTTGAGACCACCCGACATCTACTCCCCATGTTCCCTATCCAGTCTCTGCAACCTAAACCCTCGACGCAACACGACCCCACCGTGATAAGTTCACTCAGTGCACAACCAAACATAATTGTACGCATATCAAATTGCATTAAATTACCCTGATTTACTCCACTAATTAACTCTCTAGTAGAATAAATTGAAGGATCAACAGAAAAAATACCCCGTCGGATCGATTGATCCATGAGTGTGTAGTAACCGTTCACGTGGATTCGAATATTCTACATTCGAAACGCCTGGATCTTTTTCTTTTTCGTCTATAAAAACAACTGAGCTTGAGCCGTGCCCGTCAAGGGTAGAAACCAGAATCGAGAAAAGGTTTAACAACTGAGAGACCAGGAAGTCGGGAGAGAAATTAGGGTAAAGCTTTGGAGAAACCATGAGCGACGAATTGCGACGACTGTACGAGATCGGGGTGGAGGTCGGAAGGGGAAGGTTTGGCGTGGTGTACCATGCCAAATCGCGGTTCACAGGGGAGCTGTGCGCCGTGAAGTCCGTTGACAAAACCCTCCTCGCCGACTCTCTAGACAGAGAATGCGCCGAAATGGAGGGGAAGTTAGGGTTACTTGCGGCGGATGGAAACGACGGTGTGGTACAGGTCCATGAGGTTTTCGAGGATGATAGTTGGATTCATATCGTAATGGAGCTCTGTGATGGACCTGATCTGCTTGAGTGGATCCAGATCCGCCAAGGTACGCCGATTTCTGAACCTGAGGTGGCGGCGTTGATGACATCTATCATGCTATCGCTTGCCACTTGTCACCGCCGCGGTGTGGCACACAGAGACATCAAGCCCGATAACATCCTCTTTGACAGAGAAGGCAAGGTTCGCCTGGCAGATTTCGGATCTGCTGCCTCCTTCAATGGAGAAAGGTAATCGAAAATTGCTACTGAATTCAGTTATTTTCTTTATTACAAAATTAAATTATGGTTTAAATTTTCCATTGAAGTCAGTTGATTTTACATGTGTGATTAATTTGGACAAAAAACATTGTAGGGTTTAATTACAATTGGTTCAATTAACAGGTGTATGCAAGGAATTGTCGGAACTCCCTATTATGTGGCGCCAGAGGTGTTAAGGGGGGAGGAATATGGCGAAAAAGTGGATGTGTGGAGCGCTGGGGTTGTGATGTATGTAATGCTGGCTGGTGGGGTGCCCCCTTTTGGAGGCGAGAGTGCTCAGGAGGTTTTTGAGTCGGTGCTCCGGGGCAGCCTTAGATTCCCTTCAAGATATTTTGCGGGAGTGTCGCCTCTGGCCAAGGATCTGTTGCGACGAATGATCTGTCGTGAGGTTCATAGAAGGTTCTCTGCCGAACAAGTTCTAAGTAAGATAGCCTTCCTTATTTCTTTTCCATTTATGAATAAAATTCAAACCTTGTTATTACTGTCTATCTATGTCTGGTTTTGCTTCTCCAGTGTATTTTGTTTTTTCAGAGGACAAACTTCTCATTTCACTATTTAGGTAGGGGATGATGGTGTCCCTGAACTGAAAACATGCTGATGAGAAGACAACAATTTTGAGTATTTCTCTTAGGATGAGTGCGGCGTCCGGGACTCCGGGCGTTGATCTGTTGTTTCTTTTTGGAAGATCGAATTTGCGGGTTTGATGGCATGTATTTTTAGTTAATATAGAAGATTTGTCAGCACTTTCTCTGGATTTGTTCTAATACTCTGCTCCCTTTTATCTCAAAACAGGGCACCCATGGATTGTCAGTGGTGGTGAAATAAGGCCGCGAGAGGAATAAATGAGGAATTAACATATAAATAAGAGAAATAAGTGCTTGAAGAGAAGAATCACGGTGTCTATCCTTCATGAGACTATTCTGAATTATCATGTAGGACGGGATTTTTTTTCCTTTTAATCTGCCTCTCTTTTTTGCTGCTCTTTTGTTAACTTAACTGGGGTTGTCGTTGTACATAGTGATGGTAAATAGAGAGGAAGAGTGTTTCTAGTAGGAATGGTGAGAACTGAGAGGTTAACAATTGAGAGAGAAAAGAGAGATTTGCTTGTTCTCCTTTTCTGTCTTGTTCATGTTATCTCTTGTTGGCTTTTTTCTCAAGCTTTTATCTTTTCCTTGAGCAGTGATGAACTGATGTATATATTTCAATGAATGAGTAAATATTTGGTGTGATCCATGAGCATTATTCTATTTACTGTTAAGATTTCAAGATAAATCTGCAGAATGATCAGACAAGAGGTAATGGAATAACTGTTCAAAAAGAAAACAATGGCAAAAGCAAGAGCGCACTAAGATATGTTAACACAATGAGAGCTGATACGTAGATATCATATTTGATACCAACTATTGATATCGATTTTATTATGTATATTTAGTTGAGTTATCATTTATATTATTTGAGTTATTATGCATGTTATTTTTTGTAATGAAATAGTTATACATGTTGTCGATTTTATTATGCACCTTTAATTGAGTTATCGTGCATATTATTTGAGTTATTATGCATGTTATTTTCTGTAATGAAATAGTTATACATGTTATTTTTTGTACTGACATGCATAATAACTCAAATAATATGCATTATAACTCAACTAAATGTGCATATTAAAATCGGTATCAATAATTGATATCAAATGTGGTATCTACGAAACATTATCCTAACGCAATTTAGTAGCAGGGAGCATTCTGGTGCCTAAGACTCTTAAGGCTGTGCTCTTCATATGAAAAATGAACCAAATGAACTCAAAATGGAAGGAAATTGAAATTGGTTATACTTTAATTTGAGAAGTCACAATTTTGTAAAAAAATTAATAAATTTTTTCCTTCATATTCATTTTCTGAAAGACATCCTAAACATCTTGTCAAATCCTAAATGAAGAGCTTCAGATACAATGTAAAAGGAATATTGGATTTGGAACTTGATTGAGTTGGAGCATAAGAATTTGGTAACTTTGTTATGTTTGTTTCTTGTTTATTTCAATTGCGAAGGCATGTCCTGAGCATATTCTTTTGGTGTGAAATGAAATATTATTTATTAAAATGCCTGTTCTTTGGATGGAACATTGATTATTCGAGTTGATATATGGATATTTTTTAACGCTGCTTAAAAATTTGAAAGGATAATCCATATAGGTGCAAATGCTTTAATAACTCGTGTAATAGCTCAAGTGATTGCTAATTATAATAACTTAATTAAGTCATGAATTCAAATTTTCACGAGCAAAAATGGTCAAATTTCGCAAGTGACATTTAAAGAGTAATATATGTCGAAGATAACAAGAACCTTATATAATAACAAAATAAAAAAATGTAATGGTATTGCTAAGATATTTCTTAAATTTTATTAGTCTTCGGCACATCAAAGTCGTCTCATCTTGAAAAATCTAAATTAAAAAAGTAGTTAACATAGAATTCAATAATGTCTTTTCGTATTTACATAAAAACAGAAAAATCATTAAAAATAAACTGAAAAGATACATAACTATAATAGTAGAGATTAATATATTCTTTATATAAAAAAATAGTCAAGTGCCCACGCGTTGTAGTGGGATTAACAAATAATGGTAACTTCATGATTTAATATAGTTTACATTTTAATTCAATAAGAGTTCAACAAAATCTTGTACAAATTGTAATAGAAAGAAAATAAATGCCCCGCCTACATATTAACGTCTTGCATCATGCATCTTGCAGTGGTGTCTTGCGTCTTGTGTCATGCGTCATGCCATTGCGACTTCCAACGTCTTGCGTCATGCGACTTGCAGCGTCTTGTGTAATGCGTCATGCATCATGTAGCTTGATGCGTCATCCGTCTTGCGTCTTGCGTCATGCGGCTTGCATCATGTGTCTTGCTTCATGCGGCTTGCAACAACGGAACAATGTCATGCGACTTGCAGTGCCGGAGCGATGTCATGCGGCGTTATACAGCGTGGAGAGACGGAGCGGCGTCAATGTCGTTTGCAATGACATCATGCGGCTTGTGATGTCTTGCGTCGCGCGTCATGCGTCATGCGTCATGCGTCTTGCATCATGCATCATGCGTTATGGGTCATGCGTCTTGCGTCATGCATCATGGGTCATGGGTCATGCGTCTTGCGTCATGCTTCATGCGTATTGCATCATGCATCACGCGTCATGCGTCTTGTAGCATCTTTGGTCATGCGTCATGCGTCGTGCGATTTGCAGCGGCTTGCATCATGTGTCATGTGTCATGCCTCATGCGTCTTGCATCTTGTGTCATGCGTCTTGCGTCTTGTGTCCTGCTTCATGCGTCTTGTATCATGCGTCACAGGTCACGTGTCTTGCGTCTTGCATCATGCTTCATGTGTCTTGCATCATGCGTGATGCGTCTTGCAACGTCTTTTGTCAAGCGTCATGCGTCATGTGTCATGTGTCATGCAACGTCTTTTGTCAAGCGTCATGCGTCATGCGTCATGCGTAAAGCATCATGCGTCATGCGTCTTGCAACGTCTTTTGTCAAGCGTCATGCGTCATGCGTCATGTGTCATGTGTCATGCGTCATGCGTCAAGCGTCATGCGTCTTGCGTCATGCCTCATACGTCTTGCGTCACGCGTCATACCTCATGCCTCATGTGTCTTGTGTCATGCGTCATCGGATTTTTTTAAATTAATTCCTCAAAAAGAAGTTTCTGACAATACCCATGTCTATACATAATAGATAAAATTATCGGATGTAAATAATTATATGGAAGATATTTTTTTTGAGCAGAGAAGAGAGTCAAGTTACCCAACTGTTTTTAATGACCTAAAGTCCTCCATTTGAATTTCAAAGCCAATACCTTCCATATTTTGCTCATAACCACTAGGCCAAGAGTTGGTTCTTGAATTATACCAAAGATATTAAGAATCTCAAATGTATGTTGCACGGTGTAATAGTTCAAATAATAGTTTACTAGAATAACTTCAATAAAATCACGAGTTCAAATCTTCATGAATAGAAAAATTCGAATTTCACATGGGACATTTAAAATTAATAAATGTCAAAGTAACATAACCCTCATATATAAGAAAAAGAAGATATACTAAGTTGAATAATTGAAGTTAGTTTTTAACTTCAACAACATTTATAAACCTTTATTTTTATATGCAACTCAACATTTAGAAACAAATAAAAAGAAACTTGAATGCACAATAAAGAAATGCTACATATCAAATATATCTTAAAATATGAATTCACTAATCACGATATTAATTTCTAATTGCAATTAGTATTACATCTATTTCTAATTCCTATTAGTATTACATAGTTTACGTACCACATTTAAATTGGTATGATTCTTTTTGGGGTGTAGATGCTTTTATGAAAAAGAAAGAAAAATCTATCACGCCATGTAAATTGAGAAGTCAAATAAGAGATCGGACAAGTGATACGCTATCACGCAATGTTGCTAAGATTCAAAGCTATGAAGCATTGTACTGTACAATATTCCATTCCTCTAACCTGACCGTATTTTGGTCATATTGGAATTTGGAAGGAACAAAGTCTAAAGTCCACTTAATTTTATTATTATTGATTCGTTGATTTCGGAGGGTTCTTAGGACCGACTGATAAGTTTTTGACAAGGCCAAGTATTCAAATATTTTTATTTATGTGTGTTTTATTAAATTAATTAACAACTTGTAAATTATTGAATTAATATTTTTTCATCCATAAAATAAAAAAAATAAAAGATTTGAAAATATAAAATTTGATTCTTAAGTTGATTTTAATATGAAGAATATTTTTCGTGATTTGAATCGATTGTTTGCATTTTGAATTTCAAGATACCAACTAAAAGAATAATAAATTTTGTACTTTTAGAAATAATTTTAGCATCGTCTTTGCAGGGCCGGATTCAAGATTCTCGCCAGAGGTTCAAGATTTACGGTTTTTTCAGGAGTTTGAAATGATGGTCGTTCTTAGAAAAAAAATATATTACATGGTCATTTATGCAAAAAAATTCAAATACATGGTCGTTTTCGAATATTTTTTTAATATATATGATCATTTTTGAAAAAAAATTTCAAGAGTTTTCTGCACCCTTGCATCAACGTGGCTCCGCCACTGTATCTATGTGTGTGTGTGCGCGCGCTTAAAGAGAGGTAAGCATGTGGTCCTCCAATTTTTATAAACTTCTAATGGATGTTAAGTTTTGCCTTACTATATATATACTAAGGATATATTTTATTCAGTTAGATTATCCTCAATTATATTTGTAATATATGTAGGCATATTAATAACTAAAGACGTGATAATTGGTCTTTATTGTCTTGACCTCCGATCTTGCTCAAGTATATGAATTTGATCAAGTTAGTGGATGGGACCTTCAGGAGTGAAAAACTTTTGGCTGCATTAAAGTGGAAGCAATTCTTCTGTCGCGCAGCAGGACGAGCGATTCAGATTTTCTATGTTGTAGGTTACGGACGGTTCATATTTGATTCAGAAAGATATTATATTATAAAATTTAGCTCGCACAAATCTCAATGCAAATCAAAAGTTAAAATTTATTGTGCAGTTTTGCTGCGCATCATAAGATCTCATTCCCACCCAAGTCAGCCTCAAGTGAGGAAAAAAGGTAACAATTAATTAAACAGCAAAAACGTCTATATCACCGCTAAAACCGCTACACGTCGTTTTATCGTCGCTATTTAAAAACTTGCTTAATATAAATATTGTATTAAGTACTGAAACTAAAACCTTCAAAATAAAAAATTAAAGCGTGAAATAAACAAACTACTATTGGAAGAACATAAACTAACAATAAATTAATTGACTACCTTACAAACATAAACTAACAATAAATTAATTGACTACCTTACACCAAATTTTATCAAGAAACCAATCAGAGAAAAAATACATTTTAAGTCATTATAATTGTCATTACAAGTCTTAATATAAGATACATAAGTGTTCATATATACATTGTGTACATTACTGAAATTAATAAGGTGAAAGCGAGATATCAAGTGAGGAAAAAAGAAAAGATCGCCAGAGGAGAGACGGAGAACAGGAGAAAAGATACTGAAAGAGAATAAAGAGGAGAGAGGGAAACGGGTGGTAGCTCAGTTGGTTAGGAAAAAATTCTAAGGCTATTCTATTCAAAGGTTGAGAGTTCAATAACCGCTCATGACTTTGCAGCTTCTGCAAAGATTTAAAAAAAAATAGAGAATAAAGAGGAGAGATAAAATTTAGCAAAAGTGCGGAAATATAGAAAATAAAAGCAAACTTCAATAAAGAAAATAATCTCCTTTCAAAATTCGAAGATTCGATTAGTTATGCTAGGGGGTAGAAGATTGGGAGATGATATAATTTCCCCAATAATTAGTAAATAAAGTAATGTGTCATAAATTAAGAAATGACTCAATTTTATTTATAGATCTATATATGAACTATTAACGATTTATAGTCAACAACTTTAAAAAACCATCAAATTAATTAGGCCTGATATTACAATCATATTTTAAGTTAAATTAAGTTGCACTGCCATTATCAATTATATGTTAATTCGAAGAATATTTATTTCTGACATTGTTGTTAGAAAATCTGATTACGAGGGACAATACCTGTTCCATCTAGGTACATACAACGATAGAAGATCTGATTAATTGACAAATAAATTTACTAAACATTGTAATGTAATCCAAAATGGTCATCTTCTCCGTTATTTATTAAGATACAAATGCTCTAGTTTATTTTTTTTTTCTTTTTGAGAAAGATACAAATGCTATTCGAACGACAAAAAAAGAAAAAATTGCTCTGCGTATTCCAGCTGTCAATGATAAGTGGATGACTGGATTTGAGACCCAAAATTTTGTGATTTCTTGCAAACTTTTAGTACTGAAACCAGTACGATTGTACGAATTGATAGTGTAATGGTGCTGGTGCCTGTGCTTTGGTTGTTAATTTGTCACCCCACCCCACCACATCACGTGCTTTATAGGTGAGTAGGTCCCATGTTTGGTGATTGTTCTCATCCAAAACATGATGCCAAATATCACATCAGGGAATTGTTTCTTTCACGAAATTAAACTTCTATTGAAAAAACAAACGGGTGATAAATCCAGGTTTACTGGACACTAGAATTTGATCCGCTGAAACTAATTTCATTACTATTTTTCAAGTACTATAATAAACTATTCAAACTTCCATTGAAATCGAACATCATCCGCTGAAATCATACCCATATGAGCTTGTGTGACCTTTTTGGGTATCAAATCTTTAGTCTGCAAGTCAGCTATAATTAAATATGTACCTTTGTGCTCAATAATTATCTGATCATTCTAGATTATTTCTTTAACAGTCAGGAACTTGATGCAAATAAGCTTTGACATTGTCAAGCTTCTATAGTTATTTGAATATAGCACTACAGAATTATTATCACAATAAATTTTTTTGTGATGACTATTAGTCTCCACTAAGTGCAGCTTGACAAAATAGCATAGCCATATTATCCGATTTGATATTAAAAAAATACAACAAATTCTTCTTTTATGATAGAAGATTCAACCAATGTCTGTTTTGTAATTTCATGAAATAGCTATTTCGGTCAACAAAATTCAATCGATAATAAACTTCATGCTACCGTAGATATCTCACAAAATCAAAGTCAGTATATCTTATGTTCTCAAGCATGCTAGACTTTTGATGTTCGCATGTGATACTTTTTGTTCTGTGTAAATACAATTAGAATGAGATCCTAAGGCCAATTAATAGTGCTGAAGCATTTTATCAATTACAATTCAAACTTTTGGATTTTAATCACCTGGCTAAAATCACAATCAAGTACTAATAGCAATTGAGCAAATCAATCAATAAAGTGCAAAGATAGTAAAAAGAAAGAGAGAGCAAGAGAACCCAAGAACATGCTATGTAACGTGATTTAGCCTACAAAAAACTAAGCCTACATTCTCGGGACCCTGAATCCAAAAATGCCTTTCCGAATCAATTCCACTAGATCACACGTGTTCTGACAATTGTGGAACATATCTTTGATTTCTTTTCAATAAGACAACAAATCTTAGATTCCTAAACCTATGCAAGGGACTACACTGCTCTACAAGGTAAACATGTCCTGATTGACAACACAATCAAGGACAAGGATGAACTACTTGACTACACAATGTAGTTCACCAAACTAAAACAACAAAGTGTTCTCTCGAATCGACAATTAGACAATTAGCTATCATAAACACTCTCAAGGTGTGGATGCTAAAGGAGAAGACTCTTGTGCTCTTTTTTATGCTCAATTGTATGCTTGGAAACTTGAGGAGAGATTTTGTAAATGATCTGGTTCAAATCCCAAGGTATATATAGGTTGGACACATCTTGAAGTCTTGAAATCTTGGTCTGCACTGCTTTCGTTACAGAATTGACCTAACCGCTTACAGAACCCGTTGTAACGGGTTGGCGCCTTTTCCAAATGCCCTTTAATGCATCTCAGGCTGACTTTTGGGCCCTCCTGAATAGGAACCCATTGTGAAGGGTGGGGAACCCGTTATGACGGGTTGGCAACCCGTTGTGACAGGTTTGTGATGCGTAATCGTAACGCATGGCTCTGCCAAATTGCCAAAATCTCTTGTCTTCCAGCTCTTCTCCTCTTCAATTCGTTACAACAGTTTGGTTACCCGTTGTGATGTGTGGGCAACCCATTATGATGGATAGGGAACCTGTGGTGATGGGTTCTCCATGCGTTACCATAACGCATGGCTCTGTCAAGCCTCTGTTTTTCCCCAAGTTGCTTGCTCTTGATATCAAAATGATCGTCTTGACTTGTATATGCATGTTTGAGCATTTGCATCATCAAAGTGTACTTGTATAAACATGCAACTCACCAAAACTCAATTGTGCAAGGTTAATACTGATTTGTTTTGCAAATTGTCAAACAAAAGAAGATTTTAATCTAACAAATACTATAGTATCCATATTAATTATACATTAGTGATATCTTATAAAATATAATTAATATATAATTGTATTTTACATGATGTCCATAATATGCATGGTTTTCATGACATCTCCTATGGTCCATCCATTAAATTATTAAATCCACCGATGGGTACTTGGAATATCCTTAGAATAAAGTACTGAACAGGATATTTGGAAAAGGAAATGCATATGATAAGTATAAGTTATTATTTTTAAATGTCTATATCATGATAATAATATTTATATACTAGACATCTAGGTAGGCATGATTGCTTTGGGTGCATCATATTAATTTCTTCCTATACTGGAATTAATAGAATCATGTTATTAATTTAATTATTCGTCCTGTATTAATTATCGTAATTAATAATATGAAAACGAACATATCTACTGAACATTAAAAAGTGTATTCTCGTGATATTGTTTATATTCAGATATGTGACGTAAGAGCAATATTTTCAATTACTTTTTTGTAATCTTATGTTCCTTTTAGAATATTAAATTGTTGTGTTTAACACATGAATAATTTATTAATTTTGATTAATAATTATAGTTATAATTCTTGAAGCATGTGTTCATATTATACAAAAGACTCATAAATGTTAATATTACATTTTCATACGAATCTCATATTATTATTCTGTAGATTATATATTAAAAGAAAATATTTCATATACATAAACCAACACACTATTTATATGAACCACATATATGTTGAATGAAATGCACAAAAACTAGATATGTTTAAGATTAAAATAAGGAAAAATGTAATATTATTGATGAACAAAATAATCTTAAAAAATGGAGGATTATAAACAAATGATATGTTTAAGATTAAAATAAGGAAAAATAACTAAGTACAGAACTAATTGTAGAATTTATAAAATAGGAGAGATCTCTATATAATGGTTACGTTGATATTTTGGACTGAATTCTCAAGTAACTTTGTAGATCATGAAAAAAAATTATAGACATTTTCTTGAACTTGTCGTTTAATTTAATATTAGTTTCATCCAATTTAAATATTATTTGATATTCTGTAAAAAAATATTAAATATAAATGGTATGAAATTACATGAAATTGAATAATCATTTGATGAAGTAGCAAATTGACACCCAAATTGCATTAAATCGAAAAAAAGCAACTTGTAAGTTTTTTATTTTCAAAATTTACTGGAAAATTGTCTAAATGATTGTCGTGAAATAACCCCTCCACCTTATAAATGAAATGCCGAGTGAGAAATAATACATGAGAGCTGATACGTAGATATCAATATTGATATCGACTATCGATATCGATGTTATTATACACATTTAGTTGAGTTATTATGTACATTATTTGAGTTGTTATGCATGTTATTTTTTGTACTGAAATAATTATGTATGTTATTTTTTTGTACAAAAATAATTAATGTATGCTATTTGAGTTATTATACACATTATTTTGTTAACATACATAGTAACTTTTTTCAGTATAAAAATAATATAAAATAATATGCATGATAACTTAAATAATGTGTATAGTAACTCAACTAAATGTACATAATAACATCGATATCGATAATCGGTATCAATATTGATATCTACGAAATATTTTTCTAATTTAATTGTTATCTAAGCCGGTCTATTTCCAGATATATATAACAGCATGACAGTTAAGAAACCAGTAGGTCAAATACTGGGTCCGAATCTGCTGCTCGTAAATTCCTACTTGTCTTTGATCTGACCGCTCGATCGTCACGGACGGCTGTGATTTGATTCAGGAGGCAGATGCTTTGACCATTAGATGAGTTTTGAACGGTCCAGATCGAAACAAGCAGAAAAACAAACAGAAATTTACGACAGGAGATGCGGTCCCGTCAAATACTCATGTGACATGTCTCCAATGCTCCAACTAGATATTTTGTTGGCGGCCTCAAATAATTATTGCCTCAGTACTCGGAGTCAAAAGTGAGGATGGAAAATGCTGCCATGTTCATTTCCTCTTGTGCTAGTGAACAGGGGAGTGGGCCGAATTTTGCTCCGATTTTTTCTATAATACAAATCTTTACTATTAATAAAAAAGATGATTGAGCTTTTTGAGTTCAAATTTCTATCTTCTGTTCAGATTAATACAGAACGTTGAATTCTCATCTTTCGTTAATCTCAGCCATTCGACATAGACCCTCAATTCCTGTGCACTTTCGGTGAAAAAACGGAGAACATCCCATAAATTATTATGCGCTCGTGTACAAAAACCTAATAAATCGATTTTTCTCTCTCGCCTCCTTCCTCTCTATCATCGATACCTCCCTTCGATCTTTAATTCGAAGAGGAGAAGCCTCTGTCTCCCCTCCCATCGCCTCCTCCTCCACCTTCCCGCGTTCCCGCATAGTGTTTTTTCTAATGTTGTCGAAGAAACGGACAAATCTAGAGGGGGGTGAATAGATTCACAATTCAATTTTTAGGTTTATTTAACTAAAAGACACAATTCAATTCCAAGTATCAATATAGTTTTCAACAAGTATAGCAATTTAAAATTAAACCACAGAAAATAAAGAAGAAGAGTTCAAGAAAGATCAAACAATAATGGAGACGCGTGACACCGATATGTTAACGGAGTTCGACTATTGACAAGCCCACTCTCCGGGGCTCCCGATCCCTCGACTTGATAACGAGATCGAGCCGTATGCACTAACACCAAAATATTCTTTACAATGGCCGAGATCTAGCTCTTTACACAGTTAGTATAGAGACTAGACCCATTGAAGATGCACAAAAGCAAGAGAAAGAAAATAGCTACAAGATCTCTCAATTACACAAATGATTTGGCTAATTTAGAGTATTTGAGCTTGAGTTTTTTATTTAAACAAGAGCTTGGTTTTAGACAACAATGGAGGCTGCTGCTAGGGTTTTGAATTTGACAAAAGATAAATTAAGGAAGGAGAATGAGGCACTATATAAAGCAGCAGCCAAAACCTTTCCAAAACAGGGGATTTCGTCCCGAACCGTTATAACGGTTAGACCAAAGTCTCGAGCTTTTCATATCAGATGAACTAACCGTTATATAACAGTTGATAACCGTTATATAACGCTTGGTTCTGGAAGCCAAAGAAATAATCTGGAAATTTGCAGGTTGTACTAACTGTTATAACGGTTACATACTGTTATATAACGGTTTGATCTGGAACAAGAAGGTGAAATCTGAAACTCTCAGGTGTTGTTCAATTGATACAACCGTTATAACGGTTGGATCTAGAAGGCTAACACAGAAATGTGTAGGTCTCAGGATTTTATCAAAAGTACTAACTGTTATAACGGTTGACAACCGTTATAACGGTTGAGTTCTGAAATTGGTTTTCTCAAGCTCAATTACGCCAAACAATCTAAATTTACAAATTATTTACTGAGACATTCTTAAACCTTCTTGATAAATGTTCTACGTGCTTATGTTGTAATTTCACTTCACGTTGCATGTCCAATTCTCCAATTTTGCAATATAGTCCCTACAACAAACTTAAAACACACAAACATGATAAAATTCAAGATGGTTTTGCAAATTGACAAATATGAAGGCATTGTTAGACACAACAATCTCCCCTTTTGTCGATTTGCAAAACTTGCAATTATATGTGCATGTATATCACAATTAAAGCGCATATTACTTCTCACCCTTTTTGAAAATCGAATAAAAGCTTAAATTACGAAGTGAAAACTCCCCCTTAGTTAATGCACTTATATTTTGAAATAAAATCATCAAATAGTCTCAATTTTACTTCCCCTCAATCTAAGCATATGAATTTTGAAACAATTTAACCACACATTTACACTTATGCTCCCCCTCAATTTTGACATATTTTGACAAGTTGCACATATAAAAGCATATATAGAGAATGAAACATTGAATTTAAAATCAACAACCAAGAATATAGAAGTGTCTCCATTACGAGCAAATAGGTCCGACAATCACAAAGTACATAACAACATAAAAAAGAAAACACAATCACATAGTCTTAGTAAACACACATTGTTCTAACATAAAACGAGCCTAGACCTAAACAACATAGACCTCCTCACGATTTGTCTTTCTCACGGCCATGACCAGTCAGGCATCTCGCCATTCTCTCGCAAGTCTAGCATTCTGCTTTTCCTCTTCGCCTTTCTTCGCTTCGGTTGGCGATTCCACCTTGAATCATTGTGGGTTTGCAATAGTAAGTTATTTGCCATTCTTCCTTATTTAGTGAATGAACTCTACTCCTTTTTTAATTGTATGTATAAATGTGGCTTAAGATTTTTCTTTATTGTATGTGCAAACTACAAGATCCACAGCTTGGACTAACTTTTGTTGTTATCCAATTTTGCTTTTCATTAATGATTTTTTTCGTATAATTTCAGAATTGAGGAATTTCAAAGATTTTCAAGAGCCTACTAAAATTGGATGTTGTAATATCTGATTTAAGCTACTGATACATTTCATTTGTTTCATTTGTAATATTTGATTTTCAAGAGCTTACTGAAATTTTATGCTTGGCAGCAATAGGCATCAAATTGTAGAAGGAATAAAAATGTGTATTAAATTTGGTTTTGTAAGTTGCTATAGGTGTTGTTTTTTTATTAAGTTTGAACTGACAAATATCAGTTGTTGTTTTTATAATGATATTTAATATTTTAAATTATATACTGACAGTTAATATCTTTATTGTGATGATATGTTTTGTGATTTATGTCTTGAAATTTCATAAGTTGTATCAACATTTTCTGTGATTTTCAGATATATTGTGATTTTCAGTAATATATTTGTTATTAATCTGTTGGGTGGGCATAGGGGTATGGACGGGTAAGGTATACCCGTGGGCATAGACATGCAATATCAGGCAAGTGTGGGTTTAGAAAATATGCATGTGGGTGGGTTAGGTAGTAATTTTGGTGCATGTTTTGTCCGGTCAGGCAGGTCGGGTAGACAATTTGAGGTAGGCATGTCGGGTATGGGTCTGGTAAAAAATATGTGGGTATGACCTATTGCCATCCCACATTTTATCTTTTTTGGAATTTTTTTACTATTTTATTGGAAGGGTTGAAAATTGGATGTTTATAAACCGTTAGATAAATAAATTTTCAATCCATCCGATTAAATAGTAAAAAAATTCAAAAAATGTAAAATTTGGTTTCTAAGTCTATATTAATATGGAGAATGTTTTTAACGGTCCGGATTGGTCATTTACATTTGCTACCATGGAGCGGTTGGAAGTTTGGTGGCTACGGATTCCTCCTCATATATATATATATATATATATATATATATATATATATATATATATAAGAATGATTGACTAATAAAAATTAGATTATTCTAAATAAAAGTTGTTATTATTTAATATATATACGTCCTAGCATAGACTTTTACATAATTTGAAATCTATTTAAAGACAAATTGGAATACATGCCTTATTTTGCTAAACAATATTTTTCACAAATAATCACTATTGCTAAAGGTATAAGCAAAATGACACATGAAAAGCTTTAAGTTGACGTACCAACTAGACGTGCCTTGTATTTTTCAACATTGCCTTTAGAATACCGCTTGGTCTTAAAAATCCATTTGCAACCAACAATTTTCTTATCTTTAGGCAATGGAACAATATCCCAAACATCATTTCCGTACATGATTTCATCTCTTCATTCATGGCATTAATCTACTTTTGAGAGTTAGGGCTTTCCATAGCTTGTTTGATGTCTTCTGGGTCATTTTCAAACATGCATATGTCAAACTCATGTTCTTGAAGAAAAACAAATCTTTCAGTAAATATGTTCTCTCTAGTTGATCTTGTTATTGGCTCTGGTCGTGTTAATTCTTGAGTAACATGCTCATGATCATCGTTACCAAATTTCGAATCTCCCACAAGCGCACGACCATTTACATCGTCCATGACAATATTGTTATTTGGGTCAGATTCGAGTCCAATTGTGTTTACATTATCCTGTGAAATTTGAGAAGGGAGTGTAGTTTGCCTATTGACACTAGATGCATTTTCTAGATTCAACGGTATCAGAATTCTGACAAACCCGAACTTTGGTCCATAGTCTCGTCATCATTCCTTTCTTCTTCAAAAAAGCAATCTTTTGTCATATCTCCCCCCCCCCCCACAAACTCATTATCCTAAAAAAAAATTGCACACCCTGACTCGAAAATTGTATGTTCTGTTAGATTATAAAATTTATACCCTCTTGATCTTTCAGAATATCCAATAAAATAGCAACTAAATGTTCTTTCCTGCATTTTCTTTTCGTGTGGCTTATAAGGCCTAGCTTCTGCTGGACAACCCCAGATCCTAATGTGATTCAGGTTAGGTTTGTGCCCAACTCAAATCTCATATGGGGTTTTGTTAGTTGCTTTAGTTGGAACTCTATTGAGTATATATGTTGTAGCCTTTAAGGCTTCCCTCCACAAATTCTCAGGTAGAGTTGTACGAGCAATCATACTTGTCACCATGTCTTTAAGAGTGTGATTGCACCTTTTAGCAACACCATTCATTGCAAGTGAGCCTGCAATGTATAGTGTGGCACAATCACACACTCTTCTAAGTATTTTGCGAAGGGTCCTGGATGTTGTTCTCATGAGCCGTCATATCTACCGTAATATTCACCACCACGATCAGATCTGATAGCCTTTATGCGTTTGTTAACTTGTAACTCAACTTCCGCTTTAAAACTTTAGAACATTTCTAATGCTTCAGCCTTTTTTTTTAATCAAGTAAATATGACTATATATTCAACGATATGTATCAATTTCAAGACATCATTACACATTTTGGCATCATACTTGCATTTATTAGTTTGTTTTTCCTTTATGCAATTTATACATTTTTTTAGTCTGTAAAATCTAAAGGTTGGAGTATCATTTGATACAAGGCGTTTGATCCTTTTCATAAAAATATGTGCCAAACACTTGTGCCATGATGCAGTTGAATTCTCTTTAGTTAATTTACACTTTCTAAAATCAATGTGGAGGGCTTTTAAGTGTGAAGTGTCTATTTCAAGAAAATAAAAATTATCATTAGAAAACAGAGAACCGAAAGCAACTTGCTTTGATTTTTGAAGCAAACTAAAATTTTCATTACTAAATTATCATACATAGCCACTTTTGTCCAAATAAAAAATAGAAATTAGATTCCTTCTGAAGGATGGAACCACTAATGCATCAAAACACAAATAGAAATCAGTCTTATATAATAATCTAAATTTCCTTATGCCTTCAACTTCAACATTACTTTCATCTCCTAAATAAATGTAGTGTTTAGCCTCACTTGGCTTTCAGAGGTTTAGGCAGTCCTGCATAGATATACTGATGTTAGATGTTGCACCTGAGTCTAACACCGAGAATATCTTGATACATTATTTAAATTAACTTTAGAACAAACTAAACCAAAACACATACCTTTCTTCTTCAACCACGAATTGTAGTTAGAGCAGTGTATCTTAATGTGTGTTGGCTTCTTGTAGAAGTGACAAATGAGCTTGTCTTCTGATTTCTAAGAAGTATTGTACTTCTTCTGCTTTTTAGCACTGTTATCTGCAGTTTCCTTGTTGGGTTCTTTACTTTTTCTATTCTTGCATTTTTTTCTTTCCGTTGGAATCAGGTGTAACAACATGAGCATCATCTCCCTTAGCCAATTTCTGTCTCTCCTCCTCTAGTACCAGCTGAACTTCAAGATCTGCTACTGACCAAGTTTACTTGAGACAGTTGTAAGTCATATTGAATTGACTATAAGAGGGTGGGAGAGACATGAAAATATATTCTATGAGAAGTTCATCAAAGATGTTGAAATCATGCGACTGAAGTGGATGTGCTTCCTAATTACAGTCTTGTCCATGTACTTTAAAGTATTAAGTTTGACCATGAATGTACAAATTTGTGTCATTTTACTCACGAAAAACTTTTCCTCTAGGGCAGCTAGATACTTTTTAGCATCAAATTCTTTATCAGGTATACAACCTTGGAGTATCTCATGGGTTGTAATCTTCATGATCATGATGCGTATCCTATCGTTATGTTCCCATTCCTCAATGTTCGCTTTCTCTGGGGGTGTTGCCACCCTATCCTTATCTGCTGGCTTTAGGCGATCATAACGTAATGCACGATCATACTTCATCATACTAAGAAACAATCTCAGCTTGGTTTTCGATAGCTTGAAATTTGTCCCATTCAGAGACAGAATCTGATTTATTATTGCCAAATTGTCTGAATTTTTTTGAACAAGAGATGTATTAGTATATGTGTCACGTATTAATCATAAATTTAATGTCTATTCAAATGCCTTGATAAGGAACTCTATTTTTTTTCATTACTTTCATATTAAACCAACAATACTAGCCAGCATGACGCATCTTTGAATGCAATCAATACTCTTAAGAATTTTGGTGTTCTGCACAATTTACTATCTAATGAGCCTTTTTGTCGCTTTTCCTTTGGGTCAGATTGATATACCTACATACTAATGACCATGTCAGTCAAGTGGGGGAGGTGAGTCAGAGACGGACCAAGGTGCACCAAGTCGTAATTGCTATCCTTAGACATCATTACCACATAGTATCTCATCACTTTTCTTTGTACACCTTACTTTATGTACACAACAACTAATTTAGAATTAATCCTCCTTTGAGAGATATTAATAATTTGTTGTCACAAAGGGTTTCACACAGAAAATATGCATTGATTATAAGAAAACTTTCTCTTCGATTTCATCGAAAGATTCCTTAAGGATTATATTGACAATGGTAGCACATTATTATTTAGAGCTCCATCAAATGAATGTAAAGACATCGTTTCTTAGTGATGACATTGATGAAATGATCTATATGAAGCAACTAGAAAACTTTGTGATCGGTGATCCAAAGTCATTGGCGTGCCGACTCAAGAAATTCATTTACGGGCTCAAACAAGCATCTCGACAATGATACTTGAAATGAAAAATAATTTAATAATTAAATAATTTAATAATAAGAAATAACCTTAAAATGAAATAAGTATACATTAAATATATAAACTAAAATTGAAAATATGATTAACCAATTTTAAATTTTACATAACATTTCTCAAATTTATTCAATTAAATTAAGCCTTATACAAATTTTACACCCAAACAAATAACTAACAATTAAAAATAACTTGAAATAATTAATAGAAAAGATAAAGATAGAAAATTCATACAATATTTTTTTATAAGTAAAACATAATTACATAAACTTAATAAATTAATTCCAATTCATTAAAAGTAATTTTCAGAATTTACTTCACAAATTTAAACACTTAAACCAACTAAATAAAACAACTAAACCGAATTTAAAACTTATAATAGTGTGAAACGAGTTATATGACCTGTTTGCATAATAAACAAACCCACCACATAATATTTCTGTCGAACCAGATCACAAAAGGCTATTAATCCCATTAGGATGCAGATTTATTGGTGAACCAATCCTCTGTGACATGATGGGTCGATTTTCTTTTAATCAATGACTCGCCACACGATGTCAGCAGAAGAGACATCACATAGGATTCAAACCCCACTCACCCCTTAAAACCAGGATAGACCTTGGTTTTCCGCCCATTGATTCCCCTCAAAAACAGTTCTGCCACTTTCTCTCTCTATTTTCTCTCTTCCTCGAATTCCCTTTTATTTTTATTTTCCCATATGACCTTTCTCTCGCCCACGCCCTTCACCCTCTCTCTTTTCTCTCTCTGACAATTGTCCCTACTCTCTCACCTCTCTGCCTTTGCGCTCTCTCCCTCTCTCTTTATTTTCTCTAGCCTTTGAATATTTTTTCCTGACAATACTCTTCTCTCTTTCATGTGCCCCCTCGTTTCCCTCTTCCTTCACCACGAAAACCTCCTTTCTATCTCTGCTCCTCGTGTAGTTTGTCACCCTTGAAACTATGGAAAACTCCCCAGACACTCCCATCTCTCCCCATCTGCTCACTGAGAATCGTCCCATCACACTCTCACACTCGTTTTCCCACCAAACCCTTCCACTATTTTGCCTTGCAACCTCGATGACCAACAACGTTCTTGGCCACGCTATTAGAATGGGGTTCTAAGGTCAGCTAATATAGAAACATTTTTAACAATTTCAAATCAAACTTTTGAACCTTAATCATCTAGCTAAAATCACAAGCAAGCAAGTACTAAGAGCAATTGAGCAAAACAAACAATAAAGTGCAAATATAGTAAAGAGAGAGAGAAAGTAAAGAGAAAGAGCAAGAGTGGTCAAGAGAATACAAGAATATATGATATAACGTGGTTTAGTCTACAAACAAACTAGATCTACGTTCATGGGACTTCCGAAACCAAAACTTCCTGTTGGAACTGATTCCACTAAATAATAAGTGTTCTTACAATTGCATAACCTATATTTGATTTCTTCTCACATAAGAAAACCAATCTTTGATTCCTAAACCTATGCAAGGGGCTACATCGCTCTACAAGGTAAATGTGTCCGATTGACAACACAATTAAGGACAATGATGCACTACTTGACAACACAATGTAGTACACCAAACAATGCTAACAAAACTAGCAAACAAGTATTCTCGGATTGACAATTAGATGATTATAGCTATCCTAACTCTCTCAAGTTTAGACAGCTGTAGGAGAAGGCTTTAGTGCTCTTTCTGGTGCTCAATTGATTGCTTGAATATTTGGGAGGGCTTTCTTAATCTTCATGGTTCATATCCCCAAGGTATATATAGGCAGGACACCTGTTGAAGTCTTACAATCTTGATTTTCCTCTCTTGCGTTACATAAAATAGGGAACTCATTACAAAATCCGTTGTAACAGGTTGGAGGCTTTCCTAAACTGCCCTTCTCTTCTTAGTTCATTGAATTTTGGGCCCTTATGAACAGGAACCTGTTGTGACGGGTTAGGGACCCGTTATGACAGATTGGCTATTCGTTGTGATGGGTCTGGGATGCTTTAGTGTAATGCATGGCTTAGCCAATCCTATAGAAAATCCTTTGTCTTTAGCACTTCTCCTCTTCAATCTGTTACAACAGATTGGAAACCCATTGTGACGGGTAGAGAACTCGTTGTGATGGGTAGGAAACTCGTTGTGACGGGTTGTACATGCGTTATGGTAACGCATGGCTATGTGAAGCCTCTATTTTGCCCTTGTGACTTGATATTGATATCATTGTGATCGTTATGACTTGTACATGTATGATTAAGTATTTGCATCATCTTATTGTACATGTATAAACATGCATCTCACCAAAACTTAATTGTGCAAGGTTAGTATTATTTTTTTTTTTTGCAAATTGTCAAACAGGAGATGAGTTTAAACCAACAAACTCTCCGTTTTGGTAATTTGCAAAATCATATGTGTGTGCATATTTCTCATGCACAACACCACATTTCTCCTCCTTTTTGCAAACTATGGCAAAATGCTTAATTCAATTCATTTCCCCCCCCCCCCCTAAATTCTAGCATGTGTTTCGAATGAAGTCAAGTTATAATTGCTCCCTTAATGATATAAGATTTATAACTTAGCACAAGTCAACATATTCAATTTAATGTTGTAATTTCAAGAGTATTCAAGGAGAATAATCAAGAGAATATAATTAAGGGGCATATCATGTCAATTCAATGTGTTGATTCGTATCAAGAGACTTTGTAAAGATATCCACAATTTGACTTTTAGTGTCAATACACAAGTTATATATTTCCTTTTTCTACATTGTCTTTATGAAATTGATGCCTAAAGTCTATGTGCTTAGTTCTTGCATGGCTATTGGATTTTTGGACACTATAATAGTACTAGTGTTATCATACTTTATGGATACTTTGGTAAAATGCAAGTCACAGTCCTTAAGAGTTTAAACCATCCATAAAATTTGGGTACAATAACTACCCGCGACTATATATTCCGCTTCAGCCGTAGAGAGAGCAACCGTTGTTTGCTTTTTACTTGACCAAGATATTAAGGACTCACCTAAGAATTGACATGTCCCACTAGTATTTTTCCTATTTGTACGATCACCGGCAAAGTCTGCGTCGGTATATCCAATTAGATCTAACTTAGTGGTCCGCCCATACCAAATACCAAGGTTAAGTGTACCTTTAATATATCGCAAGATTCTCTTGACGGCTATCATGTGGGATTCTTTTGGACAAGCTCGAATCCTTACACATAGACATACGACAAACATAATATCCAGTCGACTTGTGGTAGAGAAGACTTCCAATTATGGCTCTATATTGTGAGATGTCGACGGGTTTTTCACTTTCATCAACTCCAAGACGTTTGTTGGTTGCCATAGATGTCTTCATTGCTTTGCTATCTTCAACTTCAAATCTCTTGATGAGCTCTTTGGCATATTTTGATTGATTAATAAAAACTCCTTCATCATTTTGCTTAATTTGCAATCCAACGAATAAGTTGAGCTCTTCCGTCATGGACATTTTGAACTCCATATTCATGAGCTTAGAAAAATTCTCCGCAAGCAAAACATTAGTAGATCCAAAGATAACATCATCCACATAAATTTGTACTAAGAGAATATAATTTTTATCTTTCTTTGTGAAGAGAGTTGTAACTTTTAAGCCTCTTTTAAAATTATTATCGAAAAAATGTACTAAACCTATCGTACCAAGCTCTAGGAGCTTGTTTAGACCATACAAGACTTTATGGAGTCTGTAGACATGGTTAGTGAGAGAGGGGTGTTCAAAATATTTTGGTTGGGAAACATAAACTTTCTCATTAATAAACCCATTCAAAAAGGTACTTTTAACACTCATTTGATATAACACAAATTTCATATGAGAAGCATAAGCAAGAAGAATTCTTATGGACTCCAAACGTGCTACGGGTGCAAATGTCTCATCATAATCAATTCCCTCTTGTTGAGTATACTCTTTTGTAATAAGATATGTCTTGTTTCTAACAATGTTACCAAACTCATCCTTTTTTGTTTTTATAAACCAATTTTGTCCAATGATGGACCAGTTTTAAGATTTTGGTACTAAGGTTCATACTTTGTTTCTTTCGAATTGGATAAGCTCTTCTTGCATAGCAAGAATCCAATTGGAATCTTGATTGGCTTCTTTAAAGTGTGTGGATTCAAGTTGTGACTTAAAAGTACAATGAGATACCATTCAGTTTAATCTAGAACCAGTTTATCACCAATTCTTGGGTCACCTATAATATTGTCAAAAAAATGAGAATTAACCTCCCTAAGCACTTCGGATGCTTGATACTCCGGTTGAGTTGGTGTGACAATTTCCTTTGAATCTCCTTATTTAGCACATTTTCTTCTTCATCATGGTCTTCCAATTCTCTTGAGGTTTCTTCATTTAATGCTCCCCCTCAACTCTACCACCATGAGTTTCATCAACACCTTCTTCATTGAGTATGACTCTTCCTTGCTTAAATTCCTAATTTCTTGCACATTCTTGTGGAGAATTTTCATCATCATGTGAATCAGTGTACCTCATTTCTTCCAATTGTATGACTCTTCCTTTTATTAGTCTGCTTATTGCGAGATCTCGGATACGTTCGATGAGTTCTTCCCCTTTGGTGGCCAATTTGGGTACAGAGAAAGGCTATAGCTCTTCTTGGGCCCCTGGTTGGTACATGGAGACTCCTTTTCTTTTTATGTACGGGTAGTCAGTTCCTTAGTTCATTATGACAACTGAGGCCGAGTGTTTCTATTTATCTTTTTATTCTTTGGTGAGGTAGGCACATGGTCCATTTTTTACCAACGAGTGTGTGCCCTCGGGCCGCATAGTGTTCTAGGGTTATTTTTCCGTCTGATTTTGAATTCGTTAAGTTTGTAAGTTGGACCCGTTAATTCGTATCTGCTTAGACAAACTTAAGTAGGACTCGTTAATTCGTGCCCGCTTAATGGTGGATTCAGGTGTTCTACAATTGAAGTTTATTTTCGAGAGCTTGATTGATTATGTACTATATGTATATTTTAGTATTTCTCAGATTTCTTTTGGATTTCTTTAACGACTTTACCTTAACAATATATTTCAAATTTAGTAGATTTCTAAAACACTTCTAATTAACAGCTTAAGTAAATTGTTAGTTTTAAAATGTGATTATTTACTTATAAAGTGTTGACTTGGATTCAATATAAAAGAAAGATATAAACTCAAAGGCTGTACCTAAATCCGCACTGAGTAATTTATAATTACTCATGTTTTCATGGTGGTTGTGGGGTCCAGGTGAGGAGTATTAGAGCTTTTTATGAGGGCGCCTTAGGCTGGAGATCACATGCGTTCGCTTTTGATTTTTTTTTACTTTTATTTTCTTCAGTTTCTCTATAGGATAGATAGACGAATGGATGTCGATGTATCGGCGAAATCATTCTTTTTTTTGTTTATTTCTTTTCTTCTGCTTTCGCTACTCTGATACATTTTTGATATATGTACATGAAACGTTTGTGATTAATAAAATTTATACTTTGTTATGCGTTGTATCACTAATTTATTTACATTATTTATTCTTTAAGCCTTTCGTGTGCATGTATTTGTGCACACGTGGGGGGGGGGGGGGGGGGGGGGCGTCACTCCCAACATGTTTACTATTTTAGGAGTGTGACAAAACCCCAACAAAAGCCACTAGGCACAACTCTCAAGTTCAGTGACATGACAATTCACTTGATCATTTGATGATTTTGTCAAAGACTAAAGTTCAAATTGAAGTTCAAACATTTTATTATTCTTTGAATGAATCATATACCTTCATAAACATGTATGATGTTATTATCCAAAGAAATTCAATTTGTAAAGATAACACATGCATTCATGTTTTAGACTTGAGAAATTGAATTGAGGCAAAACAATATAAAAAAGCCTTAATTTTGAAGCATAGCAATTCTGTTTTTTGTTAAAATGAATTTCAAAATGAGAGAGAGCATTGAATTCTGGACAAAATGAGCTGTGGGAGCACCTATCCACCAAGACGCTAGATTGACCGATCGAGTGATCACAATGCTGAGGAAGAGCATCATGACCGGTGGCTGAAAATAAGCATAAATCACGTCTCTTCCTCTCCAAACCAACATCTCACAATTTCAAATCGAGAACCAACCTTTCTTTTCACCTCTTTCAAACTCTAGCTTTCAAAATTTGTGCTAAAAAACCTCCAAAACCTCTACAAACAAGTGATTCAAATGAGTTTGCATCAAGAACAAGAAACTCTTCAAGATCTCATCTCATTGTTGATCAAGAGTGAGGATCGTCATCTAGTGGAGCTAAAGAGGAGCTAATGGGGAGGCGATTCCAAGTGAAGGGAGATGATGGGTGGATCTCATTCAGCTGCCGCAAAAACCTGCCCCAACACCCTAAACCCTTCACCCCATACCCAATCCCAGCTACACATTCCACTCACCTAACCTATAAAACCAACACCTCGTGTCTCTCTCAGCGCATCTCCCAAAACTTCTTTTCAAAACACAACATGAAACCCCTCCCTTCTACCCACTCGACTAAGCATGGTCAGCTGGCTTTAGCTGCCTCCAGCCGTAACACCTCCACCTCCAGAATCTCCCACACAGTATCATCTTCCCTACGCTCTCTCCACACCCCAATTGACTCGCAAACCCATCCATAACATCCCAAATCCACCAAATCACCATTTCACTGGTCCCAAACTCAAAAGCCTTCCAGCCGACACACAAATGCCTACACACCCATGACCCCAGCAGAATTACGCACCCTTCTCAGCTGGCTCCCCTTCCTTCCTAGCAAGTCAGACCCGGCTTGGGCTGGCCGCTGCCTCGACTGTTATGTGGTTGGCCACAAACCCGAGGCGTGTGCAGGATACATGGTTTGCCACCGATGAAAACGGCAGGGACACTCGACTAAGGAATGTCTAAAAAAAGTTATAACACGCCGCCCTGCGGAATTGCAGGCTCGAGGAAGAACTGACCTGCCATATGACCGTGTCTCTGAAACTTATGTCCATGTTCACGAGACACCGAACCTAACTCAGGAAATTGCACGATTAAGACAGGCGCTTATCGTGGATGCGCGACTAGTCTATGACCCGACTGCAAAGGCCATTGCTGCTGCCTTCCAAAACGAATTTCCCAGATATGAGAAATGCCAAATCAGCAAACTCTCTACCTTGAAATTCCTCCTTATGCTGCCCAAAGGAATCAAACGGGAGGCCTTCCTGGCTGCCCGACACCCTACCTTGGAACAACAAGGCCTAGTGTGGTACCTTTGGTCACCCATGACGGCAGGACAACCGTCTGAACTCAAATACAAGGTCTGGCTCCGACTACATGGGGTGCCACCTTTCTCATGGACGTTAGAGCACTTGACGTACGCAACGGCAAGTTTTGGTCTAATAACGGACCACTCAAATTTGGAATCGGCAGCCTCCCTGGAATTCCTAGACATAGTCGTAGCTTGCCCAAACCTAAGTCTCATACCAAGCGACATCTTCTTCTACGTCCTGGGAATTACACCGCGAATCATAGTCGAGTTACGCGGCTGGATTGAAGAACCGTTCAAAGTGAGCGTACCACCAGACACTACTCCAGACGAATCAGTGTTTCGGAATCTTTCCGACAAGCTTCTGCTCCAACCGATGGCCATAGATTCTCGAGTTGAGACCTCCGACCCCTAGGACCTACTGCCGGACGACGCCGCTGACTGGGCGTGCAGCGCCAAACTCCTCAAAGAACTACTCGAATCAGCTCCGCCCTCGTCGGCCAAGTCCTTCTTCTCCAGAATGCTTGGCAGAGAGGACAAAAAAACAGACAAATCCATTGAGGCCAAAACTGGAGGTGGCGTTGCAGTAAAAGACAGATTGCAAAAAGCCAAGGAAGCTTACGGCAGAAACCTGCATACAGAAGGTTCTGTTCTGAACCCTGATACACACAGCCAGGCCCAGCGATGGGTCCAAAAACATTCTGCAGCCTCTGCAGCGCCCCAGGACAAAACGAATTCAAATTCGGATAAAAGTCAGATAGGGCAAAGGCCTGGAAAGGGTATTTTAACTCAAGAGCCCACTGCACCTTTTAAGTCCCAAAGCCCGAAGTTACTTTCTGCAGCAATTCGGGCCACTAAGCCTGTAGCACGCGACCTCTCCGAGGAGCTCTCCAAGCCCGCTACACATCCTAACCCAACAACTAAACCAAGGCCCATCTCTCAACTAAACCCCACCCCATGCACTTTCACCCGACCCAACCCCATTTCTCCCAAAAATCACCAGCCCACCCTTCCTGGATTCCCACTAACCCAAACCGACCAAACACCCCTCACCCTCTCCAGCCCACCCCAAACCGACCCAAATAACACCCCACCCTCCTCCAGACCTTCATCACTCCCAACATCACCCCCTCTACTACTACCCAAACCAGTCGAACCCCTAGACCCTAAACTGCCACAGCCAAAACCCCAACGCCCCAGTGCAACTATCAATCTCAAGAAAAGTGCACGTGCACCAAAGCAATGAAAACAATTTACCGACATGGTACTCACGTCGGTGAAAGCCAAGGCAGTGGGAAAAAGAACCCACAAACCTGCGCTGGACAAAGGCAAACTTGAGGAGCTCCTCTGGTGCCTTGATGCAGAGGTCCTGTACTCCAAACCCCTTGGCGATCAGGATATTGAGAAGCTCACCACCTTTGTGGAACTTCAGAACTTCGAAGGGATCAACATCACGCCCCAAGACCTAGATGCAGACCCCAACACCTGTGCTGATCTGGACCAGGTTGACCAAGACAAGGAACCCGATTTGATAATGAAGGAGCATAGGCTAAAGGACGATGGCACCGTCCCGGAAGACCAGGCCTAATCCTTGGGTCCACCGCACTGTTTTTTGGATACGTGCTCTGCACGAAATTTTGGTTTAGGATTAGTTTAGTTATCTTTATGTTTTCTTTAATCTCTTAGAATGTAAGGGGTCTTGGTGACCGATCTAAATGTGCAGTAATAAAAAATATGTTGCGTAATGAATATTGTCAAATTTTATGCCTTCAGGAAACTAAATGGGATTACGTAGACCTATTCCGAATGCGGTATATAGGCCCTGCAAGATTTACGGATTTTCATTTCAAAGGCTCAAACGGCACTAGAGGTGGAATCTTAACGTGTTGGACAAATGATTATACGTTAATCAACTCATATACACATGATTATTCATGCACAGTCATCTTGGAAAACAACGTGGAAAAAATTATGATCACAAACGTTTATGGGCCCACGAATGATTCAAGGAAAACACAATTACTCAACGAATTAAGAATAAACAGGGGCCTTAATAGCTTCCCATGGTTAGTTACTGGAGACTTCAACATGTTAAGATACCCAACGAAAACCATTGGAACCTCCTTCAATCTAGGAATTGCTTTGGAATTCAACCATTACATAAATGAACTTCATATCAAAGAAATACCTCTACAGACCAGAGCCTTCACATACTCAAACAAAAGACCCTGGGTTACCTGTTCCAAACTAGATCGTACCTTTGTTACGGTGGACTGGTTAATTCAACCAGGGATTCATACTTCACTAACGGATCTAGCAACAAATTTATCGGATCATGTCCCAATTAAACTCACTATTCGGAAAACAATTCAGCGGCACCCTCATGTTTTCAAATTTGAACGATTTTGGATCAAATTGAAGGAAACTAAGGACATCATAACTGCAGCTTGGGACATCCCCAACCCCTCTCCAATAATAGCCGTCGATTTCTTAAGAGGACTAGCAGCAATGCGAAAAGCTTTAATGGGCTAGGCGGGGAAAAAATTCGCGCGAATCGATAGCCTTCTCACAGCAACAAGGCAGATAATTCGAGCTCTCGATTTAGCCGAGGAAGTCAGAAAACTGCAACCTCCGGAATTTAGCTTTAGACTAAAACTAAGGAGGCACGCATACAAGCTAGCTCTAATTTCGGAATATAAATGGCAACAAAGATCCTCGATTAGATGGTTAAAACTTAGAGACAATAGCACTAAATACTTTCATATGGTGGCCACTAAGAGGATGAATGGGAATGCAGTTACCTCCTTGCAAACTGAACAAAATACGATCAATGACCCTAAAACCATCACACTGGCCTTTTCGAAATACTTCAAGGACATCCTTGGCAACAAGGAGCCGGAGCAACCCATCCCTCCAAACATCATTGATGAATTCCCATCGGAAGAAATAAAAAACCTACAAAATAACTTCACTATAGAGGAAATAAAAAGAGGAGTCCTATCCTTAGCAAAAGGATTTCCGTCCGAATTCTTCCAACAATACTGGGATATAGTAGGACCGGCAGTATGCCAACTGGTAATTGCTTTCCAAAAAAACGAGCTAGACTTATGGCGATTAAACCAGGCATGCATTACCATAATCCCAAAAATGACGCAACCAAACACATTGGAAGATTATCGACCGATAAGTGTGGTTTCCACCACCACCAAAATCATTTCAAAAATACTGGCAGACAGATTGCAAGCCATACTACCCAAACTCATATCAAACAAACAAACTGCATTTATCAAAGGTCGAAGCATAATGGAAACTTTCTCTGTAGCCAGAGAGTCCATCATCTTCAGGCATAAATTTGGCATTCCCACAACAGGAATAAAAATCGACTTTAGGAAAGCGTTTGATACAGTCTCATGGGAATTCCTCCTCAATCTACTAAGAGCAGAGGATTCCCAAGCGGATGGACAACTTGGATAAAAAACCTGCTAATTTCTGCATCCTCCAGGATAAAGATTAATGGATTCCATGGACCATCTTTCTTTCATCAAAGAGGTCTGAGACAGGGAGACCCGCTCTCTCCCCTGGTATTTATTTTGGCCACAGACTCACTTCAATGCCTTCTAACCAGAAGTACTGCAGCTTTTTGCTGCATGCCTTTCCTGGGAAGAAACACATACCAATTTGCGGATGACACACTAATCATAGCGGACGCACACCCCGGAAACCTAAGAAGTATTACTAGGGATGTCAATGGGCCTTACCCGCGGGTATTTTGCCTATCCTGCGGCCTACCCGGCCCGCAAAAATGTCATACTTGGCCCGCAGAGGTGGGCTTAGAATTGGCAGCCCGACCTACCCATGGGCTTCACAGCCCGGCCCATGGGCTACCTGCACAGGCCCGTCTAATACACCAGTGCATCACAACATCAGCATATCAAATAAAAAATATTTTTTATTATTATTGAATGTACAGTTTGTAATTACTGAATTGTAAAATTTGTGATAATTTTAGAATTTCAGATTAATATCGTTTGATAATTTGATATCATAATCAGTTACCAGTATTATAATCAGCCAAATCAATTCAGGCCTCATATCATATACTAAGACCCAATCTAATTCAATATTATAATCGACCCATGGGTAGCCCATGGGTATAACTTCACAGCCCATAGCCCGCCCCGGCCCGACCCGCCCCGGCTCGACCCTACCCGGTCCTCCATGACAATGGGCCGGGTGGGTATAGTGCTTGGGCCGGGTAGGCATGTGCGGGCCGATGGGCCGGCGGGCCAAACTTCCATCCCTAAGTATTACCAACATACTTACCCAATATGCAAACATATCCAGCCTATGCATAAATCCTGGAAAAAGTACATTCATACCAATTAATGTCCCCTCGAAACTGCACCCTCGGATACAAGGAATGCTGGGTTACCCAAGGAGTGAGTTTCCGATGAAATACTTAGGCCTACCAATAACAATCAAACGCCTGACAAAAACCATGTACTTACCAATACTACATGCTCTGCAAAACAAACTGCAGCAATGGAAAGGCAAATTGTTATCTAAGGGTGGAAGGCTAATACTAATCAACTCGGTAATCAACTCACTACCATTGCATTACATGCAGGTGTTCCTACTACCCTCCTGGTTGATAAAACACATCGAACGAACAAAAATGCGATTTTTTTGGAAAGGAGAAACCACCCCAGCAAAAGGAGGTTGCCTGGTTAATTGGAAAAGAATATGTATACCAAAAGAATATGGGGGGCTGGGTGTCCTAGACCTCAAAACAATGAACACCTGCCTGCTTCTAAAATGGCTATGGATCATATATACCAAGCCGGATTCCAATCTAACAACGCTTCTACGGGAGCACTATGATATACCGCAAATATCAGTAGGGCACATCAAATTACATTCCCATCTTTCTTCCTCAGGGATATATTTGGACTCTTCCAGATATTTCAAACCTCCAATTCAATTGAAGCGGACGGATCACTAAGGTGGCGATGGACTTCGTCCGGAATATTCACATCTAATACAACATACAAGTTCCTCATTAATCCAGGAATTACACCACTGGACCTCCGTAGAGTCTGGAAGGTAAAAGTGCCTCTCAAAGTGCGCATCTTCTTCTGGATTTTACTTCAAAACAAATTGCCGACAAGAACTCTCTGAAAAAGAGGAATCCAGATACAAAACGATAATTGCTGCATGTGTGACAGAAACGTCACGGAAACTACACAACACCTCTTCATCCATTGCACTGGATCTGACTCAATATGGCAACTAGTTTCACGACAGTTCAGCCGCAGGCACTATCCGGACATACCAACCCTATGGCAAGAGGGTCAACGAATCAAACCGCTAGAAGTGACGCGCAGATGGGAAACTACACTGGTAGCAACACTGTGGGGCATATGGAAAGAACAGAATCGACGCATCTTCTCATCCAAATCCAAGCCTCCAACTATAGTAGCCGTCGAAACTCAGGAAATAATCTCAAGTTGGTTGGCAAACTGTAACTAGTGCTAGGTTGTATTATTAATAAGGAGTGCTCAGAAGCACAACATTTGTACATAATTTGATGTAACTCTTTTTATTTTGTTTAATGAAAATCTGTAGGCTAAGCCTACTTCAAAAAAAAAAAAAATGTTTCTAGTGTGTGTTCCTTGTGATTTTAATAGTACCATTAACCCTTTCAAGATTAAGTCTAGAAAGAGGAAGCAAGTTGAAAGGATAGTCGGCGGCCGACCTCGACACCCTAAGTTTATGTTTGTTCCAAATCAAGGAGGGTCTTCCTTATCTGTTCAAAATCCGAATCCGCGCTAAACTGTTACCGGTACAAGGTCTCCTATCATTATTCCTGCAATTTCAATATCACACAACGCGATGAAAGTAGACTCGAATATCTACAACTCGATGGCTTACGACGATAAAAGAACTAATTACGATAATATTTTTTTGTAACAACTTCAGCTACGCTCGTCGGGATCATAATTAGTTTTTTTTATCGTCGCAAGCCATGAAGCTGTAGATATTCGAGTCTACTTCCATTGCATCGAGTTTATTTCACGATCGGAGAAATGAGCAATTCAAAATTGAATCTGGCGCAAACTCATGATAAAAAATACTAATTAAGATATAAGTTGAAGATGAAGTCAAATTGGAGATGCACGTTCTTCTGATCGCAAATCAGACTCAACGTGATGGAAGTAGAGTCGGATATCTACAGCTCGATTATTTGCGACGACAAAAAAAAAACAATTACAATCCCGACGAGTACAGTCGAATTCGTTACAAAAACTTATCTAAATACAACAAACTCATCAATTAAAATGCTAATATAAAAGCAAACCGTTCTCTTGATAATATTTGAATCAAAATCAAACCGTTCTCTCGATAATATAAACAATTCTGTGCCGCAATCAAAAGCAAACCATTCCCTTACAGACACGCTTTACACACTAAAATCTGGAATCGTTTCCGGAGTTAATTTCCGAATCTATGATTCCGGAATGACTAATTTAGTGATTTTGATTCTAATTTTGTTTCGAAATTTCTGACTCCGGAATGACTAGTTTAGTAATTTTGATTTTAATTTTGTCAATTTCGTGTCTTTTCAATTTATTTTGGTTAATAAAAAATTTTCGAAACAACTCATGAGCCTCACAGATAATTGAACGAATTATCTTTTTTTTTATATAAATAATGGATCGTTTTTTGTTATAATTAATGCTATGTAAGTGACATACAAGTGTATTACAAATTTGTTACACGATAACACGAATCAAAGTGACGCTTCACATTCACAATCAAATGAGAGCATTTGCAATCTTTCTTATTTAATAGCATATTAATTACCGGATACAACTTGACAAATACAGGTGTTCGCAATTGCCAGGGGTAAATCCGGTAAAATTCTTTCTTGCGCTGAATATTGCAAATCGAGCTCTTAAAATAGCAGCGTCCCATTGAAAACCTTGTGTCGACATATGGCGACTTTCATCAACTTTTCATCATTTATGTATGCAGTATGCGATATGTAGACAACATTATACTTGATTCGATGGAATTTTTTTTATAAATTGAATCTCAGATTTCTATTTATTAAATACTTAACAGGTCTAGCACAAATCACAAATGGTGTCGTCCACAGGTTACTACATATTCTGAAAGAAGCATTTGAAAATAATAAGTTACAGAAGCAACAAACTATTTATTTAAAAAAAAGGCTCCGCTAGAACAATATAGACATTAGTTGTGAATCTTCCAAGACAGCCCAGTTTGATCTTCTAGGCCCTTGATTTCTTTGGTATTTACTAAAATTGGCCTTTTTTGGATTATCAAATGTCCAGCCCAATACAGTTAACTAGATTTAGGCCTCCTAAAGAATAAGAAATTTTGATCCAGTTAAAATTCAAAGCTCAAGATAAGCAAAAAAAAAAAAAAAATGCTTCTTCCTTCGCGCAGCGCTTTCGATCCTCGCGAGTGTTCCATGGATTCTCTACTGGTAAAGCTTCAAATTTAGTTGTTTCTCTAGTTTATGTGGATAAACGAGTCAATATTTCTGATTAACTGTGTTTTTCCCTCCATTTTTGTTCAATTCAGAGAAAGATTCAACCAGCGCCAGTGAAGGAAAAAGAGAAAGAGAAAGTGGCGCCTTGTTTCTGGCTTGAAATCTCCGATTCTGTTTCACAACACTGTAGGTTCGATTCTGATGGTCGCCTCAGTGTACCCTCCCACCTAAATCCTAACCTATTCTGAAATAAAAAAAGATTCTTTTTAGTTAGTTTGGTGCTTGTTTGGCTTGTTGACTTCCTTGACCTATTTAATGAGTTCATCCAATGCAATGATTTTCTAATGTCATGGTGTTGCAACTGGAATTGTAGGTAAAGTTATTGAAAGATACAAGACCCTTGCATCAGATATTAGTAGAGTCATTTTTGAACAAATTCTTTCCGTCGGGTTATCCCTACAGGTACATGTATTAATTTTTGCTTTCATATTCATTTAATTAAATGTTACCACAGGTCCAGAGATCTATAAACACTTCATGATAGATATATTACAGTGTGAATGAAATTGAGGGGTACTTGACTTGCACATAATTTCGGGCTCTACAACATTTCTCTAGTGCTGCCTTATCTGTCCTTTCTACTCAGGTCATTAATCTCAGCAATGCTAAAATTTGATATGTTTTCTGCAGCTCAATGTGAGCTCTGTACTGACAGCTCAATGTGAGCTCTAGCTCCGTCTCTATTATTTTCTGCAGGTTTGAGATCGACAACTGCACAAGCAACGACTGTCAGCTGGGTATGTAACTTTCAAGATGAAAACTCATTTTATTTGAATCAATCTCTTGTAGCCATACAGCATACGTTATGTCTCTAATGTACTAAGATACTGAAACATGGAATGCAACATGCTGGAAAACTCATATGTAGTAGCATGGGTGCTTGAATGGACTCAGAGCCTAAGACCTGGCGCATACTGGGTATGTTATCCACTAGTACTGCTACTTGTCTATGCTGTTAGCGTGGGTCTATTGAATTGAGTTTAAGCTTTTTGTTTCTCATTTGTTTACGATATTTGCACTAGACTTGATTTGTGGTCTCACCTATTTAATTTGTTGATAATAAATTAATGCAATTCTGCTCATAACTTCTATTCTCCTTGAAGGTTTTGCTTTTAATTTTGTTACTTAATAGTACTTTTCAATGAAATTTGTTTTCCAGCTGATGTGTTATATGACCTCAGTACTGGGTTGGAGGTTATTTCTCCATTATGCCCTCAGCTTTTTCTTGAGATGGCTGGCTTGGGAATTTTTGCCAAGGTAACAAGTTTTGTTTCTAACTACACCTTTTCCTTTTAGATTGCGCTCAGATTTTAGTGCTTGCGTAGTCCGGTTTGTCTTGATTTTGTTTAGTATTTGTATATTCAGCACCTATCTGCTTATTTTGTTATGAAGCAGTACCACCAAAACAAAGTCAATTTAATTGTGCATGTCCGTTTACAAGACATGATATATTATTGGAGGGGATATCCCTTATGTACAACTCTGCGACAAAAATACAAAATTGGTGAGTTTTTAAAGTGTAAAATGGCCAGGTAAATTTTCAATTTCTTATATTGAGAAAAGTTTATTACTCCATTTTATTAGGGAATGGCAGTGGTGGCAGCAAGAGCAACAAGGCTACCTATATATTTATCTTTTGCAAAAGAGGGAAAGTGTGACTTATTTGCAAAAGGAGAGGCTATATCTACGCTTTTCAATGTGCTTGGTATTGCTGCTGGCATTCAGCTTGCATCTACTGTTTGTTCCACCATGCAAGCCAAGGTATGTTATCAATATTCCAGAAATATAGTACTGGTATGTCTCTGCTAGTACCACTGGTGCATGGTGACCTAAAATTAAACCGTTAATCTTTTAGTAATTGAAGGCTACTGATGCCGAATGACATCCTTTGGTAATGATTTCTGGATGCCCTAAACCATTAAAATTATTCTGCGTATCCCATCAAATCAGAAATATCACATATGCCCCTGCGCTATTGTTTCTGTAAGAATAGACAAAAGTCCTCATATTATGGTTAGGAAAATAGATACTTTGTTATTGTAACCACTATAAAATATTTTATTCTGCATGTTTTAAGTGATATTGCAATCATGGGATACAAACTGCTGGTAGAGAAGTCTCACTTGTCAATAATCTCACTTATCTGACACTCATCTTCCTACAGAAAAATATAATAATAATCTAACTTTTTAAAACTTATATTTATATTTTAGGTGATTGTGGGGCCTTTGCTTTCAGCCTAGCATATATATGGAGTAACACAAGAGTTGAAAGAAACACCTGTCAACACTCTCAGCCCCCAAAGAACCGCTCGGATTGTAGCAGATTTCATCAAGGTACGATCTAGGTACAAAAGATGTGTGAAAATTATGACCTGATTTATTGTCAAGTTTACCAGTTAGGGAAAGTTGGGTCCAAGTCAATATACCTTGATGCATCTCCTGTACCACTTAGTTGTCTCTAGATATTGATATATATATAGGAATGGTTTCGGCCATGATGGAACAATAAGATAATTGAGAGTTCATTTGATAATGATAAACTAATCATGCAATGGAGCTAAATCGAGGCTCATTGGGTAAAGGGAGCTCAACTGTACAATTGAGTCTTTAAGTGAGGCTTCAATGTAAATTGGACTGATTTGATTTTTGAACTATGATGCTCCGATAAATGGTTACCCATCACATCACTATACTTTCTTTTGTCAGAGTGGTAGAGTTTCAAGCCCGGCTGACTTGTGGTACCACGAGAACCTAATCTTCCCTGACAGGTTAATAGAAGAAGCTGGGAGTGTAAAAGTTGGTAAACCCATTCGTGAGAGTTTAAACCCTAGGAGCCTTAAGAGATTGAAAGAAGTCTTTGCCAATGAAAAGTTTCTCATAAACTGAAAAGCCAAGAAGAGTTACATGGTACTGGAGATGAATGCAATGGGGGAGGATGCACTGAGGGGCTGGCTTGTAGCAGCTTTTGCTGCTGAAATGGACAAGTCCCATGCTTCGAGTTCAGAGGATGAAATTTTGTGCGAGGCCCGTGAAAAGATGGAAAAGATTTTCCCATCCTTTCTCAAGTGAAGAGTAGAGGTTGGCATACTGACCAATTTTTAGATGGAAGTAGGATACGCTTTTCTATACTATCTAATAAAACATCTAAATAATGGATGCGTCTATTTGATCTTTGATCTTTTTTTTTTATGGACAAAAATACTTCTCTCAATTTAAGTTGTGTCATCCTCGCCTTATTTAGAAATATTATTACTGTCACGAACCAACATTTTTTTACAAAATCATTTACACATAATTTTGCACAAAACTGCATTTATTGCCAAAAAAATATGGGATCTAAAACAACAAGAAAAGATATCTCATTTTGAAATATACAAATAGGTAAATTTGTACTTTATAATCAACATTTTTATAATAATATGCAGCTTGTATTAAACGACTTAGATTAGTCGATCAGAATTTCTAGATCGGATCTGGAACTGAAGCACCAAATGACTGGTTTTATGTATAACAATGTATCGTTGAATTTGTTTTTGTTGTCATTGTTGCTTTTCAATTAGTAGTCATAGTAATCGTACCCGTGCCAAGCAACGAGAGGTATTATGAACGAAAAAATCATTTAATTTGCGTGTTGCTTAAATATTATTTTTTGCATATATCACATTTTTGTGAATTAATCGACATATATTCAATATTATGTGTCCATGTCATTTAGTTACATTGACAATATTTGCTTGAAGAAGTGCTTTTACAATCTGCCGCGTGTATTTATCTTTCAACTACATAACAATATAACATATACATGTACTGCACAATAATTTAATTTAGACGATGATTCTCTAAGTATCACTAATATGTTGTCGACGTAAATATAAGAATAGAAACTGATTCAGACAGCTTACAAAATAACAAAACAGTAAAATCCTAAAAAACAAATAAAGTTCCACAATCAAAATTATCACATAAATTTAATTATTTAGTTTGCTTTAAAGATACTAACATAAGAAAAACTAAAGATAAAATGCTCGAAGCACATCTGCTAAAAAATTGCAACTTAACATAAGAAAGAGAGCATATTGCACTTTATCAGTATTAGTCATCTTGCAGAACCTCCTGGTACACTACATTGGACGTGTAAACTCCTGGTTGCATTACTTTACTAACAAGTCTAATCAAAATCTTTGTATTCCTACAAGATGTCTCTCTTGATAACGTCATGTATAGTTGTCCGTACGAGAATAGTGGTTCATGTAGATAGACGCCAACATGCATAATCTTTTGTCCTTGAGCTTTATTTATTGTAAATGTTCATTTAATATATTTTTCTATTTAAAACCTTGATTATTGTCATGTATTACATGTATGAGTTTACATGCTGCTACGAAGAGAGGTATACCAACCAGGACTAGATGTAAAAGTCGCATGTGCCTTACTGATAAATTTGGAAGAGAGATAAAGAGTAATAGCATTATGCCTGCGGGAGGTATCTTTTTCATTCTTTAAAGGAATCATTGCTGAGTCCAAATCTTGAGTGATTCTTTAAGGACTCTAATTCGTGATACTACCTTAAACAAAGTAATAAATAGTTCTTTTTTAGTGTGATCAACTTTACAAAGTGCAAATAGGTAGCACCTGTACCAGTAGTAAGCTGATTAATACCGATGATTATGTTATCCTCACTAGTGCTCATAAAAAGCGGAATTCCTCGATCTGATTTCTTAAAGTATATGAGGAACCCAATTGAGGCTTGCGGCGGTTTGCAACGTCATGCGGTTTGCAGCGTCATGTGACGAAGTGGCGTTATGCGTCATGCAGCTTCCAGTGTCATGCGTTATGCAGCTTTCAGTGTCATGCGTCATGCGTCATGTGTCATGCGTCATGCATCATGCGTCATGCTTCTTGCGTCAAGCGACTTTCGTCATACGGCTTGCGGAGGCGGATTGGCATCATGCGTCATGCGGCTTGCAGTGTCTTGCATCATGCGAATTTCGTCATACGGCTTGAGGCAACAGATTGGTGTCATGCGACTTGCGGCAACATGTGTCATGCGGCAGAGCAGGGTCATGCGTCAAGCAGCATGCGGCGGCTTGGGTTACGTGTCTTGTGTCATGCGCCATGCGTCTGGCGTTTTGCGTCATGCATAACGCGTCACACGTCATGCGTCATGCGTCATGCGTCATGTGTCACGCGACTTGCAGCGTCATGCGTCATGCGTCTTGCGTCTTGCATCATGCGTCATGCGTCATGTGTCTTGCGTCTTGCGTCATGCGTAATGCATCTTTCGTCATGCGTCTTGCGTCTTGCATCGTGCGTCGTGCGTCTTGCGTCATGCGTCTTGCATCATACGGCTTGCGACAGCGGCTTGGCATCATGCGGCTTGTGGCATCATGTGTCATGTAGAGGAGCAGCTTCATGAGTCATGCGACTTGCGTCATGCATCATGCGGTTTGCAGCGTCTTGCGTCATGCGTCTTCTGCGATGCGTCATGCCTCTTGCATCATGCGTCATGCGTCATGCGTCACGCGTCATGCAACTTGCTTCTTGCGTTGCTTGCGTCATGCATTACGTGACTCGCGTCTCCCGTTGCTTGCGTCATGCGGCTTGCGTCATAAGTCATGCGTAATGCGTCATGCGTCATGCGTCTTGGGTCATGCGTCATGCGTCATGCAGCTTGCAGCGTCGTACCTGCGACTTGCATCATGCGTCTTGCGTCCGCTGACCGCTGCCCGCTCCGCGCATCACGCTCCACGAACCACGTTGCTCGCTCCCCGCTCAACGCTTCATGCTCCGTGCTTTCAGACTATTAAAAATTTACTAAATTCCATTTGCTAAACATGACAAACTAAATAAATTACTATCTTAGATTTACGTTCAGAGATATTTTTTATACTTTTCTTGAAAAAATACTTTAATAATTTTTTTCGTCTAAATTATTTCTTCCGTTGTTGCGGGTACGATTACTAGTCATACTAAACACATCTTATTTGTATGAATGGGAAAAATGTAAGAATGTTTTTTGTTTGTTTGATTTTGCATTGATTTTGAGTATTCTAACTTTCCGATACACAAGTTCATAGTATCGGGAGCTCGATTTAGGGGGCAGCATGATGAAGTCTTATTCTTTTTTGAACTTCCGTAACCATATATTTCCTCTCATTGTACATATTGTGTTCATTGATATTGAAATTCCAAACAACTTAAAATTCATAAAGTAACTTTGTATTTAGTCGTTTGAAGTATTTATAATTTAAAATTTTGCAATTTGTGAGAGCCTAGTTACTTAGAACAATGTTCTCTGTGTGGAAAGTTCTGTATTTGAAACTCCGATGGAACATCTTTAGAACATTTAAATTTAAGTGGCTTACCCCATCTCTATCACACAAAAATAGCAATTCGTGAATTGAGGTGAACAAAACTGTATTTTATTTTTTAGGCTAAGAATTATTTCTTTGATCATTTGTTGAAAAGAACTGTCAACTTTAGTTCAATATCCTTATGTTCTGAGGAATATATTATACATAATACGGAAACTCAAAAGAAAGAAATCAGATATCCACTAATAATTCATTCTACTAGCTGATGAAGAAAGCAAAAAGAAAATAACAGTGCAACTTCTTTCATAATTCTACTAGCTGATGCATAAATAGATCATCATCATAGAACGCCGTTAAGAACCGTTTAAAAAACAAAGAAAAAGTGACCAAGTACAAAAGGGAATTCCAATTTTCAAGTCAACAAGATCTTTGTCATTGGAAGCCGAAATTACCGTGCCTGAACGGTATCCCAATTAAAGTAGAGGTGAAAAGATCATAAGAGTGAAATTGAATAAAAGTAGTGTTGAATTTGGAACCGGATTTGGTACTGCACGGGATGGTGTAGCACAGCATCTGAACCGTTCGATTTTCATTGATTGCATCAAGATTCGTGTCAAAGTATAAAAGCTTTCTGATTTTTATCGCTGGCGGTCGATCGCGAGCTGGCGGTCGATCCAGACCGTTCATTTGCTGTAGCGCGATACTGCGCTACAGCAGATTCAGATAGGGTCGTGCTAAAACCCGCGCAGGTCTACCCGCCCGCGGATCCGACCCGCCTCCACCTGTGCCAGACCCGACCTGAGGCACAGATCCGACCCGACCCGTGGAGGCGGATCCACGGATCTAGGGCGGGTCGGGTAGGCCAAAAATCGAGAGACCCGCCCGAACTCGTGCACGACCCGTGCTAAACCCGACCCTTGCCCGACCCGTGGACCCGCCTAACCCGACCCGTAGATTCGTGACAGACTCGTGATAGGTCCATGTCACCTTTTGTCACATCAAATTCAAAAAAATAAAAAAAATCTAAAAAATAAAAAAATAAAAAAATGCAGAAAATTAAATTCAAAAATTAAAAAAATAGAAAAAAGAAATCTCCGCCGGACCCTACCCGACCCGTCCGGATTTATCTCGGATCGGGTTGAAGGTTTCGAGTTCGGATTTGTGAAAACCAGCTCCGTGATACCCGTAGACCCGTTGAACCCGTAAATCCGCTCAGATCGGATCCACAGAACCCGACCCGCCCCATTTGAATAACCCTAGATTCGGATCCGTTGAATTTGCACTGAAGTTAAGTAAAAGCACCTAATCACTCTCTCTCTTCTTTTTTTTGGAAAAACTTGGCAGAAGCTCTCTCGCGAACGACATTAGCCGTGCTGCCGTAGGCTTTCTCCACTCACTCACACACACACACACGTAATCATTCTCAATTCTTGTTCAGAATTGTGCCGTGTTCGTATTTCACTGTTTGATATGATACCGGCATATTTTAGTAAAATTAATTATTAATTATAATAAGAAAGGTTTGTTTGGTCTTATCATACAATGTTATGCTCAATGGAACATCGTAAAACCGGGATTCTCTCCCTTGCAAAAAGGGGTCCGAATCTGCTGCTCGTTAATCACTGCTTGCTTGCCTTCGATTTGACCGCTCGATCGCTACAGACGGTTGTGATTTGATTCAGGAGGCAGATGTTTTGGCCGTTAGATGAGTTTTGAACGATCCAGATCGAAACAAGCAGGAATTTACGAGCAGGAGATCCGGTTCCTGCAACAAGGTTGGGATTTCAATTTCAATTGCAACAATTACGTCCGGATAATCGTTTTATTATAAATTATTACACTCGAGTCTACACTTCATTTGATGACGTAAAATTAATAATTTATACTGAAATTAATGACGTTAAATTAATGATGTGTCTCATAAATGATGTGTTGCGTGTCCGATAACCTAGACACGCGTACAATACAAATTGAATAGAAAAATAATGTATCGACGTATCCGAAAAATTGAACACGCCGAAACTAAATAAACTTTATATATAATAATAATATTGATAACATATCGAGATAATTGCTCCACTCACCATCGAATCTTGTAAATCTTGCAATATCCTAATCATTAGAGCATATTTTCTATAATTATGGAGCCCACAAGTCATAATTAAGATTAACGAGTAGTGCACTTTAGTCGACGATTACTGCACTTTATTGTATTAGACGCGAAGAATACAATGCACACATATTTTCGAGCTATGTCGAGTGAAAGAAAAAGAAGAAATGTTGCATTATAAAAGAGAAAGTTTCACGTGACTCTATTTTTGTGCGTCTCCATTTTACTTCAAAATTCATGTCGTCTAATTCATTACAAATAGGAAATTGATAACTGTAGTGGGAGGCGTAACTTGTATGGTTTTAATCGACCAAAATTGCATTATATTTATATCCTAAAATTTATTTTGTAGATGTTTGAGGAAAAACAAGGTATTAACCTTAGGTGTATTCTTGAAAAGGATAAACTAAAATCTAATGGCTCAACCTTCATGGACCGGTTTCAAAATGTTCGAGTAGTTCTAAAAAATGAGAAAAATGATATGGTTATGTCTACCCCACCAATGCTTGACCCTAGTGAAAAGGCCACAACAAGTCAGAGGGAACAATTGGAGGCGAACGTCAAGCTAAACATATATTAGCTTGCAGTGCCTTTTGGCTTTTGCCATGAGCCCTGAATTGCAAAAGCATGTTGAGTTTAATATTCCATATTACACTATTAAGCAGCTCAACAAAATGTTTCAAGAGCATGCTCGTGTGAAAAACATACAGTGTGATAAAGGGCTTGATGAATACTAAACTCACGGAGGGCGGTTTCGTGTGAGGGCTCATATGTTCAAGATGATGGGACACGCCCAAGAGTTAGAGCGTATGGAAATCTTCATGGCAAAGATTGTTGTTACCGACATTATTCTCAACTCGCTACCCTCGAGCTATTCTGGGTTCATTATGAACTATCACCAGTTTGGCATGAGAAGTGTCTTGATGAGTTGCATGTATGCTTAAAACTGTTGAGGCCGATATGAAAAAAGGATGGTGGTCAAGTGTTGGTCATCGCTCCAGGGAGAAAGAAGGTTTGGAAGGGGAGAAATAAGAAACATGGCAATAAGTAAGGTACAGTAAAGGACAAAGGAAATGGAAATGGAAATGGAAATGGAAAGGCGTCTTGTAAGACTGGAAATGATTTCAATCTGAAGATCCCAACCAATGCAGAGTGCTACTATTGCAAAGGCAAGACACTGAAAGCGCACTTATCGTAAGTCCTTACTTACCAGAAGTTTTAGGCTTCAGGTATATCTATGTTATCGATTAAAATAATCTCTACTTTTTTTGTAAGTATTAGATGAAGAACTTATGCTCACATTGTTCCTTTGGCAAAAGCAAAGGAGTAAATGATGGCTGAAGTAATACTCTTCTCACAAGTGGTGATGGTCACCAAGATTTACATTTTTTTGTGAGACTCGAGATTACCTTTTATCATTGGGACTAGTGGAGACTAGAGCTCTAAAAATTGCATTTACTATTCGTGTTAGACATGGATGGTATTTATTGTTTTGATAGAGAGTAACTCGCTCTTTATCAAATAATGATTGATACTTTTTCTTGCTTGATTGAATATTTATTTTCTTGCTTGATTTGAAGTTCATTCATTTTTTCGATAACATGAGATTGTGGATGCGATTTTAAAAGTGATAAGAATATCACTTATATGTTTCTTTGATGTCTTAGTAAGATAAACTTTGAGAGCATCTATTTTCCATGAGATAGAAGACAAACAAATTCAATTTGATACATGAAAGTCAAAGATTTATGCAAACTAAGAATGATCAAGGTTCCTTAATATGCTGAAATACTGATCAAAGATGTATGGAGATACATGCTTGAAATAAGTAACACTTGTACATATGAATCAAGTCTTTACTTATATTCATTAATATGTATTGGATACAATATGGAGAATATGCTTGAAGAAAATCAAGGATATTATAAGTAAAAGATTGATTCAAAGGAATTAAAATCTCAAATTCTTAGATTACGATGATAATCTAAATGATGAATGGGAAATGAGTTTCACATACAAGTTTTCTTAAATATCCTTGAATTATAATTTATTCTTAAGTATTATTCCATCAAGATAAGAAAATACTTAGAGATGTGATCTCAAGAAAAAGTCTTGTTCTTATGGATTTTAATAAGAAATGTAATCAAGGAGTTGATAAAACATCTAATTCAAATCAGGATACCTAGAATTATAAATATGATCTTAATTATATTAAGATCTATTACATGTTTACTTGGAACAAAGCACTTTATAAAATATGGAGATATTTAAGACCACTGGGAGTAGATGAAACTTATTACAAAGAGTTATATAAAAATTCTAATCCCACTTAATAAATATATCAAATTGGTTGTTTCGTCAAGGAGTTGATGAAATGATAGTGATGTCAAAGTATTTGGTAAAGACTACCATAATTCATCAAGGAGTTAGTGAAAATAGTAGCACATCAAGGGATTGATGTAATTGGCATTGTATTTCATTAAGGACTTAATAAAAGTTATGTGCAAAGAGTTGCACAACTAAGGTCTTAATATGAAAGCAATGGATATGCCCATAAATAATTAGTGCATGTGTATAAAATTATATTAACATATCAAAGGTTGATTGTATCTAACGATAATTATATCTACGACCTAGTCTATGTAGGGCAAAAATTAGTTTAATGCTTGAACTATTCTAAGAACCATGTAAACATATAGATATGAGAACTAGTGGGAGTACAATTCATCTAGGAGATGAAAATAAAACTCTCATAGATATTTTGACTTTATGATAAAAGGTTTATCGATAAAGTTAAATTGACATTTGTCTAAAGAGGTAGACAAAAATAATCTATTTGAAATCCTAAGTCTATGAATTAGACTTTATGGATTAAGAAAATAGATATTGATCAATAGAATTGATAATTAAAGAATTATAAAAGATCAAATGCAAAATGTTGGAGGAGTTCAACATTTATAAATGAGTTTATATAAATGCATTAGTCTATGTTAATAAGTACTAGTTCAAGACTATCCATAAGTTTAAAAGGTCTAAAGACTTACTTTATATGTAATGATAGACATATTTCATAAGGAGATCTAAGTCAAGTGTAAAGGTTACAATTGGCATCGATCTTTTATGAAATTCCGAAGAGATTCAAAAGGTTGATTATGGCTTCTTTAGGTTGTAAGCTAAAGGTTAGAATAAGTTCTAAGTTTAGTTTGGAAACAACTAATCATTACAATGAAGTTTTCTGGATATCTAAGTGTTATCTCATCGAAGTGTTTGATAACTCAAGCAAGAGTCATTCTAAGTAGTGATCCAAAAATGTATACATGAATATGTGTACATTAATACAACAATAATTGATTAGAAGTAATCATGGTGGGATTTTAAAAGTATGGTAGGACAATTGATAATAGTTATACATTACCAAACCATCAATATCCGTTGACTGAGATCGTGCATAAGATGCACAAGTATCCTTTGAGTCCAGACTAAAGGAAACTTTGAAAGAGATATATAGAAATGATTTCTATTTGGAGATTATTTTGGTCCAGTGCAAGTGGGAGATTGAAGTCATATATATATGTGTGTGTGTGTGTGTGTGTGTGTCCTAGAACGAAAGTTGGTTTTTGCAATTGAGTCAATAATTGATGGCTTATGCCATTTATACGATGAGTTATATATCATCCTAGTTCATTCAAGTATGTGACTTGAATTATGAAACATTATTGGTCAAGAATGATAAAACTCTAAATATCTCTAACCAAAGGTAATTAGCATGATATTCTAATTATCACTATAAGGTTAGTATGAGGATTAAATGTTGATCAAGTTTAATAGATCAAAGAATAATGATTCTCCAGTTAATCTCGTGGGTGCTTGTTTGGAATAAGGCAGTACATGGCTATGATATGAAATTTGTGGATATGATTCAGAACCATTTATGTTTCATGTGTGTTTAATTAAGATCTGAGATATTTGGTTTTCTCGTATGAAAATACTTATTATTAATATCATAAAAAACTCGCCTTAGTCAAGAGCTATAAAGATGATAATTATAATATAGTACAACCTATGAAGAAGTTCCAAGATATCAAGATGATTATATGTCCCTTGTATGTTTGAAATATGCAATTAATGATATTACTGGGTCCTTGGTTAAATATGATTATAATACATGTAACATGATACGGGTTAATCATATATCATAATCATATTTTGAAATATCAAGTATAAGTGTATAAGCCTATATGAAAATAACTATGGCTTAAATACATGACATCATGAGACATAATATTGAATACAAGCATTATGATTGCTCATTTAGGATCAAGACATTACGTCTGTATAGATTGGATGATTATTATATGCATGCTAGGCATTACTAATAACTTGTGTTGTTTAAATGGGATTTTAGACATCAATACAAATGATATATGATACTAAACGTCACACCCGAAAGGTTGTTACTTCGAGACTTCATGGAGATGATTTCTAAGTAAGCAAAAGGAATTAAAATGCATATAAGTGTTATATGATTTTAATTTGCTTGTTCAACATGATTAAATAAGAAGGAAATAATAACTAGATTATATTTTGTGTATTGGATATACAAATTGATCAAATTGATTATTTAAGAGCAAGGCAAATTAATTATGCATGGCTATACATGAATTAATGTGACTAATTAATTAATTATGTATTGGATACATGAATTATTTAATTAATCTCTTAAGAGCAAAATAAATATTTTGGGAGGTTTCTAATTGTGAAAATAATCAATTTGAAATTGATAAGATCACAATTAATGCACCATATAATAATATGATTATATATTGTAAGTTTTGGTGATTTGGAGGTGATTTTGGATTTGGTCAAACATGTTTAATGCATGGTTAAGGGAATGAACGTGGTCAAACTTGGTTAAAGATGAGGAGTGTGCATGAGGAGGTGTACAATGATGCTTAGAGAAAGGAAAAGAATTTTGAATGAGCCATTGGTCCATTGGACCATTCCAATGAGCAATTACTATTATATCCTTTCTAAACTCAATCAAGGCCACACAATTAAAGGGTATAATTGTAATTTCACATTAGAAGGTAAGGCTTGGCTATATATTTTCAAATCCTCATTTCTCCTCCCTATTTCATCTCATTTGCTTGATCTAATTTCTCTCTCCTCACTTTGTTCAAGTCTCTTCCACTCTCCTCTCCTAGTCGCACACCACCACTCTCTCCCTACTTGGCTGAGAGCACCTAGGGCCGATCCTAGGGCGTTGTCGCCTCTCCCTAGCCATATGTCACCATCGACCAGCTGTCGCTCTCCACCAGGTCGTGGGCCTCCACCTAAGCCGAGAAGGTCTTCTCTTGGCCGCTTGACTTGATCAAGATCTTTTCTTGATCCCTCTTTGTCTCTGGATTCGGTTCGCTCTTTTGTTTTCTTCTTTCTTTCATCTTTCTTGATCTTAGAGATTAAAGATAGGAGTTCATATGTTGAACATTAGGTACAAATCAAATCAAGTTATTGTTGAAGCTTTGGATTGTGATTTAGGAGCCTCTGCTTGCTTAGACAAATTGATTGAGGCCTTACTAGCATCAAGGCGATTCGATAGATCTTGATGGAAGGCTTGGGTGGGCTCAAGGGATCCTCCACGCTTTGATCAATTAAGGAGACCACAAAAGAGGCTAAGGTACAATTCTTAAACCACTACTAATTAATCTAGAACTTGAGAATGTCTTATTATGATTGTGCTCGTGTATGTTTGAGCTTCTTGTGCATGAATTGCTAAGATAAAAATTTTGAAATTGGCTTGACCTTCTTGAGCACAAGTAGTAGGTTCCTTCATGTTGTTGATAAAGCAAAATGCTAGTCGGTATAAGGTTGAGAAATGAGTCACGATGAGTTTTTAGATGGAAGTGGAGGCACCAAACTAACTTCTATATTCATGATGATTGGTAACACGTGTCGGCCATGTTCTATAAGGGATACATCTTCTCCTACATTGGCAATTTTGAAGGCTTGGCAAAATGTATCAATAGTAACTGGGAGTTCTTGACCATAAATGTAGGTAACTACTCCTCAAGGTTCACTAACTGACTTTATGTTTGAATACAAGACTTGTGTGACATTTTTTTTGTATAATAGGTCACATTGAAGGATTGGTTGCCATTACCAAAATTCCAAATAATCTTGTATTACTTTCCATTCACTATTTCCTATTTTGTTCTCATTGTTAGTTTTGAAGTAATAGGGTGTTGAGATTTTCCGCCTGGCAAATTGCTTCTTATTTGTTTTGAAAAGTGATAGGGTGTTGAGATTTTCCTCTTGGGTTCTAGTATTGATCCTTCTTATTTGTTGTTGAAAAGTGACATTAGAAATGATTTAGACAAGGTGCCAAAATAAGAAATTGCTTTCGATATCGATCTTTGTACCATTGACCTTCATTACATTATAATTGCATAATTTTGTGAGTAAAGAAATAAATGAGTGAAAAATCGAGACCCTAAGACCTAGACTACACAATCTGAATTTAATCCACAATTTGCACCACTGTTTAGAGTTAATTTGATCACTTCTTTCCACCAGCCAGATCGTTGGAATGGTAGGTTTTTGATCGAGTCAGAGACCTTGATACATGTTATAATAGTTGGAAAACCATTATAACGACAAACCTGTTATAACAAATCTAGTAATGCAAGATACAGAAAAGTTGCATATTTAAACCTTTCTCCTTCTCAAAAGAAAGAATGAAAACCTTTCATCTGGCGGTTTTTCTCCAGAACTCTTGACCTTAGAAACCTCAAAATTTCCTCCAAAACTTTAAAATCAAAGGAGATTTCTCAAGATTCTTCAACCTTTTCAAGAGATTTTCAAAGATTATCACTGATACTTACTCCAAGATATTTCTTGCAACCATCCTTGCCCTTGTTTTCCTCAAGGCACCATCAGTTACGACAAGGCCAAGGAAAATGGTGGCAAAAAAGTTTTTAACCTTGATCGTGTAGCTACACAATTTGAACAAGGCAAGGTTCTGGAAAAAACTCTAACTCTAGATGTGAATGGTCACTCTGGCCAAGGAGGGGTGCTCGTGGAAGAAATCAGGAAGAACCTCCAAGAACAATTGGCTGTCAAGATCCCATGGAGATTTCATCAACCAATCAGTTCATGTTTCGAACCCTGAAAGATTTTAACAAATATCAAAGTAAGTATGCCAATCGTAAAATTTCTAAACCTTACTACTTCAAAGCTAGGATGAGAATAAAATTGGGAGTGAAACATGGAAATTATCAAAGATTATTTGTAATATTAGCAATGGCAACCAATTATTGAGTGGGACTTCATATACCAAGAATTGCTAATATTTCAAATTCTTTATGCCAATATGAAACCTATAAATGAACCATAGGGTGTTGTTACCTATATTTGTGGTAAAAAAGTTCCAATAACCATTGAGACTTTATACCAAGTTTTTTGGATTACCAATATGGTAGAAGAAGTATATTCTTATAGAGTTCGGTCGGTTTAATCTCATCAAGATGGCTACAAGACTTGGGTTTTCTCTTCATTAACTACATCCTTGCCTCCAAGAGTAAAATCAAAACAAATTTGCAGATGGATGTCATGTTTTGTCTTCGACATCTATTTTGTTTTGATAAGATAATTCAAATTTCCTACATAATTCTCAATCACATGAGGTTTTTTATTGCAAGCGAAAGCAAATCCTTGCCCCCATCCTTTTCTCCTAAACAAGATAAAAACCCAAGTTAGGCTAAGAATTCCCCGGAACCCTCACTTGTCCTTTAAACTTAAGAACATTGTTGAGAAGCTTGACACAATTGGCTGGATTAAAAGGAGAAACTTTTGGTTTGCAAGTAAACAGTTCAAGGTAAATGAATGGATCATTGCTCTCAATGCCAATCCTAGTCAATGGACTAGTACATATGAAGTTTTGAACAACCCATGGATAATTAAGTTTGAGAACCTCATCGTGATGGGGCAAGTTCACCAGCTCAACCTCACTCTTCTACAATACCAAAACTGGAATTGTAACCTATGCCCCATGTTGCACTCGAATATCATCAAGAATCCAATTCCTATCCTATACCTCCACGGATCACTATTGAGAATAATTGTATATCTCAACAAATGTATGATCTTACCTTGCAGAAGGAGTACTATAAAGGAGTGCATGCAAGGTATGAGGAGATTGAGGCCTTCCATGAATAATCTAGGACTTCATGACAAGAATGGCTTGAGTTTTGGGGACACAGGGATGGAGCTATATGAGGTGAAGGTCTTTTAGAAGACGGCTAGAGAGAGGGAATTTTTAAGTTTAAAATCATTTCAATATTAGTATTAGTATTATGCTCCAGCTCAAAGTTTTTTGTTTTGTTTTTGTGTTTTATCTTACACTTTGTATGAATTATGTTTGTTTTTTATGTGTGCTTGTATTATCTTATGCTTGCTTGATTAGTTCCTCAAATTATGTGATGATTGTTTGTAATTGTGCCTTATAATTGTAAATTATTTATGACTATTGAATTGTTGGGGGCAAATTGAATTGCTTATGATTTATATATGATCAAATTAGGGGATGATTACAATTGAATTGTGCCTTTTGTCAAAATTTGCAAAAGGGGGAGATGTAGTGTTGAGTGCATAAATTTTTTATATGCACTCACAAGATTTTGCAAATTGTCAAAAGAGAGAGTTTGTTGGCTTGAACTCATCTTGGTTTGACAATTTGCAAAAAAAATAACAGTACTAACATTTGCACAAATTTAGTTTTGATGAGTGCCAGATAAAACATCTACAATTGACCTATAGAAAGATCACAAATATGATGTACAAGTCAAGATAAGTACATTGGCACAAGAAGCAAGCAAAACATAGCAAGGCAAAGCCATGCATTATAATAACGCACGAAGAACCCATTATAATGGGTTAGAAATCAACACAACTGGTTGTCAAAGCATCATAACGAGTTCCTGACAAGAGGAACCTGAAGACATGAGATTTGGGGCTAAAAAAATCAATTAAGTATTGGAAAAATAGAGACATGTGTTGTAGTAACACTTCCTAGACCCATCACAATGAGTTCCAAACTGTTATAACGGGTTTCCCATCTGTTATAACAGGTTCCTAAGGAGAGGGTCCAGAAGTCAGCTGCAGAGAGAGCAAGGGCAAAACTGGAATGTTCTCAAATCATTGTAACGGGTTTTGTAACAGTTGACCCTTTTTTGTAATGCTTGGTGTTCAGATTCAAGATTTCAATAATTGGGAAGTGTTCTACCTATATAAATTGATCCCCTACTTTCCAGAAGACTAAGAAAGCAATCCCCACTCAAGAGCACTTACAGAGCACATAAGCTTTCTCATAGAAATATCCAAACTAGAGAGTTTAGGATATCCATTGTTTAATCATCTAGTCATCGATTCGAGCTAGTTTCTTCTACTTTTTTTGTCTATTGTGTAGTCAATACAAGACTTTGTTTGATACAGGTTGTGTTGTCAAGTGAATTATTCTTTGCTTCGAGTTATGTCGTCAATCAAGGTCTTTTTGTTATACCTTGCAACTTTGTTGTTGCCCATTGCAAGGGTCTTGAGCCTCTTGAATATGCTCTCTTTTTTGTAAAACACTTTTGGTTATAGTGTTCGGGCACAATGTGTTGATCCGGGTGTCCCATGAACGCATACCTCGTTTTGAGTAGCTGAACCATGTTATATTGTTTGTTCTTTGTCTTTCTTGTTCTTACTCTTACTTTCTTGTAAAATCTTGCGAACCAATTGAATTGCACCAAAACTTATAAAATCGCTAGGTGATTAAGATCTTAATAAATCTTGTACACATACTTTCCCACAATTGTTATTAGACACATATAGTCTAACACATTTTAATTGATTTTATGTATAAGACGATAAAAAATGAGGTCTTTTGAATTACAGGAAAAGATTTTTAAAAAAAGAGAAAAAAGAAAGAAAATTACAAGCAAACAACACTGAACTAAAATATCCTACAATTTGAGAAGACGATCATTAGTGTTTCTCAATCATCACTGAACTCGCAAGAAATTTATCGCTCATTGTGGCATACCTATCTTGGACACACCTAACGACCTATCGCACATAGTAGTTGGCTTTGTAGTACAATTTTTCGTCAAAGATGAGAGTCACTTGATCAGATTATATGTGTAGTATATCTAATTAGAATCACCATTTTTTGCACCAACCCTTGTTGATCCAAATTCACCCGAAATGTCAATTACATACTCACAGGAGAAAGGTGTAGTTTAATAATGATTTAATGTTTAATGCAAAGTCGTATAAAAGAGAATTAGCTAGCATAGACCTAGGTTTACAAAATAAATATTCGACCAAATACAATTTAGGAGATAAAATATAAATTAAAAATGTACTATACAAATTAATTAGTCTCAAGCAATGATCTTATGCACTGCGTGTCTGCGTCTTACTTTTAAAAAGGCTAATTTAACCGAGAGATGGAAACAAATGCCACTACACGGAGAAATTGATCTTTTGCACTTCACTGATAATTCTCTTTTTAAAGAAAAAAGAAAATAAAGTGTGGGAGTTTTCTTAGCGGTCAATGTTACGGACCTACATCATTATATTTTATTATATGGAAGCTGATACGTAGATATCATATTTGATATCGATTTTATTATGTATATTTAGTTGAGTTATCGTGCACATTATTTGATTTATTATGCATGTTATTTTTTGTAATGAAATAGTTATACATGTTATCGATTTTATTATACACCTTTAGTTGATCGAGTTATCGTACACATTATTTGAGTTATTATGCATGTTATTTTTTGTAATGAAATAGTTATACATGCTATTTTTTGTACTGAAATATTTATGGTATAACATGCATAATAACTTAAATAATGTACACGATAACTCAACTAAAAATGCATAATAAAATCGATATCGATAGTTGATATCAAATGTGATATCTACGAAACATTATCCTTATTATATATCGATCTAGTTAATTTCTTTATTTGACCGTGCATATAAAGGTGATTGGAAATATAAACAAACAGGGGCATCAATTACTACAGGTGCACACGTGCAAGTTGAATACGAACGAGCTGAGTCAAGTTCAAGATCGGCTCATTAACTTCATGAACGAGTTCATAACGAGCTGGTAACGAACGAGTTCATAACGAGTTTTTGACGAAAAGAACACGGACGAGCCATGGGCTACAAATATTTTTTGCACTCCTAGATTATATGTTAATTAATATTGTGCAACTTGTACTCAACTATTGAAGTTAGATATTAATATCTATCAATTAACTATTATATAACACTAGGCGTACGACTTGCGCTCCGCGCAAAAAAGTTAAATTTTAAACTTCCATATTACAATAATAAAATTATAATAAACTGTTTAAATAAAAAAAATAACGGCAAAAAAGAATTACACAAATTAACCTACAGTGAAGGATCAATTAAAATTAGAGCATCATGGGTCATATTGGATCTAAATTAGAGCATCAATTAAACAAATACTACAACCAATCTCCGATGCGAAGGAAATAAAATTTAAAAAGAGAAAAATAGTGATTTTACTGCAGCGATGAACAGTGAAAACACTGTTCATTCACCATGGAAATGAACAGTGGCGGCCGATGAGACATGAGTATATTAAAAAAGTAAAACACTGTTCATTCATGCGGTATGCGTCAATCGCCATGTGTCATGGGTCATGCGTCATGCGTTATGCGGCTTGTGTCATGCGTTATGCGTCTCACATCATGCATCATGCATCATGGGTCATGAGTTATGCGTCATGCGGCATGCGTCATGCGTCATGCGCCATGCGTCATGCGCCATGCGCCATGCGTCTTGCGTCTTGCGTCATGCGTCATGCCACATGCCTCATGCATCATGCGTCATGCGTCATGCGTCATGCGTCATGTGTCATCCCTCTAACGTCTTGCGACTTGCAGCGTCATGCGTCATGCGTCATGCGTAATGTACTGTCATGCGTCATGCGACATGCGTCATGCATCTGTGTTTGCGTCATGCGTCATGCATAATGCATAATGCGTCATGCGTCTTGCGTCATCCGGCTTGCGTCATGCGTCTAACGTCATGCGACTTGCAGCAGCGCCATGTTGTGCCACATGAGTGTATTAGATTAGATTAGATTAGATATTACAATAATAAAATTATAATAAACTGTTTAAATAATAAAAAAACAAAAAGCAACGACAAAAAAAATCTGGAAAAAGCTACAGATGTTTTACTGTAGCAGTGGACAGTGATTTCATTGTGGAAATGAACAGTGGCGCAATATTGCGTCATGAGTATATTAGATGTGTGCTTCGTTAACGAGTCGAGCTGGACAAAGTTCAAGATCGGCTCGTTAACTTAACGAGCTGACCAACTCGTATCGTTAACAGCTCGACCTGGTAACAAACGAGTTCATAATGAGTTTTTGACGAATAGAATACGGACGAGCACGAGCTACGAATAATTCTTGCACCCATAGTCCCAACTGGAGTTTGAACCGCAAATTCCTTTCATTAAAAATCTTGTACCTTACCACTACACTAGATAGTACTCGGAAAATGCTTTTACTGGTCAGCAATAGTACTGTATTGTAAATTTGTAATGATTCGACTTTTGTGCGCAAAAATATTATGCCAATGTCAAACGGTGGAACTTCTACTAGTGCTTAAAGAAATATGTATGCATTCGAATCACATAATACTATAATAGCATGCTAGCTGACAATTAAACTAGAAAAAAATTATGCTAAAGACGTCATTATACACTTAACTAGCTAGTGCATGAAAGATTTCGTAGGACCCATCAAATCTAGTAACGTAATTGTGATTCTACATCACATCAGAGGAGTATATATATATATAAAGATAGACTATCGTAAAAACGTTTATACTTCAGTCGAATTACAAAAGTTATATATTTTATATTTTTTTTGAGTTTAAAATTAAAATTTGGGTTGTCCAATAAATTCTTCATCTTAAAATCTAGTAGGAAATTAAATTTCATGATTTGTGAAGCTTTCTAACTTTTATTTACTATTTAAAAAAACAGCACTGAAAATGTCATGTTTTTTAATATTAAGCTGGACTATTTAAAAAAATATTTCAAAAATAGCTAGAAAACTTCAAAAATCATTAAAATTTGATTTCCTACAAGATTTTGAGAAGAAGAATTTATTGATCAACATAGATTTAAATTTTGATCTCAAAAAATTATAAAATATATAACTTTTGTACATCGGCCAAAGTGCAAGCGTTTTCACAATAGCCTTCCCAATATATATAGCACAAGACTATGGTAATATGCATATGCGGCTATGTATTTTTATTTTGCACAATAAATTGAGATTTAAATTTTTTTATAAATTCTTCATAACAACATCTTGTAGGAAATCAAATTTTGTATATTTTAGAACTTTCTTACTATTTTTTAAATATTTTTAAAACAATCCAAAAATGGCACTTTTTAATATTAAATCTGGGTTGTTTTTAAAAAATATTTAAAAATAGCAAGAAAGTTCTAAAAATCACGAAATTTGTTTTCCTATAAAATTTTGTTATGAAGATTTAAATCTTAATTTATTGGGCAAATTAAATCGTTAATGTGATCTCCATATTAGAATCTTACTATAAACCAAAATTTTAATTTTTTAGAATTTTTTTACTATTTTTAGAGGGGTGCAAAATCAACCATATTGAAAGGCCCAAAAATCATTATATCAACAAAGTTTATGCCACCCAAAAAAATTCTATAAAATGAAAATTTTGACTTCTTGTGAGATTTCAATATGAAGATCACATTAGACGGTTTGGATCGATTGTTTCAAATTCTATTATTTGAAATTTGAGTGTGATGCCAAAGCTACTAATGATTTCGTAATGCACCATAGTTCCTCTCTCTCTCTCTCTCTCTATATATATATATATGTGTGTGTGTGTGTGCGCGCGCGCGCGCTACTATACTTTGCGAAGCACAAAAAAACGCACGCTTTGTGATTGTGGATCATTAGATCGCACTTTGTTATTTGTGCCAACATGATGATCAAAGATCCAATGATTCTACAGTCACACAACACACGTTTTGCGCTTTGCAAAGCATATTTGTGGAGATATTTGTAAAATATTTTTTTAATATGTTTTAACTACAAAAGTTGTTCAAAACTATATTTTTTATATTTCACGAACTCTAGTGGGTAGAAGACTATTGTGAACTGTCAAGATACATCAATATTTAATATTGTCTCAATGAAAATAATTGAAAATTATTATTTCATTTTTTTGAATGATTTGTGCTGGATGACAACTCACAGCTGGAATAAAAGATGTTAGTTGCGCCTTTAATAATAAATAAAAATATTGTTTTTTTATTAGCCTTTTTTATTTATTATTTGTAAGCTTACAATAAACACTCAAAAGATAAAACAAAAAATAATCATAAAAAATTCTCTAAAAATAATCTCTAGCCAGACCTCCCTCATGTTTCAATTGTCAATATTGTTGATAGCATGTATACGTAAATTTTTCTCTATAAAAAATAACATGCAAACTGAATTCAACTGAATCTATCATGTTAGTATTGATGAAGTTATCAATGAAAGTATCAATATATAAACTTCCATGACAGCTTCATGATGTATATTCCAAAAAGGATAAAGAAAATGGATAAAATTGTTAGTGCGCGCACCCGCATTTGTTGACCTATACTGCGTCGCTACTTGTCTTATTTGTCTAATTCAAACATATAAAATCAAATACATTTTTTTTCCTCGGAGATATTGTCGCTAATTTATTGTGCTCTCCAATTTGTACCTGTTGGGTACTTGATGGTGATATAATGGCACATTGTTAGCAATTTTGTTACTAACAAATCAAGAATCAAAAGTTACAATAGAAAATTTAAATATAGGTGTGAAGCATCATTTACATTATGTATGTATGAATTTATGCAACTTAAGGAAAAAAAGTAAAAAACTTCTGATTAGTCGTAATAACACATAAGAAAATACTATTTAATTCTCAACTTGTTTCGTTTGATGAACAGCCTCCACCTCCTAGTTATATAAATTTTTAAATGGATTTAATTTATATTATCTTTAGGAGAAAAACCATTACAAATATTTATACTTAAAATGAATAATAACATATTATTCTAAATACTAAAAACAAACTTTAGGATGTTGGACTTATTAGTTTAAATATTGACGTCAGTTGGTCTCAAAACTATCTTTTCCGTTAAGCTCAAGTGCTTAATTTTATAATAAAAGAGAAGAGTAAATAATCACAAAGAAGATAAAGAGAAGAACATAACTTTTGTATTCAATAAAACTAATAATCTGCTCTTAAACAACATCATACGACTTTTTATAGCCTAAAACAGAAGAAAATTGTAGAATTTGTAATAAATAGAAAAACAGAAAACTAGACAATCCAATCTGACTCTTCGTCACTAAAAAAGTCATAACTTTCTCTAAAAAACTACAATCCACTCGAAACTTGGACCATCAAAAATCAGACTTCAAAGACTTTAAATCCATATCTCATACTCTTAGAACTAAGTTCGGATGACCAGTAAAAAATGAGTTGTAGTAAGTCATCATTCTCTTGGAAATCTATCATGCGTGTCGTCAAAGATTTTAATTGCCTTCTAGTCCGTCCAAATGACTCTTGATTCCATCATCCAGTCAAAATAAACTGAGAAATTATTTGAAGACAACTCTCATGCAATTTATATGATTCATATTTCAAGTTGCACATTTCTTGATTGGTATGAATTTATTGTGATCATCGTTCACAACTAAATCTGAATCGAACAAGTCTTGAATACTCACCACGTCAAATATGATTGACAATAGTAATCATATTTCTCAAAAAAAAAAAAAGTATGTGTCAAAAAGTTTTACCATCAGTTGACAACTTGACATGTGTTTGCCTATTCAAGCTCGATATGTTTTGTATTGATCGCAGAATTCCGAGTTCGTTTTTTTGTTCTCCATTTCTTTCATTTTCTACTGTAGAAACTTTCGTTTCTCTCAAAATTCAGAAAAAAAGAGAGACAAGGACTGCTTTTTTATTTATTGCCGGTATATTTATAACACGCAATCTCTAATATAAAAATATATCTAAGAATAATCATCATTGGACTGAATCTTTCTATAAAAATCTCGTGTCAATTCATCACACACCCAATAGAATTTGACAAACACCGCCGGAATAAAAGAGCGATTTCATATCCGCTGTTATTTCAAATAGAAATAACTAAGTTATGTTTTTTTCTTCAGATCAATCGAATTCAAAATTGAGGGTTGAGATTTATCTGAAGAGAGAGAAAATAAAAAAGAAAAAAAATAATTCGAATCATTAATAATTGATTCTACGATGTCTAGAATTCTGCTTTTCCCTCGAAATAACAACAGATTCGGACTTACAAAAGAGCAGGTGTGAACTCACCAATACAAACTTTGAAGTTTGAACAGTACTATCGTCAATGCATTTGTTTCGGAATCCGTATCCCCTGAAGGAATCATATCTGTTGTTATTCTGGGGGATATCAGGGTTCTGTTATCCTCAGATCTGACCGTCTATTTTTTATCTAACGGTTAAAATATATAATACATCGGGTCCCGTGCAGTCCATCTGAGCCGTCCGTTCATCTGCGTGAAAATCTGAGCGGTCGGATCAGAGGATAACAGGGTCCTGTTATCCCTAAGAATAACAGCAGATACGGACTCATCCCCTGAAATGGTCAGCCATTTCAAAACAGAAATGGGCAGTTTTTGTGTGTCGGCACTGTAGCAATTACTGTATGTGCAGGATAAAACGCTGTAGCTGCGGTGAGAAATCAGAAGGGCCCGCTGCCCATTTCAGTGAGGTATTTCAAGGGATGTGAATTCTTTGTTTCGTGTTGTTCCTGGAATGTGACAAGATACATATCTTTAATTTTTTTAAATATAAGGGGCCCCCATGTTATAGGGTTCGAATCTGCTGCTCGTAAAATTACTGCTTGTTAATTTCCTGTTTGTCTCGATTCGATCGGCACAAATCGATCGACTGTCATGGACGACTGTGATTTGATTCAGAAGACAGATACTTTGACCGTTAAATGAATTTTGAACGATCCAAATCAAAACAAGCAGAAAACAAACAAGAATTTTAGGAGCAGCGGATCCGGTTCCCATGTTATATGGTCCTCCTCTGATCTCTATATCGAATAAAACGCAGTTCAAGAGGATAACATGCATAGTTCAACGCACGTGGTTGAACGAATTGCTCATGCACATAAATTCAATTTATTATTATTTTTTAAATCAACGAAGTCATAATTCTAACCGACTTTCACTTGTAAAGTTGTAATCAACGAAATAAGACGCCATTAGTTCACATCCTTCCAATTTTTTTATAATTGGAAATTAAATAAATAAATTTTTTTTAAATAAAAAAGTATTTGGGAAGTTCTAAAAATAGAAAAGATCGGTATTATGAACATCATCCGAACAAAAAATGTAAAATGGACGGTACCATCCATTCAAATTTTTGATTTGGATATGAATCTTTAACGACAATGATCATATTTTATAATTTGCGTTCAGACGTGTTATTTAAACAGAACGCATGTGTACCTCTGAACGCATGTGTCTAGATGTTAACATGCGAATATGAACGTTTAAAAATAAAAATCATTATCGTCAAAGATTTGAACCCAGAGTTATAAATGTTATTCTTTATTTTTTCAGGTCAATTACAAAAATAGTTTAATTTTTGTACGCGAACGTTAATATTTTATTTTACGAGTTGGGTTGTATTTAGGTAAGTTTTGTAATAGCTTCATTGTGCTCGTCGAGACCGTAATTAAGTTTTGTTTATCATCGCAAGTCATCAAGCTGTAGATATTCGAATCTACTTCCATCACGTCGATTCTGATTTGCAATCAGAAGAATGATCATATCAAATTTGGCTCTATTTTCAACTTAATCATTTTTATCAGAAGTTTGCATATGAATTATTTTTGAATTGCTCGTTTCTCTGATCGTAAATTAGACTCGAATATCTACAGCTCAATGACTTGATACAATAAAAAAAGAGTAATTACAATCTCGACGAGCATAGCTGAAGTTTATAGAAAAATGCTAATCATACAATATTTTTTATAACAATTTCAGCTCCGCTCGTCGGGATCATAATTAACTTTTTTTCTTCGTTGCAAGGCAACGATCTGTAGATATTTGAGCCTCCTTTCATCTCGTCGAGTCTGATTTGAGATCGAAATAATGTGCATCTCAAATTTGACTCTATATTCAACTTATATCTTAATTAGTCATGTTTATCATGAGTTTGCGTTTGAAATAATGTTTAATTGCTTGTTTCTCCGATAAAAAATCAGACTCGACACGATTGAAATAGACTTTGATACCTACAGCTCGATGACTTGTGATGATAGAAATAAACTATTTATGATCTTGACGAGCGTAGCCGAAATTGTTACAAAAATATTTAAATATAATCTAACTCATCAATTAAATTAATAATATTTTTATTAATAAAAAATTCAAAGAAAAAGTTGCTCAAAATTTATACAAGTGAGAGCTTAGGGTTGGCAGCCTTGGCCTTTTGGTTTTTGCCAAAAGACCAGTGTTTCCAATATCGATCTTTTCCATTTTTTAAGTTTTTCAGATAATCTTTATGTTTAAATTTAATTAATTAATTTAGTGTCAATTATTAAAAAAAATCGGCACATCCTCTTTGGGCAATGGTAGCGATCCAATCTAGCATGTGTTCTCGCTGAATTTTAAAACAATAAATTTAACTAATACTTTGGTTTATCAAATGCGCCGAAATTTTTTTAATTAACCAAAATAAATTAATAAAATACCAAAATGGCAAAATTTGAACGGAATTAACCATTTTAGCCATTCCGGGATCACAGCGCCCTACGTAACTCCGGGTTCAATGTGATCCCCATAACTCCGGAATCACAGTTGCCGGAGTTATGGAGGTTGTTGTGATCCCGGAGTTATGGGGATCACAGTGAACCCGGAGTAACTGGTTATTTATACACCGGCCGAGAGAGAGAGAGAGAGGGGGATACTGATAATTGAAGAGAGATATTGATAATTGAAGATAAACAAGTAATTTGAGGTATTATTTTATTTTTGCTTAAATTCTTCAATTTAGTTGATTTAATTTATAATTATTATAATTGTTATAATTGATAGTTGATTTCAGGTATTATTACAATTGTTTTTTAATTTATAAGAATTATAATTTTAGTTTAATTGTTATAATTTACTTTCATTCTTCAAATTTACTTACATTTTTCAAAGTGAATTGCTATAATTCTTATAATTGTTATAATTCTTCAAACTTAGTTGATTTCTGTTATTATTATAATTGTAAATTAGTTTATAATTATAATTGTAGTTGAATTGGTATAATTGTAGTTGAATTGTTATAATTGTTATAATTCTTCAAATTTAGTTGATTACAGGTATTATTATTATTGTAAATTAATTTATAATTATTATAATTGTAGCTGATTTATGTACGTATTTCGTATTTTTTGAACTATTAGTATAATATTAATTTAGTAATTATAATAATTAAAGAGTTAGAGAAATTTTGTAGAAATTTAGTAATTATAATATTAATTTAGTAATTATAATATTATTTTATTATAAATTAATTTAGAATTATTTTATTATAAATTAATTTAGAATTATTTTATTATAAATTAATTTAGAATTATTTTATTTCTGAAGTATTAGTATATTATTAATTGGGAAATTTATACAGTTGGAGGGAAGAAAGATGATTCCAATTTCCGTATATATGGATGGTGAAACTCGAAATGGCCCGTATGGTATGGAATATAGTTGTGATTCAAAATTTACTTTTCCGGGAAATGAAGACACCCGGTATGAAGATGTGAAAAATACAATATACAAATGGTTGGGGATATTTGAGAGTCAATATTCGCTCAATGTTGTCGCTCGATATAACACTGCGATCCCACCTTCGTATCATTTTTGTTTAATTCCCATTCGCGATGACGTAGAGTGGCGAATGATATTGCAAATGGCACAATCAGAAATGAATTGGAGATTTGTTGAATTATATGTTGATCTAGTGCCAAATAGGACAAATGAGAATCCTGATAACTTAGCTCGCACAAGTGAAGTGGTTGTTAACACGGATGAAGAGCCTCCGAGATTTAGCCATGAGACATTACCTTATAGCCCTGGCCATACTCTTCATATCTCTCCCGCAAGACATTCACCAATTATAGATCTTAATGAGCCCATATCTAATATTCCTGAAGAAAACGAAGGCGATGACGATGAGAATATATTACCCGAAGCGGGAGAATGGGAAACAGGAGAAGATTATGGATACACCTCCGACGAAGACGATTTGGATTATAATCCTAACGATCATCCGAATCATCGGATAATTGTACAAGGAAGATCAGAAAAATATCACCCAGTACAGGAGCTTAGTGATATATCTGGTTTCAATGAAATTTACACTAAGTACAAAACTCGTCAGACGATCCCTTGGCAGAAAATCGTGTATTTAATTCAAAAGATCAGTTACAATGGACCATTAGTGAGTATCACATCAAAGGGAATATAGAGATTAAAACAGAAAGGAGTAGCGCGACGAGGCTAGTTATGGTTTGCAAAGATCAGAGATGTTTTTGGAGGTTGTACGCTGTATGTCCTAAAGGTAATAATTTTTGGACAATAAGAACCAATCCATACCCGCACACTTGTATCCAATCGATTACACGAGTAGATCATGCACAGCTTACGGCCAAGATAATTGCTGGTGCTATTAAAAAGGAAATGAACGAAGATACAACCATGACAATTAAAAATGTCAGACATTTAGTTAAAGCAAAATTTCCCGGTGCTGATCCATCATACGCCAAGTTATGGCGAGGCAGGGAGTTAGCAATTGCGAAAATATTTGGGACTTGGGAGGGATCATATGCATTGCTTCCTCGTTATTTTAATGCCATCCAATCGACGAATCCATCAATGAAGTATGCTATCCTGACGACTCCTACCAATCAACCTGAAGTACGTTATTTCCATGCTGCGGCTTGGGCATGGGGACCGTGCATTGAGGCAGTAAAGTACATTCGTCCGGTGATAAGTATCGACGCAGGTTTCTTATCTGGTCGTTATGAGGGAAGATTACTTATGGCTTGCGGGTACGATGCAGAGAATCAATTGATACCATTGGCATTTGCATTGGTGGAGAAGGAAGACCTAGAAAATTGGGGTTGGTTCATGAATTGGTTGCGTCGAGAAGTTATCGGACCTGGTAAGATGTGTGTACTATCAGACCGCCACAAGGGAATTAAGGCTGTTTTTTAATATCCCCAATATGGATGGTCTGAGGCAAACGGCGAAGCAGTGCACCGATATTGTATGCAACACGTTGCCGAGAACTTGTACTCAAAATTTCCAGACGATAATCTAAAGAAATTATTTAAGCGTGCTGCATCGAAGAAGAAACCTCGTCGATTTAAAGAGCACATGCAATCTATAAAAGAACAATATCTAGGCGCATATGAGTATTTAAAGACGGTTGGAAAAAGACTAGAGAATGATCCAAAAGAGTCTGTGAATCCATCAAAGTGGGCACAACGGTACGACAACGGATATCGTTGGGGCATAATGACAAGTAACGGATCTGAATCTTTGAATCGAGTGTTCAAAGTTGTTCGTATGTTGCCGGTTGTGGCTATCGTGGAAGGTACCTGGTACAAGTGCGTGAGTTGGTTTGATGATCGGAGAATCGCATCTAGTGCAACCGTAAGTGATGGTTTTGTTTGGTCTCGTAGTGTTACGGAGAAACTAATTAAGAGAGGTGACAAGTCACGACCACATCGAGTAGATCCCTATCGATCAGAGCAAGGGGATTTTGAAGTTTTGCATCAAGGCGAGACCTTACCGAATGGTGAATTTGAAAATTTCAAGTATCACGTATTACTCGAAGATTCCACCCTTTTCCAAATCAATCTGAATGGCTCGAGTATACGGGACCTACCATAATGCAACCCGCTCGTCACTTAATAAGTGTTCCACCTAGAGATGTCGATGCTTTAACAAGTGCATCAAATCCTTCAACAAGTCAGCCCAATCAATCAAGGCGAACATCAATTTCTGGAAGAATTCGAAACTTCTTTCGGGCGAAACACTAGCATGGAATTTATTATATGTGGCTCTTCATTATTTACCTATTATATTTGTATAGTTGTATGTTGTACTTATGTCATATGTATGGCTTTACCTATTAACTCGTATAAATTTCAATTTCTTTATGCATTATATTTGTAGTGCAATGTCGACATTTCCGATTTTGGTATTTTATGGAGGTGAAATAATTGAAACTCAATTTGGTGCGGAGTACTCTGGTGGTAAAAAATTGGCACTCCAGGGTAAACAATCTAGTACTTTTGAAGGGATTAAAAGTACCATACATCGGGTTCTAGCATTTCACGAGTATTGCGTTGGTGAAATCCTATGTCGCGTGGAGGATGGAGAAGGGAGTAATTTGCATTTCAATTTGATTGGACTCATTGACGAAAGTTCTTGGAAAATGGCATCTCAGATGTCCGTGAATAAACGGGGAGTTGTTCATTTGTTTGTCAGAACCACTGGCCCGCCACCAAGAAATGACGCTCTCGATTTTATTTCGCCTAAAGGTATGTGTCCTTTGTCTCCCACAATTACTCCAATTACATATTGCATTTGATTTACTCGAAGATTATTACAAGTTCTGTGTTGCATCATTTGTACAGGTTCAACACATATGACAATGCATCATGCATGATGCTTGACACTTGACGCATGACGCTTGTGCATGATGCTTGACGATTATGCATTGTGCATGATGCTTGACGATTATGCATTGTGCATGATGCTTGACGCTTGACGCTTGACGCTTGTGCATTGTGCATGATGCATGACGCTTGACGCTTATGCATTGTGCTTGACACTTATCCAAAATAACATAACAACATAACATAACTGATTGACGCTTGACGCTTATGCATTGTGCATGATGCTTGACGCTTGACGCTTGACGCTTGACGCTTGACGCTTGACGCTTGACGCTTGACGCTTGACGCTTGACGCTTGACGCTTGACGCTTGACGCTTGACGCTTGACGCTTATGCATTGTGCATGATGCACAATGCATGACGCTTGACGATTATGCATTATGCATGATGCATGACGCTTGACGCTTGTGCATTGTGCATCATGCATGACACTTGACACTTGTGCATTGTGCTTGACGCTTATCCAAAATAACATAACAACATAACATAACTGATTGACGCTTGACGCTTATGCATTGTGCATGATGCATGACGCTTGACGCTTGTGCATTGTGCATGATGCATGACGCTTGACGCTTGTGCATTGTGCATGATGCATGACGCTTGACGCTTATGCATTGTGCATCATGCATGATGCTTGACGCTTGTGCATTGTGCATGATGCATGACGCTTGACGCTTGTGCATTGTGCTTGACACTTATCCAAAATAACATAACAACATAACATAACTGATTGACACTTGATGCTTATGCATTGTGCATGATGCTTGACGCTTGACGCTTGTGCATTGTGCTTGATGCATGACACTTGACGCTTATGCATTGTGCATCATGCATGACGCTTGACGCTTGTGCATTGTGCTTGATGCATGACGCTTGACGCTTATGCATTGTGCATCATGCATGACGCTTGACGCTTGTGCATTGTGCATGATGCATGACGCTTGACGCTTGTGCATTGTGCATGATGCATGACGCTTGACGCTTGTGCATTGTGCATGATGCATGACGCTTGACGCTTGTGCATTGTGCATCATGCATGACGCTTGACGCTTGTGCATTGTGCATGATGCATGACGCTTGACGCTTGTGCATTATGCTTGACACTTATCCAAAATAACATAACAACATAACATAACTGATTGACACTTGACGCTTATGCATTGTGCATGATGCTTGACGCTTGACGCTTGTGCATTGTGCTTGATGCATGACGCTTGACGCTTATGCATTGTGCATCATGCATGACGCTTGACGCTTGTGCATTGTGCTTGATGCATGACGCTTGACGCTTATGCATTGTGCATCATGCATGACGCTTGACGCTTGTGCATTATGCATGATGCATGACGCTTGACGCTTGTGCATTGTGCATGATGCATGACGCTTGACGCTTGTGCATTGTGCATCATGCATGACGCTTGACGCTTGTGCATTGTGCATGATGCATGACGCTTGATGCTTGTGCATTGTGCTTGACACTTATCCAAAATAACATAACAACATAACATAACTGATTGACACTTGACGCTTATGCATTGTGCATGATGCTTGACGCTTGACGCTTGTGCATTGTGCTTGATGCATGACGCTTGACGCTTATGCATTGTGCATCATGCATGACGCTTGACGCTTGTGCATTGTACTTGATGCATGACGCTTGACGCTTATGCATTGTGCATCATGCATGATGCTTGACGCTTGTGCATTATGCATGATGCATGACGCTTGACGCTTGTGCATTGTGCATGATGCATGACGCTTGACGCTTGTGCATTGTGCATGATGCATGACGCTTGACGCTTATGCATTGTGCATCATGCATGACGCTTGACGCTTGTGCATTGTGCTTGATGCATGACGCTTGACGCTTCTGCATTGTGCATCATGCATGACGCTTGACGCTTGTGCATTGTGCATGATGCATGACGCTTGACGCTTGTGCATTGTGCATGATGCATGACGCTTGACGCTTGTGCATTGTGCATGATGCATGACGCTTGACGCTTGTGCATTGTGCATGATGCATGACGGTTGACGCTTGTGCATTGTGCATGATGCATGACGCTTGACGCTTATGCATTGTGCATCATGCATGACGCTTGACGCTTGTGCATTGTGCATGATGCATGACGCTTGACGCTTGTGCATTGTGCTTGACACTTATCCAAAATAACATAACAACATAACATAACTGATTGACGCTTGACGCTTATGCATTGTGCATGATGCTTGACGCTTGACGCTTGACGCTTGTGCATTGTGCATGACGCTTGACGCTTGTGCATTGTGCTTGACGCTTATCCAAAATAACATAACAACATAACATAACTGATTGACGCTTGACGCTTGTGCGTTGTGCATGATGCATGACGCTTGACGCTTGTGCATTGTGCATGACACTTATCCAAAATAACATAACAACATAACATAACATAACATAACATAACAAATGTCCAAAATAACAAAACAACATAACATAACTGAAAAAATGTTCAACATAAGATGGCATAACATCGTAAAAGTCCAACATAGCTAGATAAAAGCAACCAACTCCCAGACTAAGGATAATTGGACGGGGTGAACTTGGATATCGGTCTATGCCTCTGACGGTCCTTGTTGCGATGTCCCATAGTTGTATTCCAATTCAAGCCATCATCAGCCTCATCGTCGCCGCTCCCGGTCACCTCAGCATCTGGTGTTTGCATGTATTCCTGCAAAAAGCACATTAGAAACTGCTAAATTAGTGCATTGTGCAATAAAAAGGTAAGAGGCCAAACCTGTGTAGGAGGGATCTCCGGGCCTGTCTGGAACTGACTAGTCTGGAAGTCGTAACCCTGTGCACCATCTCCTCCCGGGTACTGACCACTGAATATGTCAAAATCATAACCATGTACATCAGATGCTCCCTGATACAGACTATTTAATCCTGAATAGTATCCCTAGGTAGAATATGCATGTTTAACATTAGCAAAAAATATTACAAAGATCGGCATAATCATTAAACATTATAGATGTACGATTCACATACCTGGGACTGATTTCCGCCCGGATGCTGACTACTAGATGCCATGGGATCACCGTGCGGTCCTAAATATGTCCCGGCCATGCTGGAAACAATCTCGTTATAATCACCCTCATATGTTGACGCCCATGATGCCTCCTGCTCACGAAAGCCTGGAACCTCAGGCTCGTCCGAGGTGGTGATATCCTCGATTCTTTCTTGCAACCCGGCATCCCTTAGCAGTTTTTCCAGCTTATGCCCTTGACCGACATCATGCAGGCTTCCTCGACATGATAGTAATGTTCTCTTTCCGAAGCGCTTCAACCCCCTTGTAAGGGCCATTGGAATTGCCATGACTGCATCCCTAAAGGCCCTCTTGCCCTGCAAGTAGTACTTTCGTAAGTAACATAACAAGTGACATAATTTGAGTAGCTATTTGATTAGTTAAATAACATCACTAACCTGTCGTGTGGCGCACTCAGAATGGGAAACATATGTAAGGCTGCTAGGTGGCTCAGGCGGAGGAGGCAGTGGATGGGTGAGATCATGGGTGGAATCACGCTCTAAATAAATCGACCTCATCCCAAATCTCTCATACCAGGGCATATACTGATGAAACCACCAATCACTGTCGTGTGGCTGCCCAAGATAATGGAGGAGGGGGAGGAACGGTCTGAAGTAAACCATACTGTCTCATGACCCTATCCGGGTAGTGATGTGAGACTATCCAGAAATGAACGAGATGAACTCTAGCCAACCAAATTCCTTGATCACGTAGTACACATGACGGCGCAAGAGGGAGGAATGTAGTATAGGGTGTCCACTCAACTTCACCCTCTTTCATCGCATTCAAAACATCTCGGGGATGCTTTGCTCCAACATTGTGAGGGTTGTCTTTCCACAACTTAAAACCCATCCATGTCCTCCCGTAAGCATGACACGACTCTCGATCGGGTAAACCCCAAGCAGTGAAGGTCTGATTTCTATCCTCTTTTGGCCGGCACACACTAAGGTGGGTCCAAGACCACAATTGCAATAACTCGAGTGGACCCCAAATAGAACGAGGCTGCTTCCGAGCAGCAATAGATAATGCGCGATATAAATAAGCCAAAACGGCACCCCCCCCAATTGTACAACACAGATGGACTACTCAGATTCTCCAAAAACTGGAGATACATGGCCGGTACACCATCTCCACTGGAGTCTGGAAACATGACAGAACCAAATAAATCTAGAATGTAAGCCCGAGTATGAAAATCTACCTGGTCCTGTGTGGGATTTTCCGGCATATTAGCGAACTCGCGCCGCAACCACTTCAAACTAAGACTGTAATTCGAAACCAGTCGTTATTGCTGTCCAGATCTCTTTGAAGCGCGACACCTCCACGCCTCATCTCCGGCCTCTCTACCCAGATACTGCTGTACCATATACCTCCAGTTGTTATCACAAATTCCGGTAACAACCGCTCCTGTTATTGGTAGCCCCCATAAACAACTAACATCTTGTAGAGTTACGGTCATTTCACCGACAGGCATGTGAAATGTGTGTGTCTCGGGCCTCCATCGCTCTACTAGTCCTGTAATCAATCCCTTGTCTCTTCTCTTATGACCCAACTGAGAAATATGATACAATCCCAATCTCTTCAATGCCGGACCACAACTCTCGTGATATGGTACGACATTGTCATGACAAATCAACTTTAAATCGTCACCGCTCTGCAATATTTCAACAATATCCTCAAATAAATACAGATTACCAAAAATAAATATAGTACTAAATATATATATTACAAAAATATACCACATTTGGTTTAACGGTCGCAATCTTGTGTTGGGCGACAGGCATCTGCAACAAGTCGGAGAGAGGCTGGCAATCTGGAGGGAGAGAAGCACCACCCTCGAAGGTGCTAGACTGAGAAGTGCTGGGTCGAGAAACACTACTTCTTCGAGGTCTCGTCATTTCAACAGAACTACATTTAAATATAAAAAACAACATAGTTTAACAATTTTTTACAAGTTACATATTTATCTAATATAACTAATTGATTATCTATAAATACTAACTAATTTCTACAAAATTTCTACAAAATTTGTAAATTTATAAATAAATGAACTAATTTAACAATAATCTAATATTAATATAACAAATTTATCTAAACTAACTAATTTATCAATTAACCTTACAATAGTAACTATAATCTAACAAATTTATACAAAAGATACAACTAATTTCTACAAAATTTGTAAATTTCTAAATAAATGAACTAATTTAACAATAATCTAATATTAATATTACAAATTTATTTAAACTAACTAATTTATCAATTAAACTTACAATAGTAACTATAATCTAACAAATTTATACAAAAGATACAACTAATTTCTACAAAATTTGTAAATTTCTAAATAAATGAACTAATTTAACAATAATCTAATATTCATATAACAAATTTATCTAAACTAACAAATTTATCAATTAACCTAACAATAGTAACTACAATCTAACAAATTTATACAAAAGATAAAACTAATTTCTACAAAATTTGTAAATTTCTAAATAAATGAACTAATTTGGTGCATTACTATATTTTCCCAAAATAAAACTATATTTTCCCAAATTTGGTGCATTACTATATTTTCCCAAAATAAAACACTAACTTACATATTTATCCTAAACTAACAAATTAGTAATTTCTAAAATATTTTTTTACCAATAATCTACGTAATTTTACAATAAAATAAATTAACAATTAATCTAACAAATTCCAACAAAAAACATTTATCTAGCAATTAACTATAATTTAACTAAGTTAACAATTATCTAACTAATATCTAACAATTTATCTAACATTTACCTAATTTTTAACTAAGTTAACAATTATCTAACAATTTTTACCAAAAAACAACACAAATTTTGTATGAATTTTTTTAATTTCCAAAAAATAAAAAAAATATAATTTACCTGTTACACAGCAGAGAAATCTCCCTAACTTCGGAAAATAACAGATCTAATCAAACTTAAAAATCTCTCAAATTTTTTGACAAAATTTCTCTCCAAATCTTCTCAAAATTTCTCAAAATCATCTAAAAATCAGCAAAGTCGGCCAGAGGGAGAAGAAGGGGCTGTGTGTGCTTAAATTGACACAACTCCGGAATCACAGAGCTCACCATAACTCCGGAATCAGGGATTCCGGAGTTACGTGGGCACCAGTGATTCCGGAGTTACGTAGGCAGCGCAGATCCCGGGATTATGCAGGATTCTATGATTCCGGGGTTATGCGGCTCTCTGTGCTGTCGGAATGGCTAAAATCGTGATTTATGTCCAAATTTTGCCATTTTGATATTTTATTAATTTATTTTGGTTAATTAAAAAAATTTCGGTCAAATGCGTTGGTATTCTAATGATAGTTAATTAGAATGATTTTTATGAGAATATGAGTTTAATTTTTCACAAGCACAAAAATAGAATTTATTTTAAAAAGTATTTACAAATAGATATTGGAAATTTGGAACCACTATATATATAAAAATAATAATACAATGGTTCAAAAATATTAATAATTTAATTCGTTAATACATCAGTTTAAAGTTTAAACTCATTTAGAAAAGAATGATCTAACAACACGTGTATAAAAAAATGTCGATTTTAATCTTATTTTGATGGCCATTAAGAAAAAAATTTAGACTATATTTTGAATCGTTGATGTTGTTAACTCTCGTTGTATATTAAAATCAAGTTATAAAAATGTAATTTTATATACGTCATACGTGCATATACAATAGATAAATAAATCCAACCAATTAATTTTGTTGTGTATAAATTTAATTTAAAAATCATAATTTGTGTTATAATTTATTGCATCGAATTGGCACCAAAATTTTATGAACATTGGATCATGAACATAACATAAGCGGTCAAATTAGGTGGATATGTTATTGTCGACCTCTAGCCTAAGACTACAATTTTCTTTGAATTGTCATTCTACCTCGCTTAATTTTCTATGTAATTTTATTTTCATCCTTAAATCTTCATCATTATACTTCATAATACAACTATCCATCTATGAGAGAAATTTCTAGCACTCTTAATCTTTAAAAATAGAGACATTATTTATAAGATACTCTTTTTATTATTAAGACTGACCATACAAGTCTTAAGCATCTTTTAGAACAAAAACTAACAATTTCTATACAACACAAGATAATGTATCAGTTGATGGGTTTCACCTTTATTATCCAATACAACAAGAGAGTTGACAACAACACAGCTGATGCACTCTCTAGGCAGCCAGCCAGTGGCGGAGCCATGCATGGACAAGTGTTCGGGCTTGATTTAAAAAAAAACGCAAATTTTAGTGTATTTTTATTTATTTTTGTAGTGAAAAATGAGCTTTTAATGATATTTTAATGAGTTTTAGTGAGTTTGTGTTCGAACTTGTTCTCAACATCAATGTCCGAGCTTAATTGTGCCAGAATTTAAAAAGCTCCTGACTCCGCCCCTGCAGCCAGCCCAAGGAAAACTACTTGATGTTACTGAGTTCCTTCCCTCTTGGATTGGAATTCACATTCTTTGGAATACCTCATTGAAATGGGCAGCGGCCCCCTCTGAATTCTCATCGTTGCTACAATGTCGTACCTTGCTCGCACAGTAATTGCTACAGTACCAACACACAAAAAACTACCCATTTCTGTTTTGAAATGACTGACCATTTCAGAAAATACGGATTCCTTGATTGGTGATTTGAAACAAAGTTATGTTGGTGATGCTTTGGCTCAGGAAGTGTTACAACTGGACAAGATTAAGGGTCCTCAGGTTGAGGGCATTTATGTCCACATGGAAATTATAAAACATTTTTTATGTTTGACGAAATTATGTTTATTAATTTAGACCGGAACAAATGAACAAACTTGTGTACTTGAAATTAGTACTTAACCTACCAACTATATATATATAATGTTTTTTTTTAATTGTATATATATATATATATAATGTTGAAGTGTTCTTGGATGAATGGTTCAGTGCATCATCAGTTCATAACTAAAGCGTAAAATTGAAGCTCCGCTCTAATTGGATGTGGTCTAATTCTTGCATAATAGTTGATTAAGACGCTAAATGGTTCACTGAACCAGTCTTACCACTTGAATTAATATTTCGTTTTCTATGACTTGATCTTTGTCTAACACTCTTAATAAAGGGAGCTGATACGTAGATATCATATTTGATATCAATTATTGATGTCGATTTTATTATGCACTTTTAGTTGTGTTATCATGCACATTATTTGAGTTATTATGCATGTTATTTTTTGTACTAAAATAGTTATATATGTTATCGATTTTATTATGCATCTTTAGTGGAGTTATCCTGCACATTATTTGAGTTATTATGCACATTATATTTTGTACTGAAATAATTATACATGTTATTTTTTGTACTGAAATAGTTATGATATAACATGCATAATAACTCAAATAATGTGCAGGATAACTCAACTAAAAGTGCATAATAAAGTCCGTATCAATAGTTGGTATCAATTTTGTGTTTTTTTTTTTTCTGAAATGTTGCAGCGACTGTCAAGCACACTTTTAACCAATTTGTTAACATGTAGTTAATTATGCGGTATCAGTCTTAATAGCTCCTCATGTAATTTCTTAATTTGACTATGCATATGCATATGCAGGGAAGATAAGTTATTACAAAATGTTATTTTGTTTGGAAACGATATGGTATTAATTAATATCAAAGAAGAATAGTGCTAACATATTTTCATTTGATATGATCATAAAAACTATCGTTTAAAGAAATTGTAAATGAGGTTTATTATTTTGGAATAATTTGAGCGGGCTTTTAAATTCAAGCAATAAGTTTAAGAATTTAAATAGCTTTGTTTAACGTCATTTGATGGACTACTATATAATTAATCAAATTGTAAAGAGATTTTGTTACATACAACCTATCTAAATAATAAAAACCATATAAATATGGATATTTCCACATTGTTTGCATCGAATTATTTTACGATACATATTTTTAAAGATATTACAAAAAAAAAAACTTGAGCCAACTTTTATTGTATATATACGGGACATGATGAAACTTGGTTCAATTTGACGTTTGACAACAATTTAATTTTTTTTTTCACGGATCTGTTTAATTAAATGGCTTTATGATAAGTGACAAATCAAATTTAAATTGACTAAAATTTGATAACTTATTGAATAGGTACAATAAATCTTAATATTTTTTTAATTATGACATTAATTTTTCAAACTATGTATTGTAAGTATTAGATAAAGCTAGATGTACGTTTGAATTATCTTTTAAGTATTTCATCTTAATAAAAAAAATTATGTGAATGATGATAATACTTCTAGTATTAATCCTAGGACCACTAGAGAGAACCGGAAACTTGAGCGGAAGCCTAACCTTGTTCCATGCCTTGAAATTCTCGGAATTGACGCTTTTCTGTATCCGGACAGCGGTGCGGCCCTTCTCTTCTTGCTACTCTTGTGTTCTCTTCTCCACTCTTCGGTGTGGCAGCGGGGTCTTCCAAAAGAGCAAGTCACGGTCGTCGGTTCCCTTTTTTCCTTACGCGGCAACTCTTTGTAAAACCCGATGGAGAGGCTCTACAACGATCTCTCATCTTCCTTAATCTTTTCTCTAATTACTTAGAGTAATTTTTCTGTAAATTTTCTGTTGAGAGAGAGAGGATGACTTGTCTTTGGGGACCAGGTGCCTTTTAGAAAAGGTGCATGGTAATTTTGCAATTTAGTCCATCAATAAATTGCTAATTACCAACTATGATTTATGCACATTAAAGGGTTCTTTCCTATAACACTTTATATCCATATGTAAATATACTTTATTGATCACTTGATTATGGATATTAATGACATATAATTAATATATAATTGTATAACACGTAAGTCCATAAACTTGTCGTTTCATATGGCGTCCCATATGGCACGTACGATTATAAAATCCAACAATCTCCCACTTGGACTATGTGTGTAACCTTTAATTATATATTAACATAGCTTTTTCCCTTTTGTCACTTTAAGTGTCAAACAATTCCGTCCATCAGCGATATCAACAAGAGACTTAAGCAGCACTTCGTCACATTTATGAGTGACTAGACCGACATAAATCATGATGCTAATACAACTGAATGACATGAATCATAAAATGGATGTGCAGTGTGGAAATCACACGAAATGTGATCTACGTGTCTGTTTCCAACTTGGTCCTTTGCCTTTTGAGATCAATCGAATCCAGAATAAAACCTTAACTGAATAATATACATGCACAATATAACTTTAAAACTTTAGCCTTTAACTTTAACTTTAGAGTGCATTATATTATATAAACAAATGTCTGTAAATACATACAATCTTTCAAGCACTACAACAAACTTATCAGACTCCCACTAAAACTGAACATCATCTGCTGAAATTACACCCATACGAGCAACATGCCCATGAAAAACTTTGGGAATCAAACCCTTAGTTAGCGGGTCAGCTATCATTAAATCTGTACCAATGTGCTCAATACTGATCAGACCATTCTGGACTCTTTCTTTAACAGCCAAGAACTTAATGTCAATGTGCTTCGACTTGGTTGAGCTCCTGTTGTTATTTGAATACAGCACCGCAGAGTTATTGTCACAATACATCTTCAATGGTGACTGGATAGTCTCCATTACCCGCAGCCCCGTGACAAAGTTGCGTAGCCATATCGCTTGATTTGATGCTTGATAACAAGATACAAATTCTGATTCCATGGTAGAAGTTGCAACCAATGACTGCTTTGCACTTTTCCATGAAACAGCTCCTCCGGCCAACATAAAAATGTAACCAGTAGTGGACTTCTTGCTATCTTGACATCCCGCAAAATCGGAGTCAGTGTAACCAACGATCTCAAGCCTGTCTGACCTTCGATACGTCAACATGTGATGCTTCGTTCTTTGTAAGTACCGCAATACCCTCTTGGCTGCTTTCCAGTGATCCAATCCAGGATTACTTAGGTACCTGCCTAGCATTCCAGTAATGTACGCAATGTCCGGTCGCGTACATACTTGAGCGTACATAATACTCCCAACTGCTGAAGCATAGGGAATATTTTGCATTTCTGACTTTTCAAGTTCTGTCCTTGGGCACTGATTGAGACTAAACTTGTCTCCTTTTGCCACTGGAGTATCAACTGGTTTGCAATGTTCCATGCCATATCGCTTAAGTACCTTATCGATATAACCTTCTTGTGAAAGGCCTAAGATACCTTGAGAACGATCTCGATGTATCTTTAATCTTAACACATAAGACGCTTCGCCAAGATCTTTCATCTCAAAGAATCTATATAGAAATTTCTTGGTTTCACGCAACATGTTCATATCGTTTGTTGCAAGCAATAGGTCATCAACATACAAAACCAGAAACATAACTTTACTCCCACTGAACTTGTGATATATACATCCGTCAATCTGATTTGCTTCAAAACCGAATGAGACAATAACCTGTGCGAATTTAAAATACCACTGCCGAGACGCTTGCTTAAGTCCATAAATGGATTTCTTTAATTGACAAACCATACTCTTTGGATCATCCGTCTCAAAATGAGGCGGTTGAACCATATAAATGGTTTCATCAAGTTCACCGTTTAAGAAAGCGGTCTTTACATCCATTTGATGCAACTCAAGGTCCAAGTGTGCTACTAAAGCCATGATGATTCTAAAAGAATCTTTCGTCGACACAGGTGAGAAAGTTTTTTTATAGTCTATGCCCTCCTTTTGGGTAAAACCCTTAGCAACAAGTCGTGCTTTGTACCGTTCCACATTACCATTCGAATCTCGTTTGGTTTTAAATATCCATTTACAACCAACAGCTTTCGCACCCTTAGGTAATGGAACAATATCCCAAACCTTATTGTCATACATAGACTTTATTTTATCATTCATAGCTTCAATCAACTTTTCTGAATTTTGACAATTGATTGCTTGATGGATATTTTCAGGATCTTCTTCCATCATACCAATGTCAAATTCATGCTCTTGAAGATATACTACATAATCATTTGATATAGCATTTCTTCTTACACGAGTGGACTTCCTTAATGGCACAAGTTCTTGAGGTATTGAAGGTTCCTCAATTGCATCATCCTTTACTTGCACATCCTTATCGTTATGCACAATTTCTTGTACAGCTTGTATGTCATCCTCTTCGGATTGTATAGTTTCCTGTACAACCCGAGTAGGACTACCTATGTGCAACAATGAATCATCAGATGTATTTGAACCTTGTGCAATCTCACCGACCACTGGTTCGATTTGCATCTCCGTATCATCTGATTGATCATCATCTAAATTAATAGACTGATGCATATTATTCTCCCCTGGAATCGAAATATCCTCAAAGAACTTAACTGTATTCGTCTCGAATATAGTTCTATTAGTAGGATTATAAAACTTGTACCCCCGTGACCTTTCTGCATAGCCAACAAAATAACAGCTAACTGTCCTTTCGTCCAGTTTCTTTTCATTTGGCCTATAAGGCCTAGCCTCAGCTGGACTACCCCATATTCTGAAATGTTGTAAACTAGGTTTACGCCCAGTCCACAACTCATATGGAGTTTTAATAGCTGCCTTAGTTGGTACACGATTGAGAATGTAAGCTGCGGATTTAAGCGCTTCACCCCAGAGGAACAATGGTAAAGTAGTGTGACTAAGCATACTACGCACCATTTCCATTAATGTACGATTGCGCCTTTCTGCAACCCCGTTCATGGCAGGCGAACCTGGCATGGTATATTGTGGCACAATCCCATTTTTCTCTAGGAACTTGGCAAACGGCCCTGGACATTGTTCACCCGAACTGTCATATCGACCGTAGTATTCACCTCCACGATCCGATTTGACTTGTTTAATCCTTTTATTGAGTTGCAACTCAACCTCAGCCTTGAAGGATTTGAACATGTCCAAAGCTTGCGCTTTCTCTTTAATTAAATATATGTAGCCATAACGTGTATAATCATCAATGAAACTAATAAAATAAGTGTGTCCATTTCTGGTAGCCGTATGAAATGATCCACAAATATCCGTGTGAATTAGTTCCAATGCATCTGTTGCACGTCTAGCTTCATATTTTCGGACTTTCGTTTGTTTTCCTTTAGCACATTGTATGCACGGATCAAAATCTGACATGTCTAAAGAATCAAGAATTTCATTTTTGACAAGACGTTCCAATCTCTTGCGAGAAATATGACCTAGTCGTCTATGCCATAAAGCACTTGAATTCTTGTGAGTTAATTTCTGTTTAACATTCCGAGTACTAGTATGCAAGGATTCATTAGTCGAAGCAACAACCCTTAAAGCATAAAGCTTATCATATTCAGACATTTTTCCAAATCCAACTAATTTAGATTCATGAAACAACCTGAAATTTCTGTTTTCAAACATGCAAGAAAAACCATTTTTGTCCAAACTAGAAACAGAAATTAAGTTCCGCCTAAACGACGGTACTACAAATATCTCATACAAATCCAAATAAAAACCAGAATTTAGTAAAAGCTTAAAATGTCCAATAGCTTCAACTTTCGCCATATTGCCATCCCCTGAGTATATGTATTTTTCTACATCACTTGGCCTTCGATGACTCAGGCATCCCTGCATAGACACAGAAACGTGAGTGGTGGCACCAGAATCGATCCACCAAGTGTCTATTGGTACTGAAACAGTATTAACTTCAGAACAAACTAAAGAGTAAAATGTACCTTTCTTTTCCTTCTTGGCTAACCAAGCTTGGTAGTTCGTACACTCCCTCTTGTAATGTCCATTTCCTTTGCAAAAGTAACATACTTCCGACCCCGTTGCGGCAGTCGGCTGTTTGCCCTTGGCATCCTTTTATTTCTTTTGTCCCTTATCCTTAACCTTATCCGCAGCTTTGCGTTTCTTATTCCCCTTTTTCTTAGAAGTTGTGGCAACATTAGCACTTTCTACAGTTTCATTCTTCAACCTTTCCTCCTCTTGAACACAATGAGATATGAGCTCATTAACTGTCCATTTTTCCTTTTGACAGTTATAGCTCACAAGAAAGTGTCCAAACTTAGGAGGTAACGAGTTAAGAATCATGACAACCAACATGTCATCCGACACGTCCAGTTTAATGGCCCTCAACTTTGAAACCATATGAGTCATCTCAAGGATGTACTCCCTTATGTTACCATTACCAGAATATTGTTTTGAGCAGAATTTCTTTAAGAGATTACCCATCTCGGTTTTCTCATTCTTTACAAATCTCTGCTCAATATCAGCTAAGAATTCCTTAGCTGTAGTGGTGTCAGAAACGTCTCCCCTGAAAGCCTCAGGAATAGTCTTTTGCATGACCTTAAGACACATGCGATTTGACCTTAACCAGCGGGACATATCCAGTTTTTTATCATCAGTACTGTCTGGAGTTAGTTCCGCTGGCTTGTCTGCCTGTAATGCAATGTCCAGATCAACAAGACCAAGAACAATTTCCAATTGATCTTTCCATTCCTTATAGTTAGAACCATTGAGAGTCGGAATATCCTTAATGCTAGCAATATTTGCTGGAAAAAATTTCAAAGAACAAGCAACGCATTTAAAACCTTAGACTTTAATAATAAAATTAAATCATAATCAGAACACTCCATTTTCTAATCATTTTTCAATACTAAGTGCTCTTTGGAGTCAGTTAATATTGTCCAACAATTAGGCGTAGTAAATAAAATATGATAATTCTTTATATGTCAATTAGTCACCTTCCTTTGGGCCGATGTACTAATCACATATTAACCTTATAATTATCAACCATTTATTTACCACTAACCATATATATATGATTCAGCTAAGTACTGTCCTTCATTTGGGCTGATTCAGTACTTACATACAACATATATATAACCTTTTATAAATTAGAAAATAAATAATCATTTGATATGAGAGCTCACTTTGGCGAGATGATATCATAATCATTTATTTACTAAGATATATACTTTAATAGTTCTATTATGATTCAAAATTATTCCTTAAACAGACCACTAAATTAAAATAATTGGTCAGGTATTTTGGTTCACAGTACAACCTTTCAGAATTAGTTAATTTTGTACTGAACAGTTCAATCCGTTATAACGGTTGTAACCATTACATAATGGTTGGTTCTAGTTCTTATCTGTTTTGGCCAAAATAAGCGACTTTTCACTAAACTGTTATAACGGTATCTAACCGTTATATAACGGTTGGGTCTGTTTTTGCAATTTTTTATGCACAGATCAAGATTTTGGTAAATTAAGTTTACACTAATACCATACTTATAATCTTAATCTACTGACCTTTTAGAATTTCTAAAATTTTTCCTTTGAATTCTATAATTTAACCATACTTTAATGCAATTTAAATACCGTAAATTGCATTTCCTATTTTAATGGTGATATTTCTGGTCTAATAAAGTAATTAAACCATCAATTAATGTGTTAAATACTTAATGGACTGATTACCAAACTTTATAGAATTTTTCCAAAATTTATTTTTCAGAAAAATAAATTTTAATTCGTATTTTCCTTTGAAATCACCCATTTATCAGTATTTTTCCAGATTAAATAACACTCTGTAAAAAGTCCTTTAAAAAATCCGAAATTTTTTTGTAAAATCACCAAAAATTCAGTAACATCAGAGAATATAATAAAGACCTTGTTTCTCTGAAAAATTTCACGAAAATACTTGAAAATCATCAAGATATATAATGAAAAACTGAAACTTTCTGAATCAGGTTTTCTGCATTAATTTCCTTAAATCCTCAATATCACCACTAAATAAATTCCAAAAAATTCTGGAAAATTCACCAAAAAATCCGAAAATTTGAAACCTTTAAGAATATGCAAAAATATGTATATATCCTTTTGAAAACTTTTCACGAATTCAAGATTTAACAGAAAATCCTGAAATCTGAAAATACCAAGAAAAATCGAATTTTGTCAATTTAAAGTGAATTTTCAGACCTTTCATGGAACAACCTTATGGTACTCATCAAGTTGGCTCTGATACCAATTGATAATACATCTAGTATTAATCCTAGGACCACTAGAGAGAACCGGAAACTTGAGCGGAAGCCTAACCTTGTTCCATGCCTTGAAATTCTCGGAATTGACGCTTTTCTGTATCCGGACAGCGGTGCGGCCCTTCTCTTCTTGCTACTCTTGTGTTCTCTTCTCCACTCTTCGGTGTGGCAGCGGGGTCTTCCAAAAGAGCAAGTCACGGTCGCCGGTTCCCTTTTTCCCTTACGCGGCAACTCCTTGTAAAACCCGATGGAGAGGCTCTACAACGATCTCTCCTCTTCCTTAATCTTTTCTCTAATTACTTAGAGTAATTTTTCTGTAAATTTTCTGTTGAGAGAGAGATGATGACTTGTCTTTGGGGACCAGGTGCCTTTTAGAAAAGGTGCATGGTAATTTTGCAATTCAGTCCATCAATAAATTGCTAATTACCAACTATGATTTCTGCACATTAAAGGGTCCTTTCCTATAACACTTTATATCCATATGTAAATATACTTTATTGATCACTTGATTATGGATATTAATGACATATAATTAATATATAATTGTATAACACGTAAGTCCATAAACTTGTCGTTTCATATGGCGTCCCATATGGCACGTACGATTATAAAATCCAACAAATGAATTATAACAGTTGGATATACCTTAGATGTATCAATGAAAAAATGAATAAAGAATAAAGCGATTTTTACAACTATTAGATTATGCAAATTTTAAAAGGAAGTCTATATTAAAAGAAACAAAATATCTTGAAAAGCCATATATGTTTATCGGTACAAATAGTTTATAGAAATTTTAACAATTTCATGCATTCATTGGCATTTACGAGTGATTACAGAAGTTGGATTAATTTGTAGCATGGAGCTCTTTATTTGGGAATCCCTGTTTCACATGCGTCAATTAGATTTACACATGCATTACACATTTAGAGGTGGCAGAACTCGACAGACTGGAAAAATATGTCCGACTTGATCTGAGAAATATGTCCGATCTGATTTGAACTCAATCCGATTCGATATTTTGATAAAGTCAAATTAATACGAACCAAACCCTATACGACCCGAGATGATCCGTAACCAAGCCGGAGTGACACATGATTGACCCAAGCCCGAATCAACCCGACCTCAGACGACCCGTAACTCAAGATGGAGCTACACATGAGGACCTGAGCACGATATGATCTGATCTGATCTGAAATGACCCGTAATCCGATCCGAGACGATACATGAGGGCCCAAACCCAACCCGACCCGACTTGACCTGATATAATTTGTAAATCGATCTAATCATATCTTGCTCGCATTATAATTTAATTTTACTAACAAATTAACATCATAGAAAGTCAAGATTTAATAACACAATTCAATAACGCAAGCTAATCTTGTCCGATTAAACTTAAAACTTAAAATTAAACTCGACTCAAACCCGCCCCAAATCGCACGACCCGATCAAAGACCCGAAAGTTGTCGACGCAGCCCGATCCGAAACCCGACTCGATCTCGCCTGACCCGACTCGTTAACTGGAAAAGATGACCCGAAACCCGACCTCATCACACCCGACCCGACTCATGACTCAAAATTGTCGACACCTGACGACCCGAAACCCGACTTGACCTCATCCGACCTCACTCACAACCTGACTATTATCGAAAGTCAAACAAATCCGATCTGAACCGAACCCGTCCGAAACCTCTACACACGTTAAACCTAGTTATGATCATATAAAATGATGTAATGACATTATTAAAGGACCTTTAAAGATATTAGTTTTCCTACAGTATTCAGCATGAGGACCATACGTCATACAAGTTCATTCTTAATTTGTTCATTTCTTTGTTAATAGTCCTGAAGAATTCCGCCACGAGTTCCATATGACTTCTTTCATAATTTGGTCTTTGTTTGGCCCCATATAATGGATTCACATTTGCTGTCATGGTTGTGATAGCACAGCAGCGCCATGCATTATATCAATTTTGATGTTCGGATTAAATTTGAATATTTGTAATTCGATTCAAAATATTGTATACTGTAATATAAATTTTGTGCATGAGACCAACTTCTTATTGAGACTAGCATCACAATAGTGACAGCGGATGCTATTATATGCAATGGTTAAGCTGTCAGCACACAGCCACACAATAAGTCAGAACTCCTTGGCCGCAGAAAATTTGAAGCATTCCCTCTTACTAAGTAGCTTCATATATCGACTTCTGCGTATTCCTTTGATTTCAGACAGCATGCGTGAAAATTTGGTTCTCTTTAAATAGGCTTCCGTCTCTCATTGTCTACAATATTCAGCTCCAGTTCCGTACTCTATTCACAGAGCGATTCCAAGCAGAGAAAGAGATTCAGATTTCAGACGACAGGAAAGAGATTTATAAAGATTTATCACAATAATTTAAAATCTACAAGATCAAGATGGTGAGAGCTCCTTGCTGTGAGAAAATGGGGTTGAAGAAGGGTCCCTGGACTACTGAAGAAGATGAGATATTGATATCTCACATACAGAGATTCGGTCATAGCAATTGGCGCGCTTTGCCGAAGCAAGCCGGTAAGCGATTGGCGCGCTTTGCTACTAATTATATCTGTTTGAGTAACAAACGCTAAATAAGTTGGCTTTTGAAGACAATTATTTAGATATTCTTTTCCTTTTTTGGATTGATTATAGGATTATTGAGGTGTGGAAAGAGCTGTAGGCTGAGATGGATTAATTACCTTCGACCAGATATTAAGAGAGGCAACTTTACAAGAGAAGAGGAGGAGACTATTATCAAGCTACATGAAATGCTTGGTAACAGGTACAAATCTCCTACTTTTCTCAATTTCATTTACACAATTACATATTTACATGTCACTGCATGTAGTTAATAGAAGGCAATGTCAAAATGGTAGATGAAATGATAGAAATGCTGAACAGTGATGAGAGCTACGTGCCTCATTTGTCTTATAATATTACATGTAATTTCTTAAGAAAAATGGAAAATAATAAATTTACGACTCTTTTACTTGTTCATTTTTTAAGTGAATGATCGAGTTGAATAACCAAAATTTCATTAATACTGTTTGAACCATAGATACCATTCGTAATTAACTACTTATTACTTATTAATTGATTAAAATTATTAGTACCATGAGTTTGTAGCAGTGTTCTCAGAAAAGCATATAGCTTATACTCTGTTTCTTCTGGAGAGAAAGTTTATCGTTTTATGTCACACGCACACACACGCACACACGGTAACGCGTGCGCCACACTGTTACAAGCTAGCATTTTATGGTTGTAAATGCCATATTGCCATGTGGGCATTTGTTTATTCAATTTCAAATTAATTTATTGTATGGTTGTAAATGGGTTTAGATTACCCAAAAGATTCCACTAATTTAGTGCCTTTTAAATAGACAACATGATTCAAACGTTTACGCAGCCATGGCCCATATATGGGACCCAAGCATTTCTATTGTTTTTTAAAGAAGCTAACAATAAAAGAGGAAAAGAGAAATATTTTCATAATAACAATACATAATATTATCTATTTCAAGTCTATGATAGATTTATCTCTTTCTCTCACACAATTGATCTTTCTAGTTGAAGATAAATAAATTTTAATCAATGCTCAACTTTTTAATTACACAGATGGTCAGCTATTGCAGCTAAGTTGCCAGGAAGAACAGACAACGAAATAAAAAATGTATGGCACACACACTTGAAAAAACGGCTCCTACCAAAAGATAGCAACCATAATTCAAACATGAAAACCAAGACAAAGTTCGTGAACTGGAACCAGGATTTCGATTCAAGGCCGGTGTCGCCAGAACAATCATTGAGCGAATTCTCCTCTTCGGTCACGGAAACATCGACTGTGTCGGGGGAGAATACTGATTCATACGGCGTTAGTTTTGTAAAAGAAGAGAGTTTCACCTCAGAAGAATTTCCAATAATTGATGAGAGTTTCTGGTCAGAAGATTTGTCTATGGATATTGGTAATGAGTTTAATGGCGTCATCCCGGCAGATGCATCTTTCGATGCATCAATCGGGGAGCCGGTCAACTTGTTGGATTCCTCTAATGGTGATGACATGGATTTTTGGTTGAGAGTTTTTATTGAAGCAGGAGACATGAAGGATTTGCCACAAATTTGAAATTTAGGATTGATAAAAAAAAATTCACTTCACATTCCTTTTTCATTTCCTTCTTGTTATTGCATTGAGGTGGTATTGTAAATCACAGAGAACTAGAGGAGATAAGTTGGAAAAAAAAATGGCATTAGGAGCAGAAGACAAAAGGAAACTTGTAGCTATGAACTGATGTTTGTTTTGTTCTTTAATTAACCCTTAATTTCATTGTTTATATAGAAGGGAAAATAATTTATTCTCACTAATACTCTAAAATAGGGAAGTTTAACATAAGGGATTTCTGAAATAGAGATAAATAGTCTTAATTCGCCTTTCAAATTAACATCAAATTTGATTTAAAGGTTTTTGTAGTACTTTGTGTTTATAAGATTTCTTATTTGTTACATGATTCAAATTTAGTCTCTTCATTATGGTGGTTAAAAACAATATTATATAATAATTTATTGCATTGCCTATAAATGGGAAAATAACTCTGTCTTCGCATAATTGCAGATCTCTGCGTTCTTTCAATTTCTAACACGGCATTTTGTTTCTTTTTTCTCCTTTAATTTGAAGAGTAACAACAGCAATCCAGCATTGTTAATTATAGTTCAGTCACATTATAATCAAACTAGAGAGTCATATATTGTTTTATTGAAAGTAATTAGATTTATCCAATATTTTAATAACAACTGCAATAAAAGCAAGTTTATTGTATTTTGCAAAACATTTGTTTTGTGATTTCAGACTATTGAATATTGAATCACTTGCAATAAAAATACATTTGACAAGAAATCCAACGATTCAAAATCACAATACGTTCGTCGCAAATAACGTGGCTTTACGACCCATCGGAAAATTACACTTCCAAATTGGTATACAACTTCTTAATAAATCCTGGCATCAATCCTAGACAAGCACTACTCCCATGGAGAACTCCAACCCCGCCCAAAGTCAGATTTTTCTTCTGGCTGCTTTTAAAAGACAAACTCATGACAAACGTAAACCTTCGAAAAAGGGGATGGCCAAACAACTCAACGTGTTCACTATGCGATCTAGGCGTTCAGGAAGACGCTGAGCATCTATTCCTACAACGTCCATACTCACGACGACTATGGAGAGATCTCTTCACTCCAACAGAATGGCCGCCTGCGAACCTAAAAGATCTAACCCCTCATGTACAACGAATGCTCCAAGGGAAGAAATTCGACGTTGCGCGAAGATTAACAGTTACACTCTGGAATATTTGGAAAGAAAGAAACAGACGTATTTTCCAAGGAAAAGCACTGACGAAATTGGCACTATCAAGGCTTTTAATTTCAGAGCTACGCCTTTGGACACTCGCGGCTACAACAAGCAGACTGGACCATTACACAATGCAACCTCAAGGAATAGGATAGCATGTTTATTTTTTTACATTCTTATTTTCTTATTTTTCATACTTTTCTCTTTCTTTCTTTTCTTTTCTGTACATACCTTTAATTGAATGAAAATTCATAGACTTTCCGCCTGCTGCTTCAAAATAAAAATCACAATACTTATTTTTTTGCAAAATACTATAACCTTGTTACCTGCAATAATTAAATAAAACAAAACGTTGCTTCCGAAAGCAGATAAGAAATTTGAATTGAACTATGGCATGTTGTCATAAAATTGTTGTTCAATTTTTAAAATATTGATGTCTTCTTCTTCTTTTTCTCGTTTTTGTTTCTTGTTATTGTTTCCTGTAAGAGAAAAAGAAGGAATTCTTTCGTTTCATAAACTCTAACAAGGTGCTAGAGCACAGACATTAGATCTCCCACGTACATTAAATATATCGCCTTAGTTACAAAATTAGATATTTTTCTCAAGATCGTCAGCAGATACCAATGATTGTAATTTCCAGGTATGGTCAAATCTTCGCCAACTTTGGGCTTATTTTTTGGAATTTTTGGTACTATATGAGCTTATATATAGACAATTTAGACAATTTTTATATAACGTTGTAGACTTAGAAAGTTAATTACCGGAAGAATTTTTGTGGAAAAATATTGAAATCCTAGTCAACAGTCAGCACTTCTCTTTTCCTGTGTGGCAACTGTCAAATTATCTATTCTCAATTTCTCATACGATACATGAAAAGTAAATGGAAACTATTGCATTTCCATTCGCATAAGATGCATCCATAGCAATAATATTGAAATTTTTAATTAATATTTTTAATTACAAAAGTGAACTATTGATCTTGTATAATATCAGAATTCGCTTAGGTTGATCGTCGTTTTGAACACAGTCACTTTGAATTAAAACATACACTATGACAAGCAAACAAAAAAAAAATGCAAATTATGAAAATCTGTATAATTACAGATATTAACAAGGGTAATTATGGGAAAAAGGATCTGTCGGGCTGCTGCTTTCCGACTTCTATGCAAGATTAGTGGATTGGAACTTTACAAGTGGGCCTAATTAAAGGATACGCGGCTTGAAAGAACAAGAAAATGATTCATGTCTCCACCAAACAGCCACATATTTATTATTATTATTTTTTTTTTTTACGACTAGACTTCACCTATCATAATTTTATTAACTAAGAAAAGAGTATATAAGATGAGATAAAAAAAAAGAAAAATGTAAGAAACGAGTTACAATTACACAGACACAGCTAACTAGTTATAAGCACACACCTAAACCTAAAAATAAAGGTGAAAAAAACATCGATGCACCCACCTTGATCACATCGACTTGCCAAATCTCCGTATACTTGTACCATCTAAAAACATCGTATCCGTCTATCAACCGATCATGAACGTATTCTATGTCCAAAAAACAGCTTCGTGATCCATTATATCATTTCACCCATATGTAAACTCGTGTCTTTACCAATCACAAATTAGTAGCAAAATTCCGCTATATCATTTGGCATGTCAAGATATAGAAACACCATATTACAACCGATGCAAATCGGAGAAAAAATCCTAGATCCAATGATCTAATATTTCATCCATCAAATGATGAAGACAACACTGGTGCAAAACTCTTAGGTAAACTCTAGATCCAACGGAGAAAGCACCGATGTTGATGACCCGTCAAAACAACATAAATCTTCCAAGACAAATCCATAAGATAAATCCTAGATACAAGGTTTAATCCATTTATGAAAGAACAAAGACGATCTCGAGATGTCAAATTGAATCGACCATGAATTCCTGAAGACAAGACCAAACCCCAAAAATCTTAAATCTGACATCTAGTGACTAAATGGTACATCATAGGGCAACAAAGGTGACGAGACACACTTCTCCTTGCACAAGCTGACTTGATTCTCCTTGTGCGAGCTGTCAACGAACATGCCACTGACGATGCTGATAGCACTGACGAGGAACGCTTTAGCCACCAAAGACCTCCAACTGACGAGGCCGATAACACTGACGAGGATTGCTTTATCCACCACAGAACTCCCACTAATGAGGCCGATGGCACAAGCTGACGAGGCTTGACCTCCTCACATGTTCTCGCTTTTTTCCTTGTACAACCTCTCCGTTAGAGTGTGTTGAGAGAGAGAAAGAAGAAGAGTAAAGGAAAATCAAGAGAGGGGAAATGGGAGGCGAGAGGAGAGCGCGCACCTCTCCCGTCTAACTGTGTTGTGTTTTTCGTCTTGTCGCTTTTTTTTTCTCTCGCGACCACGTCGCTTTCGCAACACAATTGAAGTTGTTGGTCATGTTCCATTTCTAATATTTATACTCTGTATGATTCTATTGTTCACCAAGGTGCAATACAAATTTGTAATACATTCTTCTTCGGAAACATCTCCTTCTTTTATACTGAATTGAACTTTTATTTCTTAGTAGGGTACTAATTAAATTTCAGTGGAAGTTTGATGATCATTTGTTATTTTGAAATCTGCTCGACGCACTTTTATAAATTACGATACAGTTACGATATGACGCAATACGATCAGCCATGTTACACGCGTCTTGTTGATTCGTGTTTGTGCTTGATGTGGCGTGTTACACAAGTCGTGTTGACGCACCACGACATGTCTTAACCATGTTAAACATGCTCAAAGTTAAAAAAAATATAGAAAATAGGAAAAAAAATCAGTACTAAAACTAAAAATAAGGGGAAATTTTTTGAAAAAAAAATTGAAAAAATGATTTTTATTTTTAATAAGTGATGCAAATCAGATCTTATTAAAGGGTATGAGTGCAATGTATGGGTACATCAAGCATAACCTTCAAGCTGAAGGGAGGAACTGTTAAATCTCATAATATTTTTGCATAACAAAATGCAAATAAAAGACATGCACATGTTTGTTTATGGAGTAGAACACAAAATTACTGAGCAAAAAATTGTTGACCTATAACCATCAATTTGATCAGGGCTTGACCATATTACTTATTTCCTATAGAATTTTCTGACAGCTGATTTAAAAAAATATTAAACAAATACCCAAGAATTACTGTTGCTTTCTTTAACTTAATAATAAGAATAATATAATAAAATAATATTATGGTAATAAAATAAAATAAAAATTAATTATATTATAGCCATAATAATTATTATAAAATACAACACGAATAATATAAAGTAAATAATAAAATAAAAATAATAATAAGATTACTGATAATAATATATAATTATTATAACAATTTACACTAATAATATGATAACAATAATAACAACAATAAAAATAATACAAATTATAATAATAATAATAATATACAAAAATAATAATAATGATAAAATAGTACTAAATTAATTAGTAATATTTTATTTATGCATCTTAATTCCTAATATATTGTGAATATATTAATATATTTTTATCAAACTTGATACTTTAAATTTAATTTTTTTATTGTAAAAACTTATTATATATATATATAGTAAATATTAAATTTATTACATATCCGTTAATTATCCGCTTCGTATCAATCACAAAACTGTATCTATTGATTGTCTGCTATGTATTCATACCATTTAATGAAAATTTGATTTTAAACTTTAACATTAACATTTGTATTCGTACCCACTTTACAATCTGTAAATATGAATATCATTTCAGCACTGTTCGTTTCATATCCGCTCTATTTTCACCCTATTAGATATGGACCCGGATCTGCTGTAACGCACCAGCATGCTAAGCAAACGGACGGTCTGAATCGATCGTCAATTTCGCGATCGACCACCAGAGATGAAAATCAAGAGGGTCTTTATACTTTGATACGAATCTTGATACAATCAGTGAAAATCGAACGGTCTCGATGCTGCGCAACACCAGATCCCGTTCCATTAGATATACACTCCATGCCCCAGTACTCGAGTAGCATATATATATATATACACTCCATGCCGCATACCTTCATTTATCCCTTTAGCTATAGATAGCTAATTTTGCTAAATTAAATAACTGAAATTAACATCCTGGGATTTTATGGGCTAATTGGCGTTGGGCTTCTTGTAGAAGCTTAAGATTTCATGGGCTTATAATTGCTTACACAAGCTTAATTTGGGCTGTTAAACATGTGCAAGTTGCAGATCGGGCTCGTTCACTGTCTTGGAGTAAATAATTTTTTTTTCAAATGAGTACTTCTCACAAGCCGATTAAAATAACAATCTCCGCAGTCAAAATTTTCTGATTCGATTCGCTAAAATAGAAAATTATTATCATTGTATATTAAATGAAATTATGTTTGTTCTGATATCAAATGAAAATTAAATACTTTTAATAATCATATGTATTTTTTTAATAATGATAGCTCAAGATAAAGATACGTAATTTATATAAAATAACAAAAATAAGTGAAATAAATTTACAGTACTGAAGAGTAGAATCATTAAACGAAAACGTTAGTACTGATTTTCAAAAAAATTCTGAGACATAATGATGATAATTTTAGACTTTTTTCCTTTACTCAAATATATGCTTTTCTTTATTTCCTTTTTCTCTCGTCACTTACTCCCCTTTTGTTTATTTTTGTAAAATACAGAGGAAGAGATCGAGTATGTGTATTAATTTAATACAAGATATGAATAAGAAGAGAGAGTGCATATCCAACAAATGAGCTAGCACTGGGCAAAAAATTCGGAACGCCTGAATAGGTCGTAACTCGTTCGAATATTAGTTCGTTAAAATACGCTCATATTTCAACTCGAACTTTTCTGGTTCGAGTTATTTGACTCGAGTTATTTTTTGCTCAAATTCGAGTCAGTACCAACTCACTCGTTTACAAGCCTTAGTTATAGGCTTAGACTTATAGCACATTAGCGAAGCAGCGATTTCCATTAGCTGAAACTCTGATCTCCTTCTATGTCATCACTCAGTAGCTACTTTTCCTTCGAGTTCCTTCTCTATCATTCTATCAATTTCTCTTCTTCTCCTTCCTCTCCATTCCACCCCTCAATTCTAAATTTCTGAATTCTTATCGCCTCAAATCATAAATACACGTTACGATATGAAAATTGTCAGTTGAAGACGACTTCACAAATTAACTCGAATTAAATTAGATAATTTGAGCCAACTCGGAACGAGAAATTTGTGATCTAAATTCAAATTGATGTCAAATCGCTCGAATAACAGTTCTAGAATGAACAAGAGCGCGCCATTTATCCATCCAAATAGACGCTATATCCTACAGCGCCTCTTAACCAATTTAATTAATTAATTAATTAATTTGTTAATTACATTATCTTTTCCTTTATAGATAAAAGTTATGATCTGTTCTCACTAACAAATTTCAGAATTTGAGTATTTAATAAAATCTGAGGTAATTTTTTAGATCAAATATAATGAATTAGATTATCAGAACTTTCCATTAAAATTCGAATACACTCTTTAATAAATACATAAATGAACTTGTCTTGTAATAATTAGTTAAGACCATAAAATAAACATTAAAAAAAATTCTAACAAGAGCATCCACAAAATTTTAGAAGAACTCGAGAGCCAACAAATTTGCAACATAAAGGCGCTCAAGAAAAGATTTGCGCGAGTTCATCTAGTGATATTGCTTGAGAGACAGTCAAGATCAACACATGATAACAAATAAGTAACGCTTTCGCTAAAATTTATAATTATCTAGAGTCAATCTTGATTGTAACAAAAAAAAATTTAGAAGAAATTTGAGGTTTTTGTCTAAAATCTAATTCAAATTTTAATTTAAAATCTCACAGAGTTGAATTTTTAATTGTGCGACCTCCTTTTTAGAGCATGGCTCTTAACCATGTAATGAATAACTATTTCTTGATTGTAGCAATTATTTCGAAGAATTTTAAACAAACGAATAAATACGACAAAGCTTACTCCCTACACTTGTCAAAATTTCAACGATTGAATAGTGCATATTAAATTGCACCAACACTTACTCGCTACAGGTGTCAAAAAAATTCAACTATTAATTAGTGCATACTCGAGGGTATCCACCTATGTTATCCGTATACTTTTCGGAATCTTGCCGTACTCTATAAGATACATATTCAACATTCAGATACTTCTTGAGATACGTATCCGATAAGTCACGTGGCGTATTCATGACGTGGCGTGTCGAGATTGGTGTATCTAATTATTTTATTCATTTTGACGTACGAATTCGATCTCCGATACGTTTCGATACATTTCGAAACTCCATGTGACAATCATATATTTTAAAATCGATGACAATTTTTGTTATACGCTAGAAAAATGAGTGAAGTATGAAGTATGGAGAAGATTCAAATTCAAAATAAGCTACACTATTAATTTTTTTATTAATTTGTTTATTAAATTCTAATATTATTAATTATTTTTTAATTAAAATTTAATATATATAGCCGCACTTGTATTTAATAATTTTTGAAATCGCCGTATCACCGTACTCATATTGTATCCGATACGATACTCGCACCCGTATCGTATCCGATACGATATCCGCATCCGCATCCGTGCAGCACAGGTATCCACTCTGCTTCCTAGAAACACACTCCCTTGGCTTTTCCTTTTAGCATTTCAGCTCCGTAGCCAACATGAGAGCTTTTATTAATACTAAAACTGGGGAAATTATATTTCTCATGTTTATCCAGACAATAATATATCTATGTGTTGAGTTGTTCTCTCTATCTACCAACAATGCTCTGACTCAGCATCGAAAGAATTAAGCTGATATCTGGCTGCTTTAATTAACAAAAAATAATTGCCCTTTTTTTTTTAATTATAATGATAAGATCGTAAGAATCCAGTATAGAGTTCAATTCTGTGTAGTCGTAATATATAGACGTGTAATTACGAATCATAATAATAATATATACTATTTATTTACGATTAAATCGGATTTAATTTTCACATAAGATCAAAGAATCACAAATAGTTCGTCTAACAAATAATATTTTTTTCTCACATAAATCGCGAATATAAAATCGGGCAGCGTTTAATATATTAGCAGCTAAATGCAGAAAGAGATTACATCAATTCTTTTTTTACAGTAGAAGAGAAGGTGGCTCACCCCCTTTATGTGGGATATTGATTGACGAAGTATGTCTAGATCTTAACAATTTCATGTTTACTAATTAATTATTTATTCATTTATTTCAAATCTCTCATAAATTAATTGGTATATTGTGAACTCAATAGAAGAACATTTCGTTGTGAAATTACTGTAAGTTGTTCTTTTGAGAAAGCATTTGCAACTCTTATAAAAATCATTCAACCGAGAGTACTGTATATTAATTAATGCGACAGTACACTTGGTAAACACTTGTTACTTCTTAGTACTAACCAATTTTGTGTAGAAGCGCATGCAATCCAATTGCCACCTGTTTCATTGTCCTCCATGTAAGCCTTCTTCATGTAACCAATTTTGCATCTTCCTCGGGTGACCATGGCCTCTTCTTCATGGAACGAGTTCTACCGCGCGGCATCGTCATTGTGCGTGCCGCGCAGTAAATCTCGGCCTTTAATTTGCATCAAGATTCGTGCAAGCTAAACTTTATAATATTAGACCCTCCTGAATCAAATCTGAGCCGTCCGTAGCTGACAGCGCAGTAAATCTGGACGGTCCGTCGGTACCGCGCGGTAGAGGAATCGGATCCCTTCTTCATGTACACTTGCCTTTCAACAAGAACAGGAAGCAAAAGAACAGGATTAAGAGAAAAGATCCAAACATTTTTTCACATAAATGGTGCTTTATAAAGTCAGTTGAGCAAGGGTAAATTAGGTTTCTTAGAGGAAAATATTGTATTTCATAAAGTCAATTGGAAAGTAAAAGATCCAAACATTTTTCACATTTAGTGCCTTAACTGTGCCTCTATTTAAAAGTACTAGTAAGCGTGTTCGTGCACGATAACGGAAGAATATAATGTAAAGAAAAATAATATTTATTAAGAGAAATATACAATAAAGAAGAAAATTTAATTATTCAATAATTTCCAACGATAAAATAATAAGTATTTATTTTGGATTCAATTTAATAGTTAGCAGAGAAAGTGTTAATCAATATTCGTTACTTTATTATCTTATTTATTAAACAAAAAGAAGTGAGAGTAAAATAGATAAAAATGATGCAAAGTTGGATCCCACAAGGACATTTCGTTGAGTTGTTCTCTTTATCTAATTACAACAATGCTCTGACTCAGCATCGAAAGAAGCTAATATCTGACTGCTTTAATTAACAAAAAATAATTGCACGTTTTTTTAAGGAAAAATTTTCAAAATGCCACTGCAAAAACCTTTATTTGTCTATTTGCCATCACAAATTTCATATTTATCAAAATGCCATTAAAATCCAACACCAATTTTAATTATGCCATTATACTCTTTTTAAGTGAATTTAAAAATTCTAAACTTTCTAAATACCCATAATGCAGTTTGTTTTTTATTTCGGCAGAGAATCAATCAAACAATCAAACAAAGATCGACTGAGAGCAAACCATCTCAGTTCAGTTTGACTGTGAGAGAGGGAACGAACTGAGGGAGGATTCCGCCAGACTCGGTTTGATTCAGTTCAACTGGGCTCTCGACTAGGTTCCTCTGCCAGAGTTCAAAATCATTTCGCTCGTCTCCTCCACCCTCTCCACCCTCGCTAGTCTCCATATCGCCTCACTCACTCGCGACTCTGGTAAAAATCTTTTTTCCGTCTGATACGAGTATCAGAGGAGTTGTTGGAGAAAGAAAGGTTCCATACCTTTCTTCTCCTCTCCTTCTTCCACGACTCACCTTTCTTACATATGTTGGATCTCCAAGCTTGGGCGCACCAATTTCGAGGCTCTAGAACCATCTATATCCGAGCTTGGTTTTCTGATCGATTAGTTCTTGTTGCTTTCCTTTATGATTAAAAATCAGTATCCTTTTTACTAGGTACCGCCGAAGAATCCATCTTTTGCAAGACTTACTTGAATTATAGCCTTTTAGATAGGAATGCAAATTTGGCCATGTAACGATCGGGCCTTTCCTCAATTGTCTGTAACTAGCTATAAATGATCAGTGATTTTGAAATTTTAGTTTGGAGAATAGCTAATTGTGGTTTGGTGATTTCTCTATGCAAAATTTGGCAAGTATCGGTTGTAATTTTAGAATTATTTTTTATTTTGCATTTCATCTATTTTCTGAAAGGATACATTTTGATGTTAAATACTTAGAAGTACCCCTTGTCAAAATTACCCTTCATGCAGAGAAAGGAGTTAGAATATGTAGTGAAATGGAGATAATGTTAGTGTTCAGTCGGAACTAGGTTTCTTGAATTCAGTTAATATTCATAGACAATTGTGTTTCCTTAGACAATTTTGTTGAACTAGGTTTCTTGAATTCAGTTAGCTATTTTATGTAACTAGATTTCTTGAACTAGGTTTCTTGAATTCAGTTAACATTCATAGACAATTTTGTTACAAATTTGTAGAGTAAAATGAAGAAGATGAGTTTGAAGATGCCAGTGAGTGTGACTGGATGGAGAAGATACGATCTAGCTACATGAGTTGTTCCTTACCTTGAAATGGACGGTCATGGTAAGAATGGTTGGGACCGGTCAGTGACAGATTCATGGTGAGAGGGACCACTTACCTCTCTCACAAAGTGAAGATACCGACCAGTGGCAAATAATTTGTTGATTAGTTCTTGATGATTTGTTGATTATGTATTGTAATTCCCAAGCTTTGAATGTAAATTTATCTTATTTGAATTATGTGAGTTTAATTTGTGTGGCCACTCTTTAAGAGACCACTGATGAATGTATATTAATTCTTTTGTGCAATTGGTTAACTGAATGAAGTGTATGAACTATTTGAATTGTCTAGTGTAGTATTGTTGTATATTATTATGGATGATATAGCTGAAAATTGCTATTGTGGGAAGCATTCATAAATTGAATAAAATATTGGAGTTGGGTTCAGTAAACGCTGAAACATGAATTGCAAGAGCTATCAGATATGATTGGTGGTTTGTATTTCATTTTAATGAAATTGAATGTGAACTTGTAAAGTTACTTGTATTTATGCTTAAATGTTGATTGGTACAAGAACAATAGTAACTGGCACACTTATTGGCTTGATTACTAATTAGTATCATGTGTTAATTCATTTTTTCATTATTTTATTTCTACAAAGTTAACTATAAAAATATATAAAATTCATATTACTTTTCTTTCTGTTTTATTTCCACAAGTTAACGTTGAAACTTATATACAAGATATCACATCCATAAAATTCATAAAAACATTACAAAATGATGTAAAAAGACTACATGTTTTAACCTTTCCTTCTCCAACAACTCCTCTGATACTCGTATCTGACGGAATTTTTTTTACCAGAGTCGCGAGTGAGTGAGGCGATATGGAGACCAGCGAGGGTGGAGGAGACGAGCGAAATGGTTTTGGGCTCTGGCAGAGAAACCTAGTCGAGCCCAGTTGAACTGAATCGAATCTAGTCTAGCGGAATCCTCCCTCATTTCATTCCCTCTCTCAGTCGAACTGAACTGAGATGGTTTGCTCCCAGTCGAACTTTGTTTGTTTGATTGATTCTCTGCCGAAATAAAAAAAAAACAAACTCTGATAGGGATATTATGGGTATTTAGAAAGTTCAGAATTTTTAAATTGACTTAAAAAGACTATAATGGCATAATTAAAATTGGTGTTGGATTTTAATGGCATTTTGACAAATATGAAATTTGTGATGGCAAATAGACAAATGAAGATTTTTGTAGTGGCATTTTGAAAATTTTTCTTTTTTTAATAATTGGTGGAGAACTAACAATATTGATAAGACCGTTTATACGAATCCAGTATAGAGTTCAATTCTGTATAGTCGTATATATAGACGTGTTATTACGAATCATAATATATAATAATATTTCACTATTTATTTATGATTAAATCAGATTTTCACATAAGATCAAAGAATCACAAATAGTTAGTCTAACAAATAATATATTTTCAAAAAATAAAAAATAAAAACAAATAATATATTTTTTTTTCTCACATAAATCGCGAATATAAAATCAGACAGCCTTTAATTAGCAGCTAAATGCAGCAAGAGATCACATCAATTCTTTTACAGTAGAAGAGAAGGAAATGTTCCAACATCATCATGGGTTTAGTTGTTTACCATGAAGACCCGTTTCGATTTCGACAAAGTAAAGCTCTCTCTTTGATTAGATAGCCAAAATAGAATTCTCTTCATCTAATGTGAATCATTTGAGCTGTTTTGCTTGGACTTTGATTTAACTTCAGTTTAATTGAGTCAAAATAATATTTTTAACTTTACATTAACATCAATATATAATTTAATTAATCATAATCAGTCCATCAATAATTATAATTAATTTATTCTAATTCTATATGAATTCGTGCCCAAAATCTTAGTGAAATACGTACAATGCTTTTGAATATTGATTAATCACATTTCACGGCATATCCACATATTACTCCTCGTAATATTAGACGATAGTACATGACATGTAGTAATCATGTAACACGTAGTACAAACTTTATTTATTACAATTGACATCTCAACTCCAACATAAGAACCCAAATAGATGCCTTGTTTAAACATAAAGCTAATCTAGGAGCATGTTATTAGCGCCCCTGCACTATTTGACTCAATGCCGAATGGGTCCAAATTGCATAAAATATTAGGGACGCAAATAATAATGGCGCATCAAAATAATTCAAACTGAGAACTCTCGAGCTCTCAGAAGAAATTGGTCATATTAGGATCACGACTAATAGTGACGTCCCAAATAAATGGCAAAAGAAATGGCCTAATGAAATTCGAATCCAAGCCATTCCAAACCAAACACCTCAAGCAATTGTGCCCCAGCACAAGACCATTCATATTTCTCTTTGACTGTACAAACATAATTTTACTTAAGGCATTTTGCAGTTTCTTTTTGGAAGAATACATTTGTTATTTAATAATATTATTACTATTTAATACTATTACTACTATTTAATACTTTTATTAATATTATTATTGTTATTATTATAATTATCATGATTATATTTATTATTTCCAAAATATTATTATTTTGATTATAATTAATAATATTTATATTTATTTTCAATATTATTATTGCTCTTAGAATTGTATTTTATTATTTTATTGTATTAATTATTATTAGTATTTCAATACTATTATTATTTTTATTAGGATTATAATATTTTAATCATGATTAGATCTGAACGCTTGACCGCCGATTATATAATTCAAGAGGGCTTTTATATTATAAAATCTGATTCGTTCAAATCTAATCGAACGATCCAGATTGATGGGTGCACATGTGTCATTTTAGATTGGGTTACGGGTCATCTCAGGTTGGGTCGGGTCGGGTTTTGAGTCTACATGTGTCGCTTCGGATCGGGTCACGGGTCGAAGCAGGTCGGGTCGGGTCGGGTATCGGGCCCACGAGTGTCGCTTCTGATCGGGTCACGGGTCGAAGCAGGTCGGGTCGGGTCGGGTATCGGGCCCACGAGTGTCGCTTCTGATCGGGTCACGGGTCAAAGCAGGTCGAGTCGGGTCGGGTATCGGGTCTACTGGTGTCGCCTCTGATCGGGTCACGGGTCGAAGCAGGTCTGGTCGGGTCGGGTATCGGGTCTCTATGTGTTGATTCAGATTGGGTTACGGGTCATCTCAGGACGGGTCGGGTCGGGTTATGGGTCAACCTTTGTCGCGTAAGATCGGGTTACGATTCGTGTCAGGTCGGGTCGGGTCGAGTTACGGGTCAACCTTTGTCGCGTAAGATCGGGTTACGAGTCGTGTCAAGTCGGGTCGGGTCGAGTTACGGGTCAACTGTTGTCGCATAAGATCGGGTTACGGGTCGTGTCAGGTCAGGTCGGGTCGGGTTCGGGTTAGTTTGACTTTCTAACAAATCGAATCAGGTCGGGCTTGGGTCAAGTGGGTCGGACGGGTTTCTCGGATCGGGTCGGATTCTGCCACCTCTAGTAGTGGGACTCAGACAAGAGGAGAAGTTAGAAACAAAATGTGTTCACTTCAAGGACACAATTAGGGCATGTTCGGTGGCAACCCACCACCATGGAAAAAAATAAATTCACTCAGACTTAATTTTCTTTTTCCCTAAACAGTAACTTCTAGTTCAAATTCCACTTCCCATTCCAATTATGGGTGTAAACCGGGTCCTTAAAGTCACAGCTCTACGATTTATAATAATATTAAAAAAATGCAAGATCATTACTTCTAGTCTGCTCCAACAAAAGGCTCTCTATCAGGAGCAAAGGCAAGTGAGGCTAGAGGCATCCGCCTTCTGAAATTTCTTTGTGGAAAATTTACCTTATTTTTTAGTAAAATTTGGCAAATTCACTAGGAAAATATATTTATTTTTTGAAAGTATATTTCATTTTATTTTCTAAAAATTATAGGCTAATTCTTTTATGTATCAGAATTAACTTGATTTTACTACAATCGAAGCAAAATCAACTTGATTGTACAATTATTGATGATGATCAACGAATACAATAATTTGAGTTTAATCTTTTTGTTCGCAAAAGACTCACTTTCAAAAATCAAAATTATAACTTTTAAGTATGAAAAATTTCCATAATCACCTAATACAGCTACGCGCCAAAATAAGGTCACACCAACTAATGTGTTATTTTGTTGCGCTTCGCGCGACTCTCGTCGTTTTCAGGAGATATGCGCCGTTTAGGTGGTAAAAGGGAAATCGGAAATAAAAGGAAAAAGCGAAAGATAAAGAAACAAAATAGAACAGCTATAAATGTGTGATCCCGTAATAGATTTTGAGTGAACAAACGAGATGCACGCTGCTATTTTGAGGAAGTGCCTGTAGAGATAGGGTTTTAACCAAAAGACAAGAGCATTGGTCGAGTCTCTTTGCCCGAAGCTTCTTCCCTTGTATTTCTCATCTCTCTCGGCTTCGATTCCTCTCCATCAGGTTTATATTTCTATGTTGTTACTTGAATTTCAATCGACTCGGCATTGTTCTGAATTATTCGGTTCTTCTAGTCTTATTAGGTAGCATGGTTTTTGGTGTTTAGGAATAGGGTTTTATTTAGAGTTTCGGAATGTGATTGGTTTGGGTTCAAGTTGGTTAGTATGAGGAATTTATATCCTGATTTTGAATGTATTCTCAATTGAGAGCTTACCAAGTTGATCGATATTGGTTGCTGAAATTGTTATTTGTTTAATTTTACTTGCTTTGACGTGATTATACGACGTTTTCTTAGAATTTTCGGCTTTGGCTGGGCTTTATCAACTGAAAAATGATATAATTATTATAGTGTTTACAGCCATTCATGAAAAAATTTATGACCAAAACACTCAGGTCTGCTCCTGAGTTAGTCGGAAAAGGGAAGGGAAGGTAAGAAAAGGCATCAAAGAGGAGGTGAACTTTTTTATACCCCAAATCAGAGGGAGACAAAAATAAGGGCAAAACAAAATAGATGTTGACCTCGTCTCACCTCGTCACACCTCCTCTCACATCCGGCCTTATGAACTCCGGAGCCTCCTGCCTTAAGAACTCCGGAGCAAGGTGACCTCTGCTCTCCCTTTCCCTCCTCTCCGCTCACCTCCTAAATACAACTTGGTAGACAAATTGAGGTTCTAGTAATGTATCTTCAGATGGGAATTTCTCGTTTAATAGGTTGAGCCATGCTCAAACTTTGAGAATCTAGATAGACATTTTTTTGGGTCATCTAATGGGCTTGGGTCTGCCTAAGATGGAATGAGAAGGTGCCAAAAGCTAGCCCGAATTAAGAGACCAATCAGCCTATAGTTTGAATTTTGAACATCATTTCTAAACTACCAAAATAATCATCAGAATTGTGACAATTCTCATCATGCCAATTGTCAAAGACTTATTTTGGCAAATTGTGCTTTCAATGAAGAATATTTTTTTTGTAGTTCAAGTGTATTGTTATGACAGTTTGAAGATCTTCAATAAATGTAACTGGCTGGTAGTAGGTGGTACTAGGTTTCATATGCAGACATTTTGATGTGTTGGGTGTTGGATAATAATAAGGATAAATATTCGGCGGCCCGTGTTATGCCCTGAGAAGCCGCAAAAAGCATGCCCCCCCTTGAAGTCAAGGCATGGGACCCGTGTGTCAGTGCCAGAGGGTGAAATTAGGGGAAAGAACAGGGGGCACTGTATCAGTGTCCTAATAATAATTATCCTCTGGTCAATTTGTAGTGATATTTTGTGCACTACAGCAAATTTTTGACCTCTTGGAGTTCCTATTATTCTTGGGGCTCCTCAGTTCAGGGATTTCTAGAATATCAGTACAGGAAAGTAAAACAAGTTGTTTGTTTGTTTGAGTTCCTATTATTCTTGGGATTTATCAGTTTGTTCATTTGTTTTGTTTACGTCGACCTACAAGATTAATCAACTGTTACATACAGTTAAACTAAACCAAAGCTAAAATTTCAGGAGAAAAGCAAAAAAGTTAAAGATGGTGACAAGAGTGGTCGACCTCCGATCGGATACCGTAACAAAGCCCAATGAGGCCATGAGATGTGCTATGGCAGCTGCAGATGTAGATGATGATGTGCTGGGATTTGACCCAACTGCACATAAGCTCGAGACGGAAGTTGCCAAAATTATGCACAAGGAAGCTGCTCTTTTTGTTCCATCTGGTACCATGGCTAATTTAATTTCTGTGATGGTGCATTGTGAGGTAAGGGGAAGTGAGATTATCCTGGGGGATAACTCGCACATACATGTGTATGAAAATGGTGGTATAAGTACAATTGGCGGCGTACATGCAAAAACATTGCCAAATAATATGGATGGTACAATGGATATTGAGAAAATTGTGAAGGCTATTAGGGGTACAGACGGGGAGTTGTACTATCCATCTACTCGGCTGATTTGTTTGGAGAATACACATGCTAAGTGAGTTTTTTTTCCTTTGGTCATATGGGCATCAGTTTTGTCCTTAAGGGTATCAGTTTTGTCAATCACTGTTGCATCTCATCTCTTTATGTGCCATTCTATGTGTTACTAGCGAACCTTAGGCATGTATGGTCTACATTGTAAAGCTTAAGACTTGTCATTTTGCACATTGGAAAGGGTGTCCATTCCATCTTTCCACATGATACATGCACACTGGCCACACATTATATAGCAATATCACCTTGGTCAGAATCTGAGGAGTTAATTAATAATGTAGGGCACATATAAAAGAACAGAACAACATGAACGGTAATAAAGCAATAGAAAAAAAAAATTAATATCAGTAAAATATTGAGTTATAGTGTCTTCTTCTCTGTATCATTATGATGTAGCTGTGGTGGACGATGCTTATCAGTTGAATACACAGATAAGGTGGGTGAAGTTGCTAAGAAATATGGCATTAAATTGCATATTGATGGTGCCCGCATTTTTAATGCTTCTGTTGTAAGTACCAATCAGTATAACTTCTCTGCTTTACTTTTTCATTTTTCTTTTGGTAGGCATTAATTTATTTTCATATGGTAGGCATTAGGCGTTCCTGTCCACAGGCTGGTACAAGCTGCTGACTCTGTTTCGGTATAATTATATTTCTTAATTAAAAAATATGAAGTAATATCCTTGTTTCCTTGAGTTTTGAAATTTGGGTATTAAAATATTTCAGGTGTGCTTATCAAAAGGGCTAGGAGCCCCTGTTGGATCAGTTATTGTCGGCTCAACTGAATTTATAACAAAGGTAATGAAGTAAATTGTCAAATATCATTTTTTAATGTTCTAGTTCGTAACATCTTCCAATTTCAATAAACTCTGTTTCCTTACTAGGCAAAAAGACTTAGAAAGACTTTAGGTGGGGGCATGAGACAGGTTGGGGTTCTCTGTGCTGCTGCTTATGTGGCCTTGAGAGACAACGTGCACAAACTTTCTGATGATCATAGAAGGGCTAAAATCTTAGCTGGTAATTCTATTTCTCAAGAACATTTGCTGACTTTCTGTAAGTGAATCCTTTGCACTTATTGTTTTCCTTTCCCTTCATTTTTCTTGTAGATGGGCTTCAGCAACTGGATTATTTCACTGTAGATTCAACCTCTATTGAATCCAATATGGTCAATACAACTTTCTTGAAGCAAGTTGATATTTGCAAATATTCCATTTCTCTTGCATTTAAAATGGACCCTTTTTTCAGGTATTTTTTGATATAAAGGAGACCTCCAAAATATCACCTGATAAACTGTGTGAAGTTTTACAAAAGCGTGGCGTGCTTGCAATGCCAGCTAGCTCAACCAGGTTGTGGTCTATTTTATCAACTTTTCATTTCATTTATATAAATCTTTTATTAGTCAAATTTGCAATGTTATTAGTCTTCACTATCACATTTTAGTTGTTTATGGACTAAGCCATGACCTGATATTGGTGCTTGTATAAAAAAAAACTGTTTTACTGTTATTGACTGGTACAGTAACGGTGCCAAATAGTGGTAGTGGCAATTTGGGCTGTCAATTGGGCCTAACAGGATACTGTAACATCACTTTTGGGCTAAGACTTTTTGATGTTTGCACAATAAACTTATAATATTGCATATTATTATTTATATTGATTTTTCATTAGTCAGGTTGTGTTTCATTTCTATTTCTAGCCTACCCCAATTTGTTTGTGAATAAAGGCTTTGTTGTTGATGTTGATGTTGTTGATATAGTTCTTTCAGTGTTCGACTTGTTCTCCATTACCAAATTTCAGATAGTGATGTTCTGTTTGCTTTGACGTGCATCAAGGTAAACATCTATTCGAATTTATTTTCAAAATTCTCTCTTTTTTTTTGCAACAGTAGTCTTTCATTTCTTTTTTGACTGTATAACATTTGACCTATCCATAATTCCAGGAAGCTGTTGAACAGATTCTGACAGGTGCTGCTAAAAATGGTATGGTCGTGCAAAATTTTGTGCATGCTGTTCAAGCAACAACTGTCTGAAGCAAGATTTAGTTTTCAGTATGAAATAACAAAATATCATGTTTTTTATTTATGTAATTCGTAGATGATGTGCCGATTTTAGACTAAATAGTGAATAAGGTACTTTATGGACCCATATGCCAGTGAAGGATGAAAGAGCATATGCTAACAAGATAATATAACAATAAAATAAAATTAGTTTGACTAATTTGTTGAGCATAGCTCTGATGTCTACGTAGAACAATAGGAGGCGAAATCGACATAGAAAGTAGACAAGAATCTAGAGAGTATCTAGGAGAATATTAGCAATTGTCAATTGAATCCGTGATTATCATTACTCGCCCCCGAAAGGAACAATAACTAAAAAATGACAGGCGAGTGAGTCGTTTAGCCAAGATCCATGAACTGATGCATCGCTAGATTCTCTCTAGATTCTATGTTTATTACTGGATTTTCCTCTATTTATCTTTTTTTTTTGATCGAACTCTATTTATCTAAAACAATATAGAAAAATGGAATCTACAAACAGTGACCAATACTATCTACATCTACAAACAGTCACCAATACTATCTATGGTGGAGGGGCAGTTTGTACTTTGTACGTACTCTAGTTGTTTTCTGCATAGCATCACTATTATTATTATTTTTTTAAATACAACTAAAGATTAAGTATAATGTTAATCAGTGTACTCTTGTCTCAGTCTTTCACCTCAGAGCAACAAAATTTTTCTGTATTTTTACCGGTTGTGCACCAGCAGTGGAATTTGAAAATTTCACTAGAGGCCACATCCACCTATTACGCAAACTTGAACTTGTACTTTTCCTCTGTTATTCAGTCTCTCGTCATTCTATTATCTCAAGTGGAAGTACTAGTAGCCCAAATGATGCAATATATGGGGCAGACCCTTTTATTTTATTTTGAAAGGTGAGTTTTTCTTTGAATTTTTATAATCAAGAAAAGAAGTTCACAAAGAATGTATGTAGTAGAGTCTCTCACTATGTTGCTATGTAATATATACCTCAGCATTGTGCTTCCATGAAGGATTATTGCATCTCTTTCCTTCCTAATATTTCACATAGTTACTGCAAAATATTGATCGGCCGTATCTCTATTTACTGTCGTACAATCTCTCAGTTTTAACTAGCAACTAATTGGAAGATCATCAATGAATTAATTGTGTGATACGATATTGTCTTTCAGACAAAAGAACTCCCCAAACTCATGTAGTATGAGCTCTTAAGCCTACAATATACCTTCGAGCATCATTGCAAGCTTGGAGAGCAAATGATAGATCATTTTACTAAAGGCCCGATAAACATAGATCTCTTAAAGCCCAACAAGCATAGAGGGACTTAAACAAACAAAATACGACCTCCCGAATAAAGGACAATACTCACTGCCCGAACAACCACCTAAACGTATGGCTAGAGAACAGCGCTTGTAACTCCTCGAACACGCTCGACGACCGGGTTCAGGAGGCAGTTACGGACAGTTATCACACAACCTCACGATCAAGCAGAAGGACAGTTATCCCACCTTCAGACACAATCCCGTAACCGTTCGAGACGCCTTTGAGAGCGATTAAAACAATACATTATAAATACCTCTCTCCAAAAGTCAGAGAGGGACAAAACAAATCGACCAGACATAAATGCTGCCAAATTCATCTCTACTCACGAACACCATAAGAGACGGTAAAGTCCACCACTTGGCCGAATCTTGCAGCAATCACCATCAAAACCATACGGGCTAACACCATGCCAGTTAGACCGTATCAACTACCATGGAGACATACCACAAACTCTAAGACTAGCTTTTTTCAAGGAAAACATGGACAACTAAGGTATGACAGGAGGTGACATCAGCCAGCGCAATATACCAAGGGATTTTCGATCAACCCCAGATACGTGCAAGAGGTACCTAATGGACCTCCCACTCCGGCAGAACTACGCGCGACACGTAACCAACCTAAGATGAGGCTTGAACCTGAGGTGGTCTTTCAATCCTAGGAATGTGAGCCACTTCCCGAAGGGCCAATATAGGATATTATACCGCATCTTCCAGGAAACTCACCACCTCTTACGCCTTCACCTCCCTCACCACAACCGATTCCAGACTACCACACTTAGCAAGGCCAAGTCCGAATGCAACCTAGGTAACAACTAACCCAACACCCGCACAAGTAGGGCTTGTAGCACCCGCAGGGCCAATTAACTCTACAGCATACTACTAGGTATTAGTATCCACAGGTACAAATGTCAGGGACATCTTGGGACCCTTGTAGGAACCCCTACGAACAATATGCATGATATCTTTGGAACGGGCACTACAACACCCCCTAGTACGAACAATACTCTAGATGGTACCCTTGGGCGAATTGATAATGGAGCGGCTACACAAACACTGCACCACCCCAACCCCATCCGCACCTTCCAAACCTGAGGGCTACCCAGTGAACCTTTCGAGTCAACCCCGTGACTATGCCACCTTCATGGGACTTGACAAGAGAGTTTGAAGATATACTCTGCTAAACAATCCGGGAAACAACAATAAGGACGAGCAACAACATAAGTATATTCCATAGGGGAACAATTCCCGAAGAGAGGGCTATCGCACCACACCCTATCGGACCAATACCCGAAAATGAAGATAATGAGGCTTCAGATCAATCACACACCACACAAAATTTGAGTTATTTGAAGGGGAACTCTTCCCTGAAGAACCCCCAAGACGACTGTGTCATCGACATGCATAAGAAGCTTATGGACATGCATGATAGGCTCAAGCGCATCGAAAGTGAAAGGGGCCGTCCCAGGTCCCTAAACTTTAGCTTGAGGCCGCTGTCACAAGAAATTTACAACTTTTCGATGAAAGACTTCAACGTTCCGACAAACCTCAGAATTTCTTCAGAGGTGAAAACAAAATAAAAAGACACAACAGCTTTCATTTATAGCATATGAGAGAAACTAAGGATCCTAGAAGCCATTGATGAGGTTATTTTTTGGGTCTTCGTGACGTGTCTATCAGAAGTTGCCTTTGATTGGTACTCAAACTCCAGGGAGGCTCCATCAAAAGTTTCGAGGAATTTGCAAGGAAATTCTTGGCAACATTCGCGAATATTAAACCATCAGCCCCAACTTGCAACTCCCTATTTGGAATCCAGCAAAACTAGGGGGAGTCAACGAGAAAAATTGTCAACCGCTTCGTCTCCACAGCTCGGACGATAAAAATTTACAACGGAGAAATATCTATCACCGCCATCCAAAGAGGACTGGCGAACACAGGCTGAGTTGGATCCTTGAGGTTTGGTTCGCACAAGAAGAACTTCGCGACATTATAGGAGTTCATGGAAATCGTGGAATGATATATTCAAGGGGAGGAGGATGCGACAAAAGCAAAGCCTAACCCAAAACCTACCTCGTCCAAGAAAGACTAGAAGAAGACCAGAGGCTGCTTTTCATGACAAGAAGGTCGCATGGTGTATAACCCACACCTACTTGACCTACGCCAAGTGGGACAAGCCTAAAAAAGACTTGTTCTTCATTACGGTTTCCAAGTTCGAACTCCCGCCACCTCTCCGACAATCCTAGTTTGAGATAACTGGAGAGGAGAAATACTGTTAATACCATCGAAGGTATGGGCATTCGACATATTTGTGCCTTCACCTAACAGACGTTTTGGAGAAATTAACACGACAAGGAGAACTAAAGAGATACATGAACAAACAGTTCTTCGAAGAGCATTCTCGCACGTACAACAATGCTAAGAGGCCAAAAAACTCGATACTAGAAAAAATAAATGGGACAACTATAGGCACCTATTTGCCTCCCTCCTACCAGTTAGGGAAAATAAGGAGCATGAAAGAAAGAGTGTACATGTCACCCTGGACGTGCGTAGATTTTTTTCTTTTCAAAAAGTAGGCGTCTAAGGCTTTTGTTTTAACCATATGAGATTCTGGGGTTCGATAGTCCTAGTAAGGCGCAAGCCCCTGCCATTATTTACCCGAGGCATTATTCCAGACCTCATCACCTACGATTAATAAGTGCTTGGTTAAGTCGTAGGAGCTAGGTAAAGGCGATCTATTACTAACTGACGAGTTGAATTTGGATGACTTTTCTTAGAAGGCAGTCGACCTTTTGGGCTTGTTTCAGAAGGGGGTTTGGGAGAAGGACTTGATTGGAACTTTAGGTAAGATCTAGGTCTTGAGTTGTGTTTTGTGTATTGAGGGTTTAGGTTAAGCTTCATTTGTTTTCTAGGTTTTAGATTTTTGGTTTGGGTCTTAGGTCCGAGATTAATTTTCGACTTAGTTTCGTGTTAGGCTCAGTTTAGGCTTTTGGACTTGATTTTTGAATGTGGGGGGTTCTGGCCAGGTTAGGCTTTTTTAGATTCGGAGCGACTTTACATGGGTCAGTATCATGCAGATTGGCGTGAAGTGGCGAAGCGGCGTCATGCGATTTGGAGGGTGGAGTGGCGTCAAGCGGCTAGCAGCGACGTCATGCGGTTTGCAGCGGCAAAGCAGCCTTATGCGACAGAGCGTGAAGGGCGTCATGCGGTCTGTAGCGGCGGAGTGGCGTCATGTAGCATGCAACGGTGGAGCAGCGTCATGTGCAGCGTGCAGCGGTGGAGTGGCGTCATGCAACTAGCAACGGCGGAACGATGTGATGCAGCGTGCGGCGGCAAAACAACATCATGCGACTTGCAGCGACAGAGCGATGTCATGCAGCATTCAACAACGAGGCAACGTCATGCAGCTTGCAGCTACGGAGCGGCGTCGTGCGACCTACAACAATGTCATACGACTTGGAGCGTGAAGCAGCAGAGGAGCGTCACGAAAGCGGATGGTGACGCGACTTTTGCTTCTTGTAGTCCTGTGCTGACTTTGAACTTGATTATGTTTAGGTACCCTCAACAGATTTGCACAAAATTGCTCTCGTTGGATAGAGGAGGTGACGCTCTCTCTAACAAGCCCTTACATTAATTGAGCGTCATAACAATTTAGCCCGGAGATATGCACATAAATAGCTACCTGACATACGATCCTGAGTACTTGGCAAATTTGTGGAGGCTAAGCACAAATCTTTCCAGTTTGCCAACTTCGGATTTGATTATCCTCGTGTGCCTTAAGTGGATTGGCCGAGTTTGATCTCATTGGATAGAAGAGGTAAAGCTCTCTTCAACGAACCCTTACGTCAATTGTGTGTCATAACAGTTTAGCCTAGAGAGACACACAAATTCAGATAGTTGATACACAATCCTGGAGTAATTGGCCAATTTTCAGCGGCTTGCCCAGATCTCTCGTGGCTGCTAATTTTGGGGGTCGATTAGTCACGATCCGATTGCACTAACCTATCGAGGGAAGTCATCTCTTAAAATATTATGTTACCCTCTATCCATAAACCTTTTTTCGTTGTTTATTATTTTGTTTACTCTTTATTTATGCGCTAAACCTATAAAAGGTTAGAAGCCTTTATGCTTGTGTGCTTGTGTTATTTCGAGCTTGACGCTTTCAGAGTTCAGAACAATGAATAATTCGTATTATTTGACAGATTAATAGTATCAATTACGCACTTTGTAACGAGACTTTATTTGGTTCCCGAAGAATTATGGTATATGTTTTGTATGTGCTTGAAGTTTAAAGAAAATCGTTTTAACGGTTTTCTTTCAGCTTCACTGTTTTGACTTCCGAAACCGTTTTCTTTATAAATTTGCATTGCGCTTGTTTATTAAAATTTATAATATTGTTAGGGATGTTGTCTAGATAGTGCTTGTCCTTTGGTTCACTCTGGGTCCTACCGTGTTGTCCTTTACACCGGGGATCCAATGTCTCATTTGCACATCCAAGCTTAGAAAAATCACAAAAAATCATAGACAACTCTGAAAAATTCGAAAAAACACTGCAGATTATTTTCGTAACATTGTGGTCTATGTTTTGATGTAATTTGGTGGCATTTCGAGTCATGGTCTGGTCTCAACAGTTGAAACAGTCAGCTGGACAACAACAAGACAACAAAGTGTTTCGTTACCAACTGCTCGTGCTGTAGTTCAGAAAGGTTTTAATAACTCGAGGGACATGGTGCAGTGTGTCCAGTACATTCCTAAGGTGTTTTTATACATGCTCGAGAAGGGAAGAGCATGAGCACATATGTAAGACAGTAACGAGTTTAAAACCGAAAGATACAAACCCGATAGGAAACTTGAGGTTTTCAGTCTGGATAAAAATGCAAAGCAGCTGGATTCTCGTATATTATGTACATGTATACATTTTTTATTAAATGAAATACGAACCTAACAATAAGAAAGAGACCAGATTTGAACAGAATATACAAGGCACAAAATATAGCTAGATGCTTGACATGAAATACAAACCTATCAAAAGAAAGAGACCAGATTTTTAGTAAAACAGATGTATGAAATTAAGCTGATTATACACATAAGAGTATGGTTAAGATAGGACTCCTATATGTTATTTGCATCTCAGAAATCGAACGGGTGACACAAAAGTCTTCGTTAGTTCTACATTTTAAACGGCATAGTCAGATTTTATACAACAAAAGGTGGTGGCCCCCTTCTTATTGACAGTATGCACAATTAGTGAAGAAAAGCAAGAGACACCGCAGGATCTACATATACATAAATATTTTATAAGGAACTAAGATGCATATATAGGAAGATCACAAGACTGACATATTTTCAACAAACATGAGATCCAGTCAGGAATGAGGCAAACTATACTTGTTTTCATATTCGAAATCACACAAACCTTCTATTTTATTTCATTTTATTATGGACTACTTTAGACAAGGAAGATCAAAGGACCAGGTATTGCCATTGAAGGGCAAACCTGGCACACAACCTTACTAGAAACTAAGTAAGAGGTAAAGAAGAGAAGACAAAAGAGAGCAAAGTACCAAGAAAACCTGCTGTTTTATTTCTATTTACAATATATACTAGTTTCTAACTCTTGAAACAAACCTTGACTTGAAACTTTCTACCCCTTTTTGTTTAAGCAAACCAGTGATTGAGTAGTGTTTTGTAATTGGAAAATATTCTGGAGATACCGAATTTGATACGCAGTTGATACGGAATGGACGTTTCCAGTCAATGAACACCTCCAATAATTTTTTTTCACCTTAACAACTGGACAGTTCCATTTTCTTTCCTATTTGAAACTGTTTAATCGCGTCATTGTTCCGATTGATTCTGGTTCCGATCTCTTCTTCTCTGGAAAGCATGTTATATTTGTTATGCATGATATTTCTGCTGTTATGCATGTTATTTCTGTTGTTATGCATGTTAATTGAAAACGACAGCATACAAAATATAATTTTCAGACATGTTATTATAGTTGTCATGCATGCTAGTTGATTTACTATGCATACTTATTTGGTTATGCATGTTAATTGAAAACGCTAGCATACAAAATATGGTTTTCAGGCATATTATTCTAGTTGTCATGCATGTTGATTGATTTTACTATGCATACTTAATTTGGTTATGCATGTTAATTGAAAACGACAGCATACAAAATATGATTTTTCAGGCATGTTATTCTAGTTGTCATGCATGTTAGTTGATTTACTATGCATACTTATGTGGTTATGCATGCTAATTGAAAACACCAGCATACAAAATATGGTTTTCAGGCATGTTATTCTAGTTGTCATGCATGTTGATTGATTTTACTATGCATACTTAATTTGGTTATGCATGTTAATTGAAAACGCCAGCATACAAAATATGGTTGTCAGACATGTTATTGCATGTTAATTGAAAACGACAGCATATAAAATATGGTTGTCAGGCATGTTATTCTAGTTGTCATGCATGTTGATTGATTTTACTATGCATATTTAATTTGGTTATGCATGTTAATTGAAAACGTCAGCATACAAAATATGGTTGTCAGACATGTTATTCTAGTTATCATGCATGTTGATTGATTTTACTATGCATACTTATTTTTTGTTATAAGTTGTTATGCATGTTATTCTAGTGTCGTGCATGTTATTCTAGTTGTTATGCTTGTTATTTGATTTATTATGCATACTTACTTATTCTAGTTGTTATGCATGTTAAACTTCATTTTTCTGTTGTTATGCTTGTTAGTTAATTTACTATGCATACTTATTTGATTGTTATGCATGTTATTATAATTGTTATATTAGTTTTTGTAATGTAATGTAGCTTAAATTTAATTTTCTGTTGTTATTCATGTTAATTGAAAAATACATGCATACTTATTTAGTTATTGTTATGCATGTTATTTATGTTGTTATGCATATTATATTTGTTATTATGCAAGTTATTTCTGGTGTTATGAATGTTATTCTAATTTTTGTGCAGCTTAAATTTAATTTTGTTCTTTTATGCATGTTAGTCAATTTAATATGCATGCTTGCTGTAATAACATGCATAACAACTGAGAAAATATGAATATGCACCAAAAAATTAATATGCATTATAAATAAATTAATATGCATTACAAATTCGCATATATACGAAATGAAAATCTATCATATATTAACATGCATTACAAATCGTAACTCAAAACAATTAACATGCATTACAAATTATAAATAAATTAATATGCATTACAAATAAATTAATATGCATTACAAATTCGCATATATACGAAATAAAAATCTATCATATATTAACATGCATTACAAATCATAACTCAAAACAATTAACATGCATTACAAATTATAAATAAATTAATATGCATTATAATTAAATGAATATGCATTACAAATTAACTGGAGAGAACAGTTTGTAAAAAATGGAGAGGATTTTAAAACGAAATGGACGAGCGTATCAATTGCGTATCAAATTGTGTATCAGTATATCAGCTCCCTTTGTAATTTGTATCGCTTAAAGTTGCCAAATAGTGGTATACTTGTTTTCATTTCCTTGCTTCACCGTTTTCCATCTGAGGTCGAGAAACTTCATTGAGGCATATTTAATATTTTATCATTCTTTGCACCTCAATAAAATCCGATGGTATGCTTGCAATCTCCTCAGCCTTCTCTTTCCATCGGTACCAAGAATTCCATCTAACTCTCAGGGAGGATGAGGGTTGATTTTGGGCAGGAGCAAATCGAAAAGAAAGCGGAGTAGGTATGTCAATGACTGTTCGTTTAATCGTTTTTTGTTTCGTTTCGTAACAAATTAAATAATTACAATCAAATAAATTTCTTTCATTTAAATAACAAAAAGGTTAATGAAAAATATTATTTCGTGATCATTTGTTTCGTAGTTTATGTTGAGTATGATTTAATAGTGGATACAATTCATATAGAGGTAGAGAGAAGAGATGGAGGAAAAGAACAAGTATTTCTCAATAAAACTCTTTGTAATTTTCTATTATATTATCTATCTTCTAATGTCTTACAAAGTAACAAATTACAACTCCTTTTATAGTGACAAAACATCAAAGAAAACTCTAGAAATTCGAAATAAATGAAAAACAGAAAACTAAGCAGCCTAGTCAAATCTGACCTATCTCTATTAAAACAGTCATACCTCTCTCTAGAAAACTCCATTCTTCTCAAAATTTGAACCATTAAAAACTAGACTTAAAGAGCTTTAATTTTATAGCTCATATGCCCAAAACAAGGTTCGGATGGACTGTCAAAATTCCTCATGAATCAGCCTTAAATTCTGTTGACTAGACAACAAACTTCAAGAAAACATTAATTAAGTTTATATTTTCAACAGTTTAATTTGTGACTGTGTATTGTTAGAATTATTTTGATTCTAGAGAAAAAGTGTTATGCTGAGAGAAGGTGATGAGAGAGGAGATGAATGATTGCTTGAAAGAGAAGATGAATGATTTAATTTTTGTGTATGGTTAGAATTGTTCATCACCGATTCCTGATTTGCTTTAGTGTGATGAGAGATGAAATGGTGGAAGAGCGAAGAGAAGGAGTTCGATCGTTTTGATCGTTTTCTTTAACGAAACAGTCAACGAAACAAAATTTATTAATCATTCATTAAACAAAACGGCTAACGAAACTACTCTCTTTCGTGATTGACATGTCTAAAGCGGAGGAAGAAGGTGGAACGAGATCTTTTACCACGCAGCACCGTCACTGTGCGTGCTGCGCAGCAAATCTCAGCTTTTAATTTGCATCAAGATTCGTGCAAGCTAAACTTTATAATATCAGACCTCCTAATCAAATCTGAGTTGTCCGTAGCTGACATCACAGTAAATCTGAGCCGTCCGTTGGTGCTGCGCGGTAGAAGAATCGGGTCTGAAGAAGGTAGCGGAGAGAAGAGAGAAATGGAGGGTGGGATATCCACGTGATCGGACCTGATTGGTCCAGATCAAAATTAAATGAAGTCCTTTTCTCTTCTTCAATCTCCTTTCTGATTTGCCATTGGAGTATGGGGTCCACTTGTAAGTTTTAATGAGAAAGAGAAGTGACCTCTTATGTTGGTCCATATGGGTGCACTCGGTGTAGGCGGAATGTGAGAAGATGGAATGTATTTGTTACATGCGGCTCATGTAGACCAGATTCATCCAAGATAGATCGGACTGTGGAGGCTCGAACCGTGGAGTTTTCGCATGAAACAAATTTCTAAAAATATGTAGTCTTCTCTAGAATCTAGGAGTATAAATATGCCCAGCTCCAATTATTATTATACCCCGGGAGATTTTTTTCTTTTGTGTTAACGTGCTTATTTAATTAAAGAAAGCGACTAACTGTTCTTCTTTACATGCTCTTCTTACACGCCTCTCATATAAATTTTTATACTCAAATGTAGTAGTCTTTATATTTTTTTTGTATAAGTCTTTATACTCAAAAAATATTATCATTGCATTTGTTCAATAAAATATTTATACAAAGAATTAAAAATAATTTATCAAAGCATTTGAGTGGGGGGAGGGGGGGCGCGTAAGGAGGACGCTAATATGGGGGACAGTTATATTTACTCTTAATTAAAATGTCTTGGTTTTACCAAGCAAACCCTCAAGGAAGTACGACCACAAGAGGCGCATTGGAACTAGCAGATCAAGCTCCTCCGAGCAAGATTTTTCTCTCAAGTCCCTCCCAAGAAAAGATATCCTCACGAGCAATTCCTTCTCCATCCTAAGCAGGATGAGAGAAGAGTCAAACCAACCGTGCACCTAAATTGTGCACCTCACTCCAAGACCTCTCCTGGTGACAATATCAAATAAGTCAGGAGATCAAATCAAACTATGAGAAGGGTATGTAGAACCTGGAGGTCTAGGTACTTAATTAATTTTTGCTCGGTTCAATCAAATAGGGACCTAATTACAAATTTCACAAATTATGACAATCAATTCAATTTATGCAATTCAACAAGCAATTTGATTAATTCCCTAATCAAGCAATTCAAGCACAACTCAAGTCAATTTACAAAACAATTCAAGCAATTTAAACTAATTGAATTGAAAAAATATAAATTGAGAAAAGGAAAGAAATGCTCAATCGCGTGTTGACGGAGTTCGGCTTGCACAAACGGCCACGCCTGATCTACGGGTCCCCGGCGCCCTTGCTTCTTGCGATAACAAGCTCGGTCCGCTACACTAAACAATAATCGCTTGCTTAGTGCTACAACTTCGGAATTGGGGCTTTCTTACACACACCGGTGGAGCCTCCAACCCTAACCCGACGCCGGACTCTATCTCGCTTACACACACCGATGGAGAATCGAGCCGACTTCCTTGAACTCACTTACACTCTTCGGTGGAGCTCAAGGCAATACACACACTCACAATCAAATAGACTATTTCTAAAATGGAAGATATAGCTAGAAAATCACTCAAACGACTATCTCTCTATAATCCTTAGATTAAATTTAGCTAATTAAACTTGAGTCTAGAGCAAGGATTTAGCAAATGAAACTAGGCTTAATAATGACAGAAAAATTTTGAATTTGATAAGAGGCAGTTTGTGAACAAATGGCTTTCGGGTGATGATTCGAACATTAATCAAACGTTCTCAAGCTTAAAAGTTTGTGAACAAATGACTTTCGGGTGACGATTCAAACACTTACATAATAGGAGGCAGTTGAACTGTTATCCGAACACTTTTTCGTCAAATCTTAGATACTTATCAAGGGTTGACACATATTGAAACACAACCTCACACTCATTACCATTTGCGAACATACTACCAATAACACGAGTTAGTGTTTCTTTAAACTATTTTGATCACATCTTTGATTAGTCATGCGATCACAAGATGTTCATGACTCATGATGGGCTGATGAACGATTGATTAAAAACATTACGATTACCTTCAAGAAATTACAATTCAAAAGCATCCATAAATTTTACACATTTATTCGGAAATAAAAAATATATAATTCCGAAGAAAATCAAACCTAGGGATCACAATAAAAATGGAGAACACGTTCCTGAATGTTACATTGAACAGAGTCGAAGCTCTGATTTCTCCAAACATAAAAAAGGGAGATACCTCCCGAGTAATGAGCTTATGGCGATAAACCCCGAATTGTTTTTATAAAAAAGAGGAGGCAAGGCCTCCAATTGATACAAACCTCACAACACTCGAAAGATAATTACAATTCAAAATTCCAAGAAGGGGAAATACCAAGCGTCCATCAAAAGTTGCTTCCACCTCTCTTCCTTCACAGATTCTGCAAAACAATCAACACGAAAGTCATAAGAACATGTGACGAATACTAGAATAAGTAAACTAATGATATTTATAGCGACTTCTTAAGAGGCGGCATGTTTACCAGCCGAGTCAACCCTCACGGCAGCCCCATCCTTCAGATTACCTCCCAAGGAAGCAACCAAAGCTCCCACGATATGAACACCTTGGTGACGAGGAGTGGCAGCGGTAGTACCCTACAATAACCTCGAGACATGAATATCTTTAGGCCACCAAATAAAAGGGAAGGGATGATGAATCCCGATAGACTTCACCACCCGGTGAGAAAGTGGCTTCTTCACCACATTACCTTCGGGATCAATCATAAAGTTGCACTTCCGATCCCAACGATAGCCAGTGAGATCTCTGACCTTCTGCTCCTCGGAGTCGAATGCTCGAACACCAACCTTTTCAGGGAGCACTAGATAGCTCTTAGCAAAATACATATAGAGGTTGAAGAAAAATTTCATAATTGCGCCATCCAAGGCCTCGAGAGCTGCGTATCCAAAAGCCTCGCTACCCAATAATTCTTGGAGATGGTCGTCTTTCATCATCTCTAATACGAGCGAAGGCGCTCTATCTCTAGACCCTTGGACTCGAGGGCTTCAACCAACTCCTTCCCTCGAGTGGTGGCCTTTGAAAGCTTAGAACTCGACTGCTCCAGCGCGAGCTTGAGTTCCCTATTATCAACCATAAGGCCCTTGTTCGCACCATCCAAATGCAGCATGCGACTCATGTACTCATTCATGCTGCACCACGACCTTGGCAATGCGGGTAGCCACTGTCTCCAAGTTAGGAGTCCTCAAAAGGTTGTCAGCCTAAGCATAGTCATCATGTACCAGACTCAAGAAACACCCGCCCTACAACATCACTTTGCTCAATTCTTCATCATAATGAGCGGATCCTCCTACATATAGGGCAGTTGATTAGCAAGGAAGGCATGGAGAGCATAGTCGCCTATATTCTTCAGGCGCTTATCAACCTTCAACACCTCTTCCCAGTCAGGAATGTTCATGATGATAGAATTCTAGTGGTTATGAGGATACCCTTCCCTCCATGGAAACTCGATCGCAAACTCCTTCATCAGTTCCTCCTATTCGATAGTAGTCAAAGAAAAACATGAGACTTCTGCGAGATGGAGCTCTCGCCCTTGTCTGAATGCTTTGGCTTATTTGGCTTGGCCGACCTCTCTCGCTCGATTTATTTTTGCTTTTGCCTTTCGCCTTGCGAAGTAGCAGTGGCGAGGATAGAAATGTCTTAAGTCTGTTCCAGAGAAGAGGGAGGACCACTTGAAGTAACTGGTGGTGGCTCCACCCACTTTGGAAGCTACCCCTGAACATGACTCGAAGAAACATCTTCGACTTCGATGATTGGGATATCCTCACCATCAGCTACCAAATTCATTGGCCCTTGTTCTGTAAAAAAAAAAATAATGTCAACAGAAGGACTAACTGAACATACAAATTACACCCTAATAACTAAAAGTAATACGTTTCAACAATTCAATTCTTCCATCCGAGAAATCAAATCCAGATATGCCTCGAGGGGGGGTGGGGTATTATACCTCCTAGTGTGCAAGAGGTCTCCAATTTAAGCTAACACGGTAACACCGGATAATCCAGAAGGGTTTCCAAGAAAGAAGAATTGGTGGTTCCATCGATTATCCTCTAGAAATGGATATTACCCTTGATATTAACAACTTTGGAACGATTTTGTCTTTGTTTCAGACTCAAGCATTCCACATCAACCTTGGTGACCTAATAAAAATATTTTAAAACAAAAAAGGTAGGATCATTCATCCCAAGACGACCATAATTCATCCTAAAAACTCCTCGAGAGTCACTAAGTGACACCAGAAAAAGTAGGAGAATTGCCACGAGAGCACATCAAAAGCAACACATAGTTCCCTCAAGAACACAATCAAGGGGATCCTAAAATTGTGATTCACTAAAGTGGAATATATCCCCATGCTCTTCTCCAAATCGTATACCAGATTATCATATTGGGGCGGTATTACACGCAAACGTGTGTTGTGCTTCTCGAAAAATAGACTCTCTTGTCAATAATGTCGAACATGGAGAGCCCATTTACCATTGTTAAGAGTGCGAGCATCCGATGGGTACCAAGATGCCGTCGAAAATGAACTATCTCTAGGGTTCGATGGCCTCTTTTCAAACCAGGCGACCGACCCTTCTCATCTTTTGAGTCACTACTAAAATCATCGGTATCCCCTATTTTGTCATGAATCGCTCCACATCGCTTCAGATAGTTATAATTTGTTTCTAACATAGTTGTTGAGACATACCTTATTTTTCAAGGAAAAACAACATGACATTATAGAACCTACACATTACATTCTTGAAATATATATCGGGAAGAAGAATTTCAATATATGTACCCGAATACAAATATGTCATACAAGCAATTCAAGACACAAGAGGGTACTCGATTACAACACTGGCAAGAAGGTTGGGAAATCCTAGTTATGGTAGACCATCCTAATAAACATCAACTTATAGGACCATAATGGTACAACGAGAAGTAGAATCAAGGATAAAATACAACTCAAAAACAAGTTGGGTTATTATTGCGTGGAGTACAAATCCTACTTGCAAATAACCAAGTTACACCAACCGACAATTCAAAAAAGGAAAAGAAGCTTGGATCTACTGTAATGGCATGATATCTAACATATGATCCTCAGATAAGTACAATAAAGATACTATAGCCTAACAATATGAGGATGTAAAGCTAGTTGTAAGCAACTAGCCATCCTCATAATATTATCTTGGTAAACAATTATACAATACACAAACACCAGATACATTAATGGTGAAGACAACAAAAACTTGAAGTAAGAAATATCACTACAGTTCAAGAACGACCAAGAAATAAGAAAACAAGAGGAAAAGAGGAGAGAAAGAATACCTCAAAACTAGAAGATCTTGTTTAATGGAAGGAAGACTCTAAAATAGATCTATCTCCGCGCAACAATAGCTAGACAATAGCAGAAAAAAGAGAAAGATGAAATGATAAGGAAGAAGAAGAATGAAACTCTGATTTTGGGGTCATATCTATATATAACAACTCGTATTTAAACTTATATAGATTTGACCAATCGACTTCTGCCATGTGGATTATATCACCCGCTCACAATGCAAAAGTAGAAAACCGTAGAAAATATATAACCCAAAAATTTTCGTAAGGTGAAAAGACAGGAGTAACGCTTCCACTTTCCTACCAAACCGAAATTATTTCAAACAACATAATCATTTTGTCTTCATGGGAAGGCACAAACTTTTCAATAAATCCGATAAGGTACAACTGTCGAGAAGGCCCCTCCAATTGAACTATCACATCTATCATATCATACTCAAGATTGTAAGGTACCATCAGATACACTTACTAGTTTAGAAATTAGACGACCAACTAGCCACCCTACCGTATGAACCAACTATCCGAACATAGATAAGTATCCTATAGAAAGATCTATCAACCTTTGAAAAGGGTTGATCACCCTTACGAGATCCATTATTCCTTCGAAGAGATGGTTACAATCTTTAGTGAAACATTTCGAATGCATTGTCTCTCAAAGTCGGCATGCCCAAAAATTATAATTGGATCCTGTGCTACAAACACTATACAATGAATTATGGACTTTAATTTGGGCCAATCAATTCAATTATCCATGAAAGTTGTGTTCCAAAACACCCGCGACATTTGTCACAATTGAGGAACCAAAGCGGATACATCATCATATACAAACGCCCTCAAGACTTGCTGGAATGTTAGTGGGATCAGGAAAAAGCTCCTGCTCGTGACTGCCTTCGGAGTGTGATATACATGACACTCTGGGGTAGTCACGACTGGGGCCCTTCTTACGGATCACACTATTTTTTATTTTCCTATTATTTATAGTATTTCCTGAACATTCGCAACTTTAGTCCCACTACAGACAAAAAATTAGGAAATTACACATATATAGAAAATACTTGAAGGATATTCCAATTGTCGTAAGGTAGACTTTTCCAATCAGCATATTAGGGTGCTGGGCAGACATCCAACATTCAGGTCTGCTAAAAGGTAAGTCTGTCTTGGCTGCAATTTTTGTCTTTTCGGACCATAACTTCTCCTAGCATAACAAACTCTCGAGGAAAACATGATTCGAGGAAAAACGATTAAATTTTTTTGAATCAAGACATATTTTTCGAGAGAAAAAGATACTCCTGACTAAGTATTTTGACAGGTATTTTTCGAAGCCTTCGATTTCTCCTTCGAATACAATCGCATGTTTGGGAGACAAATGATACAATATTGTCATTCGAAAAAAAACTTTCCAAACTCATGCAATATGAGCCTCTTAAGCCTACAATATACATTCTACCACCATTGCAGTCTTAGGAGGCAAATGATAGGTCATTTTACCGATAGACTGGTAAATGTAGATCCATCAAAGCCCAGCAAACGCAGAAGCAAAGTGCGACCTCCCGAATGAAGGACAAGGCTCACTGTCCTAACAACCACTTGAACGTATGGCTAGAGAACACCGCTTGTAGCTCCTCAAACACACATGGCAACCAGATTTCGGAGGCAGTTACGAACGATTATCACACAACCGCATGATCAAGCAGAAGGGCAATTATCCCACCTTCAGACACTATCCCTTAACCGCCCGAGACGCCTTTGAGAGTAGTTAAAACACAACATTATAAATATCCCTCCTCGAAAGGCAGAGAGGGACAAAACAAACCGACCAGACAGAAATGCTGCCAAATTCATCTCTCTACTTGCAAACCCCACAAGAGACGGTTAAGTCCACTTTTTGGTCGAATCTTGCAGCACTCACCATCAAAACCAGATGAACTAACATCAGTTAGACACTTAGACCGTATATTTGTGTATGTGCAATTGTATTCCAAATCATTTTAAATTAAGTAGCTGCATTGTGTGAGTTGATCAACGCTGAAGAAATTGATTCTCACCTTTGGTGACATTGTACAATTTCCAATGCAAACCGAGTTATAATCTTGATGCGAATCTTAAAGCAAACAAAACTTTGATGCCTCAAAAATATTTAATTGGGCATTAAAATAACATTAATACCATAATGGACCTTTCTTTTTCCTCAAAAAATCTTTGTTTTTAGGAATTTTTTTTTATTCATTGCTCGTGGACTTATAATACACATATTTAAATCTGAAAATAAATCTGAAAAAATCTCTCTAAAAATAACCTCCTTACCACTACAGTGGACAAGGTTCTGCAAAAATGTTGTTTTTAGAAAGTTAAACCAACACTATAAATTTGTATTATGTAAATTTTCGAAAAATAGGATGGTACTTGAACTATAGTGGATCTTTTTTTCATTATGTTATTAAATAAGTGTTCATTTTTCATTTAAATCATATGTATAGTTCAACTCAGCATAGTGTTTTCGAAGCTATTTTCATTAATTAAGAAGTCTCACTCAGGTATCCCATATTGTTTGAGTGATACTTAATTATGTGAATTGATTTTGCATTATAATCATTGTAATGAAGAAAAAATAATAAATCAAAAGGGACAGAGGTTAATTGATAATAACAACATATAAGTGAAAATGCTGCATTATTAATTTAAGGTCGCGTCAAAAAAAAATGATAAAAGATGGGCAAGAGTACAGATAAAGAATTAAGTCCATAAAGGCTGACTCATGTAAAAACACTTTTTTTGAGAAAATACTCTCCAAATGTCAGTTTAAATCGTTCGAATTTATTTGTTACTTGGATAATTAGTTTGGCTGGGGTGCCAATATGCATTTCTCTATTGAAATTTTACCATATTAATTTGTTTACCAGGAAAGAATTAGAAAAGTTACTTGGATAATTAGTAACTTTTTCTTTTTACATTGCTGACAGTCGAGCTCAGCAACAGTAAATCCAGTGCTTCTTGACTCGAATCAGGATTAGATCAGCTTTCTGTTCAGTTACCACTTCTATGTATTGTACTGTTCATATCGATAGGTCATAGGTGATTGTTCTATTTCTTTTGTAATTAATTTCTATTAATTTGCTCTGACAAGTCACAGCTGTCTCGGTTAAATTGATTTTCCACTCGTTATTAATTGTATATTAACTGCACGAAATAATGGAAGCAGATTCTCTGCCGCGCAGCAGGAATGAACGTTCCAGATTCTTTGCGCTGTAAGTTACGAACGGTTCAAATTTGATTCAGGGGATTTAATATTATAAAAGTTTAGCTTGCACAAATCTCGATGCAAATCAAAAGCTGAAATTTGCTGCACAACACGCACAGTATTTGTGCTGTACGGTGGTAGAAGATCTCATTCCCGAAATAATTAGACCTTTCATCTGCTTCTGCTTAAATCCATGTTCTTTTGTTACACATTTTCAGATGGAGCTATAACTAGTACGCTTTGACAGACATCATGACGACAAGTCGACAACTCAATAGATTTCATGTGAATGGAATTAGATAAATAAATTTGCAATTATGCATCCAAGGCTATTGGAATTGCTAATTATGATCAAATTGTGAGGCCCATCACCGAGCAGTCAAGATTAAGCCCTTTTTTCTCTCTTCATAATACATTCCAAACGGATTATATAATTGCGGCCGCCCCCTTAGCAATAAATATAGGCCCTTTTTTATTATTTTTATGATTAATATGAATCGTTGATCTTTAATCTAACGATTCGAAACAAAATTATCCTCTCTGCGGAACAAAAAGTTATGCAGAGGATTTCGTTTCTAGGGTAGTAGGGTTATAAATGGCTTCCATGCATATAATAATTCTTTTTGTAATAGGAATTTAATAAATAGTTTGTAAGAGAAAAACATATTCGAGGTATTTTTTACAAATTATTTATTTAATTCTATTAATAAAAAACTGTATATTATATATGTAGCTTTGCTAATGTATTATGTAGGATGTCGAACTATGCATAATATATATTAGCAATCCTCATTATATGTGTTTGTCGGATATTAAACAGCGCTAGCGAATATTGGTATTTTTGTTGTGAATAATTAATATCTTTTTTATTTTTGATATAAAGTATCGATACGGATAATTATTTTACATTTTCTTAATATTCTAATTTCTTTTGAAGGCCCGTATATAGAGTTCTAAATTCGTGCCGTTCCGTTTCAAACACGGCTTGACACGGCACGAAACGGCACGACAAGGTTAGTATTTTATTATTTTTATCGTGTCGTGCCAAAAATTGGAAGGGATCGGAACGGAACGGTTAAGACACGGCATGTTTAGGCACGTAGTGGCTAAACGTGTCGTGTCTTAACCGTTCCGTGTCTAAATGTGTCGTATCTCAACCGTGTCATGTCTAAACGTGTCGTGTCTAAATGTGCCGTCTCTAAACGTGGCGTGTCCAAACGTGTCGTGTATAAACGTGTCGTGTCTTAAATGTGTCATGACTCATGTCTAAACGTTTATTTTTTAAAATTTATAAAGTTTAAAATAAAATAATTAATAAATGCAAAAGAAAAGAGAAAAAAGTTACCCTCCTTTATTTCGGACTTGGGACCGGCTATGTGAAATAACATAGGCAGAGTTCTAACTTTTTTTTGTTAGTATAGTTTAAAAAAATTAATTGAAAAATTAAAATTGAAATGAAAATTATATCTTAATCCTTAAAAGTAGTGTTGTTGATTGTATATTGAGTATCCGTATTCTTCATAGTTGTACATGTACGAATTAGAAGCATACGGATCTTGTACCTCCTCGACTTGTTGGCTTGGCTCTGGATTAGAACTAGATACGCCAGTAACTTGTTCGTTCTCAATTGCATACATCCAAGACTTATTCTGAAGTCTTTTTTCTGCATCATACCAATTCTTTAATAAAACAAGTGCCTCAAGCACTTCCGCGCTAAAACAAGATTCAGAAGCTACTATGGAGACCGGAATGGCAAAAATTTGAACTTTCGTGTCTATTCGTGTCTATCTGTGTTGTGTCGTGCCTACCTATTTCTATCTGTGTCGTGTCGTGTCGTGTCGTGGCTACCTGTTTCTATTGTGCCGTGTCGTGCTGTGCTTACCTGTTTCTATCTATGTCGTGTCGTGCCATGCCTACTCGTTTCTATCTATGTCGTGTTGTGCCGTCGTGTCGTGTCTAAATGTACCGTGTCTAGACGTGTTTTGATGTCATTCTGTGCCGTGTTTTCATGTTGTGTCATGCCGTGCCTCTCCTCGTAAACGTCTGTGTCGTGTCGTGTCCTACAATAGGAAACCTAAGCACGACACGCTTAAAACGTCTGTGTTTTGTGCCGTGTCGTGTCTTGTGTCGTGTCCTTATCGTGTCGTGCCGTTCCGTATCGTTTTCAGACACGCAGACACGATTTTGAGAACCCTACCCATATATCACCTTAATTTGAACCATGAAATCCGATATAAAATTCTATTATCATCTTAGTTTATTTGAGGTCCAAGTATTTAATTAAACCCATTTATGTTACATATTCCACCATTTCAGTTGCATTTGGATTGATAATCCGGTAATAATCAGTGATGATTTTGTTATACAGATTAATTTTTAATTAACAAATTAGTTGTTGAAATACTTTATACTTAATTCTTGCAAAAACACATATACTTTGTGCATTTTTAATATTTGATCATTATATATTAATATTCATATTACATCACTATTAGTATTCTTTCAATGAGATCCTCGTTGAAAGCTTATATTCCCGTAAATACAAACAAACTCAGATATTAATCATTCACTACAACAGAAAGGAGTTTTAATAGCCCTTTTAATAGCGACAGTGCATGAAATTTGATATAAAAATCTTTAATAGCGAACTTTAGAGCAAATGAGCTATTAAATGTGACTTTTAATAGAGGATGGACATAGAGATCCGCTATTAAAACCTTTAATAGCGGACTCATGGCCAGTCCGCTATTAAAGGGTGACTTTTAATAGCGGACTGGCCATGGGTCTGCTATTAAAAGTTAAGATTTAATAGCGGCACGTCTCTGGGTCCGCTATTAAAACTTTCCCACAGATTACTTAATGCATTTACAATCTGAAGCGTCCGTTCTAATCAATCTTACGCTAAAAAATCACCCAGAAAAATCCCACGGATTCCCATCTTTTTTCTCTTTATTTCATTCATCTCTCTCTTATATATATATTCCACTCTTCATTATCTCTCAAAATTTTCTCTTCATCTCTCAACTTCTCAATACACAAATACAAAAGTTCATTTTTATCATTTCTAAAAAAAAGAATTTTTCTCAATCTGATTTTTTTTGTGTTTTGGTATGTCTTGTTGATTCATGTAATTCGTATGTTTCTACTATATATATATATATATATATTTATATTGTTCATCCAAAACGAGTATATAATCAAGAGATTCGTTATCATGTTCATTTTTACCTTTGCTAAACAAACGAATTTTTCTCAATCTGAAATTTTCAACTTTTTTATTTGAAATCTGATTTTTTTTTTTAATTTTGTTAAATTTTCATTGCATTATTTTCATATTGTTGTTATTGTATTTAAGTTCATAATGTTGTTTTAAATTTAAATACACAAATAAACATAAAAAATGCACAAACAAATATAAAAAATGCACAAACAAACACAAAATTTGAAAATTTCATAATATTGTTTTTGCTATCCTGAATGATCTGACAGCTATCACTGAACAGCTGTCAGTTTTTTTTTAAATTTTGTAACCTTTAATAGCGGACCTGTCTCTAGGTCCGCTATTAAAAGTGGGAATTAATAGCGGACTTGTCTCTGGGTCCGCTATTAAAGGTGGGAATTAATAGGGGACATGCCACACGGTCCGCTATTAAAAGTAGGAATTAATAGCGGACCCTGCGAACTTTTTATAGCACCCCATTTTAATAGTAGAGCTTAGTCCACTATTAAAGGTCATTTTTCGCCACTATTAAATTCTGTTTTTCTAGTAGTGATTGATTGAATAAAGAGTAAAACATACCATGTTTCAACTAGAAAAATTATGAGTGTGTTTGATAAATGATGAGATTTTACCGATGCAAGAAATAAACTCTAGTTTCACACTGATTTTATAGTTGAAGAATACAATTACCGTTGAGTACTTAGAGGACGTATTCATAAATATTAGTTCTCAGATCGTTGTAAATAAGTTTAAGTTGCATAAAAACTAATTAATTAAATGATTGATTTGGTTTGGTTGATTGTGATTTAAACTAAAACTAAGAAAAACATCAGTCATAATTTAGAAACAGATGCAATAACAAACAATTTTTTTTTAGCATGGCTAAAATAATATGCATAGTACACCACATAACGTACTATGCGCCCATTTGTATTTAATTTGGTCATTAAATTGATATTTAAGTTGCTCAATAAATTCTTCATATCAAAATCTTGTAGGAAATAAAATTTCGTGATTTTTAGAGCTTTCTTGCTATTTTTTAAATATTTTTTAAAAACAGTCCAGAAATGGCACTTTTGTAGTATTAAATCTGGACTGTTTTTAAAAAATATTTAAAAAATAGCTAGAAAGCTCTAAAAATCACGAAATTTGATTTCCTACAATATTTTCATATGAAGAATTTATTGAGCAACTTAAATCTCAATTTAATGACCTATATCTATATGCATAGTACAAAATGGGGTGTACTATGCATAATATTTTAGCCATGCTCATTTTTTTTTTATTGTTTTCTATCTAATCTTGTTCTGTTTATTTGGTGAAATTGTGGGGATTTCATGTGTAAGTTCAAGAGGATGAAAATTAAAAATTTTTGCCTCTATTTAACCTAATACACAAAGAATCTTATTTATATAACAATTGCAAGTAAGAATACACTATGACATTTCATCGAACACCTCTTGTGCATCAACAAAACAGAAAATAACACATTTATTTCTTGCACAAGAGTGGATAAAAGATTATACCTAAAGAGATTGTCAAATCTCTTCATAGAGAGGAGTCGATTCCTCTTCTAGGTCTCTTGGAAACCGTCGTCTTCCTTCTTCGGCCATGGAAGCACCCTTGTCTCTTGGTTCACCTTGAACCTAAACAACAACCTAAAGCATCCTTAGATAGATGGATGTAGAGGTTAGAGCTTAGATCCAACCACCTATATCTTCAATCTTCAATGAACAAGCTATTTCATTTGGTGGCTAAACCTTGCAAGAGAAGGGAAAGAAGAACAATAGAGTTTTCTTTCTACCCACAAGAGAGGGGAAATGAGGGTTACTATTCACACTACTATAGCAAGAGAGAGAAAAAGTCATTTTTCATCTCAAACATACTCCTTTATATAGCCAAGCTCTAGGGCAACACTTGTGTTAATTATTTACACAAATGGCTATAATTACTCTCTTGTTATTCCCTAATCATATTTTGCAAGGATTTAATTTATGAGTAAATAATATTACTATATTATTCTAATATGAATTAATTTATTATTCTTATAATGCTCTCAAACATTATACAAAATAATATTCTCATAAATTTATTTTATGATCTAAGCATGTCATTTTATATGACATATTACTTTAACATTTTATCACATGCATTTTAACTCATACATTATGAGATTAAATACATCATTCAAAATGTAAAATACTTGTTGTTTCTGTTCAGTTGGTGTGACCTTACAGAGGATCTACGTCATCTTGGGATATAATATAAAATACTTTATATTATGGACTATAAGAGGTTCTATCACTACATTATAGTCTCCCAAACGACATAGTCGTTACGTGCTTGATCCACTTAATTCGTGTCTATCCTTGTCTCATGATATTTTAAATAATATGCAAAATAAGATCGTGTCATTTTTGCATTATATTCTTTTCTTGGTCTCTCAAGTGAATTATAAGTATAACTACATCAGTTATATTGCATGCAATATAATTTCACTTTACCAAGGGGTCCAGTAATATCATAACTCAAATAATTGAGGGACAATAATAATATTGACATATAAATTTCTCTCGCACAAGTTATGCATAACGAATTACTATATTATTCCAATCATTTGAATGGACTTTAATAGTAATCACATTATATACTTCTCATGTGAAAAACTTACATGTCTCATATATAAGATTCAAAGACACGTTGGAAACATTAATGACACAAAACTAATCCATATAATGTTCCATCTAGTTAGGTCATGTTCAGTATATAAAGAATCACCATTTTATATACTTATGTCATTGAATGATAATCACTTATCAACATTTATAGAACTACATTGTACTTTCAATTGACATGACAATCTTCATGGTAAATAATGTTCCCTTTAATTACCACGATTGTGAACATATTTAGGATTATATGTTTTCATCTAAAGCACCATGAGCATCTTCTTGAACGCTTCTAAAGATATAACATATCAATCTCAAGGAACATAAATGTATAATAACATTTAAAATCATAAACAATTCATAAATTCGTTATCAAAAAGATAACTTTCAAAACACGCAACCTTCAGAAATAAGGGTTGGTTTGTTTGATAATTATGAAGAAATAGTTCGAGATATTGGCGGTATTCTGGAATATCATATAAACACCTATATTCTAATCAATACAAATATACTAATATGAACTCATTAAGTTTGTATAATTGTTCCAATTGTCTAAATCAATTATATGTCACCCATCGGTACTTGATACAATTAACTTAAACAATCAAATAAAGCCCCTAATTAATCAACGTCACCCATTGGTACTTAGCCAATTAATTAAACTATTCATTACGGTCTGGTTTCAACACTCAACTTCTCAGTTCAAAGTACCAAAATCTAATATCAACAAAGAACAATTCATATTTCAAACAAACAGATACAAATTTATTACTAAACAAACAATACAAGACTTTCATGTACTCAAATCCTAGAAAAATCTACAAAAAACTTAGCCCCACATGGCTAAGGAACAAAAAACAACAAAACAAAGATGAAAAAAGGAAAATCAAAGATAAAACTCTGTTAATGAATGAATCTTGATCTTCTTCTTCTTCTCCAAACCTTGAAAGACGTCTTATGCTTGAAAACCCTTAGTAATTGCTCTTAGAAAAACTCTATGGACTCTAAAACGTGTTACAACTGACTCCAAAATTACATAAATATATAGCCCAATAAAACCCTAAAAGTAGAACTCTAAAAATAACCAAATTTTGCTCTGGCGGTGTTGGCTTTGGTTAAAGCAGGCCTGAGCTTCGACCAAAGTGGTAGTACAAAGTCCAAATAAATTAGCAAAAATCCTAAAAACTTTATTCGGGTTGTAGTATTGGCTTCGATCGAAGTGGATATAGACCTTCGGTCGAAGGTGAGTACATTGGCTTCTTAGACCTAGAAAATCAGAGTGTTGCTCTGCTGATCTGAACTTCGACCGAAGCCAGCTGTTGCCTTCGGTGGAAGCTGCTCATATGGGCTTTGGTTTCTGGAAAAATTGATGTTATAGAACTTGGTCTTGAAGAATTGGACTTCGGCCGAAGCTTGTGTTTACCTTCGGCCGAAGCTTGTGTTTACCTTCGGCCGAAGCTCATCATCTTGTGAGTTGATCAACCTTGAATATTTACCAAGTACATGAGTTGGTGCTTTGTTCTGCACTTCAGTCGAATGAGTTGACGACTCCGACGGTATGAGATGTATAAACTTTGTTTCCTGACTTGTGCAAATTCTTGATCGATTTAGATTATTCGATTGAGCTCCAAAAGCTCCAAAATTCTTATTTTCTGCAATTAAGATGAACGTAGAGCAGTAATTTGAATTCTTCCATGTTTTTTATCAAATTAACTCAAATTAAATTAAAACTTGGTCAAAATAAACACAATATTTTGTATTTAAGTATATAATAATTTGGCTTATCAAATTCTTTCAAGGCTAAACTTTGCTTGTTCCTAAGCAAGTCTAAACACTTATGAGAATAATTGAGGCTGGTTATATCATTAAAAACCAAGTATCTTAACTAATCATGATCAATAATAGTTTTCACAAGTGTTTGGACATATTAAAAAAGTTTTCAGGTTTCAAAATAGCTTAAGTTAAAGCTTGTTTAAAAAATTTCTCAGAAGTGTTTTTTCACATCACAAACACAAATTTTGTTAAGTAAACCTTGAAACTTCAAATACAAAAAAGTAAAACCTAAACTATATGCTTATTAGTAAATTTGGTTTTTGGAAAAGTAATTAATCTGCTACTGAACAAACCCTTCATCCAAGTCTTTGGAGATCTATAGAAATCATTTGCTGCTTTTATTAAGTTCATAAGCAACATAAACAAGGATGATTTTACCCTAATACCAATTGAGTCATTTCTAATTATAGCAAACTTTGAATTCTTTCTCCAATTTGTACAAGTTTAAACCAATTCTAGAAGTCCATTAAAGTATAGATTTTTAGCAAAGATGTAGACTACGCCTGTTGCCTTTTCTGTTTTACATCACGATATTTTTAGGGCACACTCATTTTTTCTTTATTCGCTAATGCTTCCAAGAATGCATTCTTCATGGTGACTATTTTTTATTTTTGATCTTTTATTTTTTATGTGGATGTATCTATTCTAAGAACTTCTATCCAACATGGCTCGCTCTTTTCGGTCTACATCTTGCTTATTTATGATTTCTTTATTCTGGATTTCAAAGTTTCACACAAGTATTATGCTTTTATTACGTTTGAAACTGTGGACATAATATTAAGACTTGTTACACACAAATATAGTTCGTTCTTAATTCAAGGATTGCTTGAGAATGGTACAATAACTCAATTGGATGAGGAATTCTTTTTAATAAACTTATGAGTTAATAAAAGTATGCAACTAATTTCGGACAAAAGAAAAATTTGTAAAACTGGATGCGTGAATCAAATCCAATGATCAGAGATTGTTTAGCGAGGTAATTTCCTTTCCAGTTTTAAAAACAATTATTGATTATCTATTTTTTTATATTTTTTCCAAAAATTTCAATGTTTTTGTGTTTTCAATGTTTGTAATGCAAAACATAAAAGTAAACATGAATTACTCTAAATGCAAAGTATAAAAACGATTTTTTTGTTGTGCCATGACGTTATACTAATAAGATCATAAGTAAGTTGTGAAAAAGTTTTGAAATTTCCTAATATTTCTAAATTTTTCAAAAAATACAAATTTTAAACCTTTTGAAAAGAAAATAACTAAAAATAGGTAAAAGTACAATTTCTATATAATACCCCCAGCTTATCTAATGGTTTGTCTCGGTTCAGAAAATAAACTGAGGAAAAGTAAATAAAAAGGAATGAGAGAGCTCATAATGCATTAGCTGAAGATACAATGCCGAATCCATGCATTTGCAAATCCCAGGTCTTGTGTTGTTAGTGGATTTGTTGGGTGAGAGAAGTGCGCATCTTCTCTCTAACCGACTCTTCTTTGTTGATGTTGAGTGCTTTAATTTCTTCGTATGTGTTAACCAGTTCTACAATCTTGTAGAAGTTTTAGTCGCCTCTTACTAGATCTTGACCCTTCATTTAATGTGTGAGTGCATTGTCAAATGATTCATGAAGTTCAAAAAGTGTATCAGTCAGAAATATCGGATCAAGTGCATCTATAAATGTTTCAACAAAGTTGGAAAGAGTTTTAGATGAAAAACTATGAAAAATCTGGATTTTCGACATGATCTTTACGATTGTATAATAGGCTGTTATGGCTGTAAGAGTCTTCATCAGCACAAAATTCAAAAGGAAGTCCATCAGGAGGTAACTCTGTATGACTGTGGAAGCAGAGGTTATGATAGTAAAGGTGGTTGACATAATAGTGTGCATTCGCTTTCTTACATGTTTGATTCATTCATCGCTCAGTTGGTCCTTCTCTAATTTTTTCCTTGAGTTTCTCATCTATCAACCTGTCAATAGCATCAACACTAAAAGTATATTCATCATTAGATGCATATTTCATTGATTGCTTGAAATCAAAGATCAGTTTCTCTTCCTCATTGTTCATAGTTATGATTCCATTATGAACATTGATAATAACTTTTGTAGTATTAAGAGAATATATACCTAACAACAGAGGCATATGTGTATCCTCTTTCATGTCTACCATAACAAAATCAATTGGTACATAGATCAATTGAACTCAAATTTATGTTTTAAAGCTTATTTGAGTCATTTGCAACATCATAAATCAATCATCAAAAGACTGCACGCATAAATATTTTGAATTTAGATCTAAAGCATCAAATCAATAAGATCAAAAGGCTTCAAACTTGATTTCCATTTCATAAGCAAGTAATTTACATAATTTATAAAGAAAAGCAAATAAAAATGGGCCTCTTCCCTACCAAATTAAACACCACTCACCTGAATTTTCAGATGATATGTCGGGTGAGAGCAAGAAGGCTAAGCAAGTGCAAAACAAGTTTGACCCCTCTCACAATATAAACAGAGAAATAAAGGTTTTTTTTATTTGATGCCTAATACATTATTTATAGACTGATTTTGCTAAGCTTCACATTGGATTCTCTTTTCTTCTTGATTTTCTGTTGCATTTTGCTTTATTTGCTGATTTGAGTCTTGTATTGTATTCTATGTTGTATCTTGAGCTTTCAGGCGCCAATTATGATCCCATTCTATTATTTAGGTTCTATTAATCTTCTAGAAGCTGTAGAGGGCATCCTTGATCGATGTCATTGATTCATTTTGATTTAAGGTGCAGATTGTGCCAAATAGAGATCAATCCATGTGCTCTCATCTAATTGGCATTTGTAGTATTCTAGAATGTTCTTCAGGTGTCCTTTGCTAACCTCAGCTAATTTTCCAAGGCATTAGAAGGTTCTAATACCGTTTTGAGATTGATGTTGACACTTAGAACATCTTTCATGCTTCATTCGAACAACTAAGTAGGCTTTCATCATTTTGGCTCCCTTTTAATTCCAATTAATCTTCAAACTTTCTCAATTAGGTATTGTGAGATTGGAGAACATCCTTAATTGATTTGATCTAGCTTCAATTGACCCAATTCAATCTTCATTTTGGTCGCGAGTGAGCTCAAAGCTGATCTCCTCATTCAGCCAATTTTAATTCAAATTGAGCATTCTCTTGACATCGTGAGACCCTTAGGAGCATGCCAAGTATCTTGCCTTGAGTTCTAGCATCATAGATTGCAAGCTTGGATTTGGTACCGACGGGTTTTAGCTCAACTTCTTTCCTTCTCCTTTGAGCTTTGGATTCATCTATGATTACCATGATAATCTCCTCACTCTCCACTTTCGATCGATATATAACTTGCATGCCAACTCTGAAGTAATATCGAGTTTGGATTTCACTAGAGTTCTTCAGTTTGAGATGAGGAAGAAGAAGAACAAAAGCAAGACACGTGGCAAGCTCCCATAGGTCGAGTTCATCTTCTCTTTTTTTTCTCTTAATTATGATTTGGTTGGAGGAATTATGACTCCGGCAGAAGGATTTAAGCCTTGATGAGTCACTGACAAGATCAGAGGTTGGGTCTTGGGCAGTGTCTAATTAGGCACTAACATGATGGGGCCCAATTTTCAAGTTTAATGAGATACAGCCTCAGCGACCCCTCATTCCTTCTTTTGTGTAGATTTGGTTCTTGTGGACCACAAGGCTGACAGCTTCTTTAAGTTGTATTGGGTCTGTGTGAGCCCAGTTCATTCAAAGCCTATAAAAGAAGAGGAAATGGTATTGAGGCTCAATTTGCACCCAACTGTTGCTTAATGCTTTGAAAATTTGAATTTAGTTTGTTCAAATCACTTTTGAATTGTTTGGAGGCTCAGATGATCGAATTTTTGTGTGAAATAAAGCTAAAAAAAATCACAAATTTTCTGTAGAATTTATTGGTATATAGCTTGACCAATTTTTTGAGCTTTTGACCTTTGATTAATTCCAAAATGATATATGTGATCATTTAATAATATGGCAATCATGTTAATTGCACATATTAAAGTCCAAATAATTCTTGCAATCACATAGACACCTTGTTAATTCTTGAAAAAAAAACACTCTTGAGCCTCTTTTTGAACTTGGTTAGGATTTGGTGAGGTTTTTGGCAATTTTGCACATAAGACCCTAGTTTCTTCCAAAATTGAAACAGCCATTGCTTGATGCTTTTGGTTGCTTGAATCATATTTTGATGCTTGCTTTATTTTCTTCTTATGGTAGCTGAGAGAGTCATGAACTCGAAAATTCTCTCTGGTGTACCACTATTCTTTACTCAAATGGTAGCTGACACTGCATTTTCTCCATGCAGGTGTTGAAGTGTGCATTTCTTGGTGAAGATCTTTAGTGAGGTGCACGAGTCTGGTTCCTTTACAGCCTCCTTGGTTTCTTTCCAGGTACACTACTATTCTCCTCCTTAAGTGAAGTAGATTAGGGTAGCTACTTTATTGAAAGCATGCCAATTGGATACATTGTGTTGTGATTGCTTGGTATTTTCATGGGAGGTGACCACCCTCTTTGGCATTATGTGCTATCTTGCACATACATGCTTTTGGTAATGTGTGATGTGTTGCACCATGGTGTTTTTGGATTGTGCTATTTTGCACCAGGTTGTTTTTGGATTGTGCTATCTTGCACATATTTGTTTCATATATTATCTGCTATCTTTGACATGTTTGTTCTGGAATAGATGTGCCATCTTGCACATGTTTGTTTTCGTTATTGATGTGCCATCTTGCACATTTTTTATTCTGGTATTGATGTGCTATCTTGCACATGTTTGTTTCTGCGATGAGATACCCAACAATCTCTCGGGTTGGGTTAATCTTTTTGCTTTCTCGGTATTGATACTCTGGTTTAAGATATTTTGAAGTGCCACTTGACAGTTCTCTTGTCAAGACTTTTTCGGCGGGATGCTTCAACAATTTGAAGACTTTGAAGGTGCCACTCAATGATTCCCTTGTTGAGGTACATGCGGCAAAAATTCTTTGATGATCTTCTGGGTTGAAGAGTTTCTGGTATTTTCATGGCAGGTGACCATCCTGTCATAATCATCCAACTCTCTCACGAGTCAAGATGAACTTCTGATGTTTTCATGGTAGGTTACAACCCCGGTGTAATCATCCAACTCCCGCAAGAGTCGAGATGAACTTCTGGTATTTTCATGACAGGTTACCTTCCTTGTGTAATCATCTAACTCCCTCAAGAGTCGAGATGAACTCTTGTTCTAATAAGTGTATTTTGAGTGTAGATAATCACAAGGTTGAATCTATAATTATTCTACAAGAGGAGGACAAAACCTTAGTACAAGAGCAAATGAAGAGTATCTTGAAGAAAGGGGAATTATAACCACATATTATTCCAATTCATTAGGAGAGGTACATTTAAATTTTTGTAGTTTAGGCACTAAGTCTATATCAAAGAATAGAAAACCTTTGTATGATGATCAAGCCATCTTTAGTAAATATGAATTAAGAGTCAAATATGATAAAGCAAGGATTAGCTTGGATAAAAAAGATGAAGAGATTAGTGGACTTTTGAAAATAATTTGTGAATTGGAGTCTAAGTTGAATCTTCTCGAGTCCAAAAGCAAAGTAGAGTCTATTTCAAAAATTGAATCTCATTGTGTTAAGACTTGTACACCTACTTCTACCATTCACAAGAGAAAACAATCTAAACCAAAATGTATTCACCATGCATTTAAGTACAATAAAAGAATTTCACACAATAAATTGTACAAAGGCAAGGATAATGCTTCCTTGGGCATTATTCGTAAGAATATAGATATTAACAAGTCCAAGACAATTCAAGAGTTCGATAAACATAAACCTAAGACCTACATCAATAAGAGGTACTATTTCAAAAAGTCTAGGATAATGGAAACTAAGAGACATTATTACAAAGAAAAATATCTTGAACATAAACATAGGACTTTTCACCCTTGCACAAAAATATTTTGGATATATAGTAACTCAAATATTGCTTGTAACCATTGTAATCATCTAGGTCACATAGCTTTTGAATGTCCTTTCAAAAGAAATAAACATAAAGAACTTTATATTTGAGTTCCAAAAACTCTCAAATCAAATTAGATTAATCTTGAGTATCTCAAAATTAAAACCTTAAAATCAAGTTTTGTTTAAGCAATAATTGCATGTCTTTTCAAAATACTTAGGTATGCTTGGCTTCATCATACAAATGGTTTTCTTAGATCATAGATAGTGGTTGCTTACACCACATGATGGGTTATAGATATGTTTTTAATAATCTTACATCATATGATGGAGGTCAAATGATCTTTGGAAGTAATGAACGTGAAAGTAAAATCGTTGTAATTGGGTCTATTGGTAATAATCATGTAACTATCGATGGTGTTTATCTTGTTAATGGTTTGAATTTCAATTTGCTAAGTGTGAAGTTGTGTGATTCCGGTTTCTACCTTAGCTATAATGATCAAGAATGCTCCTTTTACAGTATCAAAATAAATGAGTTAGTCTATACCGGTAAAAGAACTAAGAATGTTTACTATCTTCATATCAATCATTTTACTACCGGTGAACTTTGTCTAAATGCAACCAATTCTGACTCATGGTTATGGCATCGAAGGTTAGGTCATACATCATTTAACTCTATTAAAATACTAGTCAATATTTAGTTAGTTCGGGGTTTGCCAATCTCTAAAATGAATGTTGATAGTATTTGTGATGCTTGTATGAAGGGTGAATTTACCAAGACTAGTTTTAAGCCAAAAGACCGTATTTCAACTAAAATACCATCAGAACTTATTCACATGAACTTGTTTGGACAATTAACATACCTAGTTTGTAAGGAAAATATTTGTTTTTTTGTGATTGTTGATGATTTTAGTAGGTATACTTGGGTTAACTTTTTGAGATACAAAGAAGAGCTTAATTTGTGAGTTTTTTTTATTGATTAGCAACTTTTCTACCTCTTTAAATAAATAGCAAAAAAAATTCCAAAAATGTAAAATTCAATCTTCAAGTAGATTTCAATATGTAGATCATATTCAACGGTTCGGATCGATCGTTGGGATTTTCAAATAGGAGATAATGAATGTGAAGCACGAAGAGTTTGATGCTCCATGGAACACCCTAACCTATCTCTCTCTCTATATATATATATATTGTAACTAATATATAGCAACTTTAATATGATCTACTTGGCTTATTCAATAGTTAACAATTATTTTAAATAATCCTTGGCTTATTCTCGGAGATTTTTTTACTTCTGCCAACGGTCTTTAATAATTTCTTCAATAACATTTGTCTTATGGAGGTTTCTAAATCTTCTTTCTGTGGTAGTGCTTCCAAGGTGATATGAATGCTCTATTTTTTTAATCTTGAACTTAGAAATGAAGTTTGGATACTTTTCTTTAATGGAGAGAGCAAAAGAAAGAGAGTGTCATGAACATGCACACCTAATATTTCATAATTCATATACTTTGGAGATTCAATGCTTAAATACAGTATGCCTTCAAGATCTTGAATAGATTTCATAATTATAATTGATGCATCAATAATTATAATCAAATAACTTAAGTTATATATGTATTCTTATTCAAAATTTTAATAAAATATGTATTATGGCGTGTCTTATTTAATCACATTTACACATCTAATATATTACTAAATATAATATTTTGGATAGTATTTACTATATATTAATCATGTTAACACTTAGTTCAAAATTTATTTATTGAATTTCACTTCTCAATTCTAACAAATTGTAACACAAATATGTGGACTACGAGATGCAATCTTTTGCAAACAAGAATGGAGGCCTTATGTCACAATCCAATTATCTCTTTAAGTTAACATCAAAAACTTTTTTTTACAAAATGTAACGAAGTGCCCCAAAGAACCTATTTCATTCTATATTATTCTCGTTTCTTTCAAAGAACCATCCATCCCACTCGGAAAATTTATTAAAAGTTTCAAAGGCACGTCGACTATGTTTTTCCTCATGGAATGAATACTTGTTAGTACGAAGGTTAATTAACTTTTACCATGATATAATTCAATCTGATATCTCCCACTAAGGATAATTGAACTTTACCTGCTGTCCAATCAATTTTCAACTCGCTGTCTCCCCTTTCTCTGTTCACCTAAAGCCTCTTAATAGTACCCTCCTTTCTCTTTCTTTGTCCCCCTTCTTTGTTATTTGGTACTCTCTCCCCCCGCTTGGTATGAAGCAATAGTACCATCTTTCTCCTTTTTAGGCAAATAAATCCTCCACCAACATGCAAGAATTCCTCTGAAAGTAGAAGCATGTAAACCTCCCATACCAACAAAATTCCTTATCCCTAAAGTAAGCATCTCTCTCCCCTTAAAAGTTTTATTTTCCTTTGCTTCATAAAGTACAGAAATATCGTCTTATATGTTTTTCTTATTTTATTTCATTTTATGCTTTCGTAATGTTTTAAATACAGATGCATTCATGAGAACAGAAAATTAAAGATATACCCGTATATACTTTCTAAACATAGTAAGGTAGATCTGCTACTATATCAATACATCCAACACCAATTGAAAAAAAAGATGAATTTATATATCTTAGTCACTACATTCGCATATTATACAATTATTTTTTTGATCAAAGAATCCAACAAAAAAATAAATGTATAAAACGATTGATGTAGGTTAGTTAACCCTAAAAATGGATAGCCCTCATGATTCACAAAGTGGCCAAGCATCCCCATCAGCAGCAGGTACAGGGACCTCAGCATCTGGGTCATCCTCCTCAGTATCTTCACCAAGTCGGTACGAGTCACAGAAGCGGCGAGACTGGAATACCTTTGGCCAATATTTAAGGAACCGGCGAACACCTCTCAGCTTGGCTCAGTGTGGTGGCGCGCACGTGCTCGAGTTCTTGCGATATCTTGATCAGTTTGGTAAAACAAAGGTACTGATGTACACATTAGTTCATCTAAATTGAGAAAACTACAACATAAGGAGATTTAGCAATACTCATAAAGCAACGGTCAAACGAGATTTTGTAAAACACTTTTGACAAAAGTGGAAAGCTTAGATATTTCCAATTGTTTTCCAACTGATATAGTATTTGCAATTGTTTTCCCAGGATCACAAAATACAACATACAATATTACAATCAAGCAATTAACCATGATTGTAAGTTCTGATGCTCTTTTCTTCATCTTGAAGAGAGAAAGACGAGATATTTCCATTATGATGCATGTATTCCCAGAAATAATCTGAAAAAATGAAAAAAAGTTATCCCAATCTTATTTATTCACTTTTACTGTTCTAATTTGAATATATTTTCATTGAGAATGTTAACATAAGAAGCTAGCTAAGAAAAAATGCTCTATATCAATCCTTCTCGGAGTCCCTCACACCCTTGTCATCCAATTCCTATTTTCTCACTTTTTCGGTATTCACTGGCAGCACTATATGCTACAGCTGTTGGTAAATATGCTTCTAGTTTAACAAAGAGAAATCCAGAAACAAGAAGAATAGTAAGAGCAATTCAAACTCAAGTTACAATTATGCCTTCTGCACTACAAAATTCTCCCAACAACATTCATGTCATTTTTATTTCTAATCGAACTACAGGTGCACACACAAGGATGTCCATTTTTCGGTCACCCCAACCCGCCAGCACCGTGCCCTTGCCCGTTAAGGCAAGCATGGGGCAGCCTTGATGCCCTTGTTGGCCGGCTGCGGGCTGCATATGAGGAGAATGGGGGACGGCCCGAATCTAACCCATTTGGCGATCGATCCGTTCGGCTCTACCTTCGTGAGGTCAGGGAGCACCAGGCACGCGCCCGGGGTGTTAGCTATGAGAAGAAGAAGCGCAAGAAACCACAAAATCAACCAGAGCACCTGTCACCTCCACCAGGTGCATCTTGAGATCAGAAATCATATTTGACTAATAAATGTGAGAAGATGTGTTTATTCATGGTCTTCTTTTACATTTCTCTCATTTAATGTCTCATTTGTCAGTAAGCTAGGTAAGGCAATTTATATTTATATTATTTGAGAGGTATATTTTATGTAGCCATTCTACTTCTACTGTATTGAGTTGATATTTATGTATTATTCATTTTTCTCTTGTCGAGTGCAGATTAGTCGTGCGAATCTTTCTGTTTTTTCGGTTTCAATCTTCTCCTTCTCAAGGGAGAGGAGGTAAGAGAGGGTTTAGTTTGGATCTATATACCCTAGCTGACCATTTAAACGTAGTAATTTTTTTTTTTTGAGAAAGAAATGTAGTAAATTGACCATGGTTTATGGCACAATCCTTTTATTAGGTTTAGGTCGCGAACACCTGTCACGAGAGAGAGAGAGAGAGAGAGAGCTTCCTTGGTAGCCACAGAGGTCACTGTACTTCGAGAGGGAATGTTAAAGAGAACAAAAACTATTTTATGAAGAAGGGGAATTTATTAATCACTCAAAATGTTTAGCTTAAATTAGAACTAGTAAGATACAGAACTAAATGTAACTCAGCAAATGAGGAATACATAATTTTGAAATTAGTATTTTCATCCAGTGCACTATTGCCAGTGTGTTAATTAGTGCATCTATTTGTCTCCCTTGAGATAGCTGAAATCTTGACCTGCCAATTCCGACCAACACCCTCAACAATTTTTCGTATTAGATGGTGTGATAGATCTCCTTGGTTATTAATTTCCTCATCGATTTGCTCGAATTGCCTCCGCACTGTCTGATTCAACTTCAACTTTCTGACCATTCATACCCCAAGCTAGTTGGAGCCCTTCCAGAATTGCCCACAATTCAGCGATTAAACTTTGGCAATCTCCAATATTGAGTGCACTGTACTTTGAAACTGAGAAAGAGATCTATTTAGTCCTGAGATTTTTTTTTTTCTCATGATGTGAGCTTAAACTGAGTCTGTTGATCTGTGATCTGATCAGTTGGAATAAATGTGGATTCTCTTTTGTTTCTTTTTATTGTACTCAATGTCCCCTAGAGATACCATTACCTCACTTCATGAGCTATATATACCTAAACATAGCAATAGCTCGTCCACTAACTGTAATTAATAACAAATAATTTTCTAACAAAAATAATGTAGCTTCTAGTAGTCCGACTATGCATCCCGTTGATACTAATAGACTAATAATCCATATCCTTTCAGAATAGGTTGTTAGCTCCACTAGGTCATATGCTATTATTAATTGTATACAACACGGCCATGTTCTCACTATATCAGTATACGGGTAGAAGAAAATGCTACATTTAAAAACTTGTGTAATTAGTAATTATAATTTGAAACATAACATCCTAGCTCCTGGTCACAGACTCACAATGCATATAGCAACTCCTGCTGATATATATGAAAGGAAAAGACAAACCTACTATACGTTTTAGTGCTCAAATATTACGTTTGAAAACTTGAAGTACTACCTGCTTGGTATATATGATTATCTCATTAAATTTTCATTACTTTTGTTTTATCCGTTGCCTTTCTTAGGGTTTATAAATATTGACTACATATTTTACATGTCTAACTAATTAATTTTTGGCATTTATTACATTTTATATATGCATGTATTGGCGTATAGCCCCACATCAGTTTTTAGTTAATTACTTTTTAGAACTTTTAAAAAAATAAGTTTAAAACATATTATTAGCGTTTATTTACACATAGTGTGAAATAATCACACAGTGTATTGAACATTCACATCAGTTTTTAATTAATTTATCTAATTACGTTGATCCACTTGAAAAATTCTTTGGTGGAATTTAATCATCCAAACTAATTAAAATCAGCAATTAAGAATTCCAGCGCTCCTGTGTAGACCTGTCTGGCGTGCATAACGATCACGAAAGAGGGTAGTTTCGTTAATCGTTTTGTTTAATGAACGTTTAAGAAATTTTGTTTTGTTAATTGTTTTGTTAAAGAAAACGATCAAAACGATCGAAACGAAACAAAACGATCAAACTCATTCTCTTCGCTCTTCATCCATCTCCTCTCTCATCACACTAAAGTAAACCAAAAACTAATGGTGAATACACTAGAATCAAATCTTTCATCTCCTCATTCGAGCAATCATTCATCTCATCTCTCATCACCTTCTCTGGACATAGTGTTTTTCTCTGAAATCAAAACAATTCTAACGATACACAGTCACAAACGAAACTACGAAACAAACGATCACGAAATAATATATTTGCGTTAACCGTTTTGTTATTTAAATGAAAGAAATTTTTTTGATCGTAATTGTTTCATTGTACCGAAACGAAACGAAAAACAATTAAATGACTGACCATTTGACAGACCTACTCCTGTGTATCAATTTTTATGTAACTTTCACTACTACAATAAAGGCCTTTTATAGCTGCCTAAAAAAGTATTTTATATCGGACCCTGAAGTTACTATTAAAGGGGCTATTAAAGGTTGGTAAACTTCGCTATTAAATTGAGATATATTATAGCGGACCACAACTGGCGACCGCTATTAAAAACTCTATTATAGCGGTCTTTAGGCTCAAACCCGCTATAAATAACTCTATTATATATAGCGGCACTCAATAAATGCCCGCTATAATTGTTTTTAAAATAAAAAAAGGTTGCTATCCGCTTTTGCATTTAATGCGAAATTGACTGATTTGATAGACATTTTTGCACAAATGTCTGTTTGTAATATATAATCAACAGAAATTTTTACTTATTGCAAATATGTCTTGTTGCTAATTTTAAATAGCATAATTTTATTTTTAAACGGCCTTATGAAACAACTCAAATTTTTTTACAGTAATAATTAAAACTCATATATATATATCAAGCTTTTAAAAAACGGAGTTTAAACTTCAGTTAAACCGGTTTAACGGGAAAAACTTGTCATGGCATTAAGTTTTCAGGAAAAAACGTTTTTAACTGGTTTTCTGCAGTTTAACGGTTTTAACTCCGTTTTAACTCCGTTTAAACCGTGTAAATCCGTTAAAATCAGGCCGTTTTAACGCCATTTTTTATTTATTTTTTTTTTTTTTTTTCTTTGTGTTTTTGCTGGATGCTTACTGTAATGTACTTGGTGATTTGTTAACTTGTTGAATTAATTTAGTTTTTCAATTTTTGTTTACTATTTTATTAACTTGGAATTAGTTATTGTGAACTTAGTCGGGTAGTTACTAGTGTTATGATGATGTGTTGATTGTTTGGGTACACTGGTCTTGTGTGTTATATTGATGCTGGCATGAGATATTATTATGTTGGTACAACTTACGCAATTAGATAGTGGAGGTTATAAAAAATACACATTTCAAAATAAAATACATTCTAAATTCTAATTATTAAACATATCATATAACATCATTTATATTTTTAAACAATGAAAAAGACAGCAATGCTAATAATAATGTTAAATATATTATATAATATATAGTTACATAGAGTCATACATATGACAAAAGTGTGTATGTTTGCACCATAATTTGGTCTAAAATAAATAAATAATAGACAAAAAATGGTTGGCCGTTTTTTAATTTAACTTCCGTATAATTCCGTTTTAACGTTAAACCGTTAAGCGACCACCTCACCGTTAAGGGCCGTTAAACGTTTTTTAAAAGCTTGATATATATATATATATGAGCATGGCTAAAATAATATGCATAGTACACTCTATTTCGTACTATGCATATAGATATAGGTCAATAAATTGAGATTTAAGTTGCTCAATAAATTCTTCATATGAAAATATTGTAGGAAAACAAATTTCGTGATTTTTAGAGCTTTCTTGCTATTTTTTAAATATTTTTTAAAAACAGTCCAGATTTAATACTACAAAAGTGTCATTTCTGGACTGTTTTTAAAAAATATTTAAAAATAGCAAGAAAGCTCTAAAATTCACGAAATTTTATTTCCTACAAGATTTTGATATGAAGAATTTATTGAGCAACTTAAATATCAATTTAATGACCAAATTAAATACAAATGACCCCATAGTACGTTATGTGTTGTACTATGCATATTATTTTAGCCATGCTCTATATATACAGTCATACTTAGAACACAATAATATTTGAAGGACGAAAGCAGAATGTGAGAATATTTTTGTGGGAAGAAGAAAGAATGAGAAAAGATTTATGTAAGAATAAAGAAGAATGAGAGAATATTTTAGTGAAGTAAGAACGATGGAGAGTTGATATTTATATAGAGAATTAAAATTTCTGGAAGAGAAAGGAACTTTATTAGCGGAGAAAGGGACTAATTGTTCAATAACATCAAATTATATTTCCTCACGGTATAACATCAAATTTGATCTCGATCGGTTGAACAATTAGTGGAAAATAACTGTCATGTGCATTTTACTCCTCATGGTTGTGTTGTACAGGACCAGGAAATTATGAAGATAGTCGGGAAGCATAAGAGTGAACGACTTTTCATTGTTGATGGTGAACAAACTTGTCAGATACAATTGGTGTTATTTTTTCTACATCTGTAAAAGAAGATCTTTGGACTTTATGGCATCGTAAATTAGGTCATTTGATCAATTCTAGTAGTCTATATGTTATGTTTGAAAAATGTCTTATGCCAAATAAAAATATTAGTCCGAGTTTGTGTACTACTTGTATGTTAGGCAAAATTTGTCCATTCTGACATGTGGGGTCAATCTCCCATTCTTTTTGGATCTGGATACTAGTGCATACTTGGATATATTTAATACTAAATAAATTTGATGTCTTTGATATATTTAAAGTTTATGTTGCAATGATCGAAAATCAATGTAAGCACCATAAAAAATTTGAGATCAGATTCGGGCGGGGAATACATTTCGAATGATTTTCAAAGGTTTCTTTTAGAAAAGAGTATTTTTTATGAAAAATCTTGTTCATATATACCTCAACAAAATGAAGTAGCCGAGCGGAAAAACCGACACATTTTAGACATTGTTAGAACACTTCTTTTAGAAGCTGCTATGCCACCTACCTTTTGGAATGAAGCTATTCGCACTTTTGTTTTTCTAATAAAATGCCAAATTTCAAAAAAATTGCAGAATGAATCACCTTATTTCCGGTTGTACCACAAACATCCCAGTTATGACATGCTTCACACCTTTAATTGCATGTGCTATGTTCATCTCCCATTTAGAGAACACAAAAAACTCTTATATTTATCAATAGAATGTGTCTTTCTAGGTTATGTTGTTGGTCAAAAGGGTTTTCAGTGTTATGATCTCAAACAAAAAATAAAATGAGAATTTCACGCAATGTGGTGTTTCTTGAGTCTGTCTTTTATTATAAAAATTGTTCCAATTTATCTCCTATAGTTTCTAAGTCTACGTTACATCTTTTCCAGCAAATAAATCTTGTTACAAAGACACCCACTAAGAGAAGTTGCAATCCTTGTGTTGCCTGACCTACAAAAAAGTAAAAAAAAAAAGGAAAGAGAAAAAGTAAAAGGAGAGAATTATGAAAATAAACTAAAAATAATAGAAACATATCAAATGTAAAGGTTCACTCATCACCTCAGAAACACATGCCTCCTCTCTAACAGAATTCTGTGGAGCACATATTGTCTCGCTAGCACCATCAAAATTCTCTAAAGCACATGTCGCCTCTCTAGCTCTCTCCTCACTACCCACCAACCCCACACCTCCCCACCTCTCCATCCACAGTCACTCTTCTTATACCCCAAGAACTCGCCAGCCAACTGGCTACTTGACAGCAATTTACTTGTCAGAACCCTATAAGAGATCAGAGAGGGGGCGATGCGCACAATCACATGAGTCAATCATGGCGATTGGAGAGGAAGAGGAAAGCATATTAGAGAGGAGATGATGAAAATCATGTGCACAATTTACCAAATGTAAAGCTTCACTCGTCACCTCAGTCATGGCGATTGGAGAGGAAGAGTGCGGCTAGAGTTTCACAGGGTTATTAGATAGAATTCTTGTTTGGTTTCTATTTTATTAAGTACTAAAAAGTATATTAATTTTTAGAATCTAAATAGTTTTTATGCATGGTAAATATGCCTACTTTGCATGAGTATTCATGTTAACTGCATATGTATAATTTATATGGGCCGAAATATTTTTAGTTTCTGTTGATCGGTTTGCTCACCCATGCATATTACTTTTTCTGCATCGACCAAAGTTTATGATGTAATTCAATTTACATTACCCATGTTGTTGTAACATTTTCTAGTAGTGTGAGGCTATTTTGCTCCCTGGAAGATATACAATAAAATTCTATTAGCAATCCTCTCTCTAGAGTTTTGTCAATTTCTATTTTATAGTTCCAATTAGCATTAATTTCATACTTTTCTGACATCAATTATGTTATTCTTTTTAAGTTAGTTTTTTTCGAAGAAAACTCTTTTCAGTTTGTTTTGACTTAATATTCTGAATTTCTAATTCATACTCTCTAGCACAAAAAGAAAGATAAAACAAGCTATTGACCACGTAAAATGATAAATTTATATATTGATGCAGCATAAATGAAGAGAAATATAAATAAGAGAGATTTGAGTTTTAGAATATAATATCTCCGTTTTCAGTACTTAAACGAAGATGAGAGGTATATGAGAGAAGAAAATTTCAGATATAAAAATCTGACATGTACGTTTACAATTGAGCTGTGTACAATAGAAACACTAGACATGATACCTCAAAAAAAATGCTGGACGAACACTTATCTCAAAAGAAATTACCCTAAGAAAAATAGAGAAAACCAAAAGACAGTCAGGAGAATGTGTACAAAGGAACCTTTCATCAGTAGCAGCATCTATGGTGAGGAAAGATGCATACCAAGTACCAGCGCATCCCATTGCATCACAACAGATGGAAGACAGTATTGCAGTGCATGCAGCTGCTTCTTTTTGGCCTACAAGTACGATAGCAACATATACTATTGTAGACAGAACGACCAAACGACTGCGCCCACAAGTGCACATTACAAATTCAAAATGCTATTTTTTATCTTGGGAAAATGAAAATTAAAAACTATAAAATCAGAATAAAAACCTTGAAAATTTATAACAAGACAATATAAATCAGGAATTCACATTTTTTTTACATATAGGAGTTCACTACAATAAAAAAGAACTTTAGTGCCATCTAATTATCACCGAATCTTAGTGATATTCAGAATTAAAAATACTAAAGAGTATTAACTTCAGTTTTTTAATAAAAATTGGTGATAAAAATACTTTTATTATCGGTTTTTAAGAAGCAATCGGTGATAAAAGTTTTATCACCGGATTTTTTTAGTAAACCGGCATTGAAAATTTGAATTTAGAAAATCTGCGTCGGCTCCTAGCTCATTTTTTCTCTCTCCCTCCGCTTTATCTCCCATGTCTCGCTATATATATACCTCCCTGCTATCTCCATCCTCTATCTCTATACTTTTGAAATTTGTAAAATCTTTCGAGGATGAGAAAAGGAATTTATGGGTTGAGGCAAGTTCTAGAGGATTTTGTGGTCCATGGTCTTCTCGGTTCTTCTTGGGTTAAGGTCGTTGATTGTTCGGGATTTACCTTCTTCCTAGCCATGATTTTCTTTGGCCTAGGGAGACTTGGTGGTGCCATGAAAAATATAAGTGCAAGAATGCATGAACAATTGAGAACCTAGGAAACTTCGAAAGCACTTGAGATCCTTGAAGAATTTGAGTAATCCTCTTTGAATTAAGAGTTTTGAGAGTGCTTGAGGGCTAGGGTCCTGGAAAAGAACTACCAACAATGAATTGGTTCGAGTTTGGTTTTGATTTGTAATGAGTTGGAGAAGGAGAAGGAGAAGGAGTTTTAATGAAGTTTTCTTCTTGCATTACTAGACCCATTGTAACGGGTTGAGAGTCGTTATAACAGGTTTCCAACATTATAACGCTTTTGTAGTCCTTTGATCCAGTCAAATATGTTCATTCCAACGGTTGAATTTATTGGAAAATTAAGACTACAACTAAGGCTTAAATGAGAAAGTTCAAGATTATCAAGAATAAGCACAATTCACACAACTAACTCTAACAATTGTAAACAAAGAACTCCAAGAATTGCAAGAAAGTAATAAAGAGAGATAAAGAGAATAAGAGAGAGTGAGAAAAATGTGACACTTGATGTAACATGGTTCAGCTGAAATCTTTTCAAAGCCTACGTTCACGGGACTCTCTGATTGCACATCGAGGCCGATACACTATCACAAGAACATTCTTACAAATTCGGTGGATTTTAGTTCCCTTATAAAACAAATGGGCAACTAAGAATCTCGATCCAATTAAGAGATCAAAGAACAATCCACAAAGGGATTGAACAACTATCCACAACAGGATCAAAGGAGGATGAGTCTGACACTATCTTTCAAACATCTCGACAACTTAGAACTCAATCACTCAAGTCAAACTATCTCTCAATTGATTTCTAGAATAGATGATTAGATGATAGTTGGGGAAAGTCAGAAGGAAACTTTGATCTCTCTCAGATTGTAAGAATGAATGTAGATAGTTTTCTTGAAGAGAGGAGAAAGAGATCATCACAAAAAACATTTGTATTACACAGACTTACTAGCTCTACTTGGGGCCACCATTTCTTTAGCATTTTCCTTCAAGATTTTTTCTTGCTCTTCCCTTTTTTGGCTATTTTTGTGCCTTTAGTCATTGCCAATGTTATCATCATCTTGATCATTGGTGGATCGACAATTCCATCCCCCTAGATTATTTTATGTATCTGTTCAAGATAGTTTGATTGCATGTTGTTGTTGACTACTAGAGCGATCTTGTTTTCCTCTTCTCCTCCTAGATTAACTTCTTCTTTGCATTTGGAGTCACTTCTCCAAATAAATTGCATGACTTTCTTCTTGAATTTACCATCTTGTCCTCCCTTTCTCTTGGATGGAAATGTCATGTAACAAATTCGAAGAATATGACTCTCCTTGTTGCATGTCAGGCATACTACTCTCTTTTCTTGTGCTAGTCTCTCTTTGTTGACCTTCCACTCGAAGCTTATGCTCCCCTTTATCACCTTGACTTGGAGCTCATCATCCTTTAAGATTTCATGTTGGAGCCTTTGGAAGACAACTTCATTCGAGCCGAATCGATATGTGGAGTTGTAGTTCGGTGATTGTGTCGGTAAAGCTAGTATCTTGGAAGTTGTTGTGCTCTTGACATCCTTGTGTTTCTCTTTGAAGAAAATTAGTTGAGCAAAGACTTCTTCGGGGTTGAAAGGCGTCCTCTTGGCTTGCATCGTCTCAATTGAGCTAACTATAGAATCTCACAATGGCCTTTTTGACACAATTCTACGTAGCTTTTCTATAAGGTCTTCATCACTTATGTTAGATCCAACTTCTATAAATTCAATTCTCAAAGAAAAAAGTCTAAGGTATAGATTCTCAAAAGACTCGTCATCTTCAAACTTGAGATTTTCTAGTTTGGTTGCTAACCCTACTTTTCTTATTTTCTTCATATGCTTGTTTCTTTCATACCTAACTATGAGGGCTTTTCATATTTCTTTAGCATTAGTGGTGTTAGCAAGTAAGAGAGCAATATTTTCATGAATGGAGCTAAGGATTGTGTTAATGGCATTATTATTTTTGAACTTAAGTTCCTTAGACTCACTAGTACGAGTAGTAGTATTGTTCTCATATTGGAGAATCCAACCTTCCTGAATAACATCTCAAAGATCAATTAAATTTAGGTAGTTAACTACACCCTTCTTCAAGTAAGAGAAATTTTTACTACCTACACAAAAAATGGGGGTTCTTTGCAAATTTCAAAGGCTTATTTTCAATTTAATAAAGTTCGAGATTGCTAAGTTTGAACTTGTGAGCTAAGATACCACTTGTTAGAAAACTTAATGTCCTACTAAAGATTAGGACTTAAGGTAGAATCAGCAAAGTTTGAATGCGGAAGCGTATTTACTCAACAAGACATTAAGCTACTTAGCAATTTGCACAATTTTAGCAATTCAATTTCACAATAAGAGATGCAACAAGAATACTCAAGAATTGAAAGAAAAAGATAGTGAGAGAGAGAGAGCAAGAGTAAGGTGACACTCGATGTAACGTGATTCGACAATCTTTGTGTACATTGACGGGATCGCATTTCCACACGTATCGGGCCGAAAATCAACACTAAACCAAAAGTGTTCTACAAAGGATCTAATCCTTGGATCAAGACAAAACTCTTGCTACTCACACTAAAGCTTGCAAGATATCACTACAAGATGATTAACAATGACTATCCTATTACAACTCTAGCTCTCAAAATAGCTCAGGTTAGGATGCTTGAACAATATGATATCTTTGCTCTAAAAGTGCTTTCAATTACTTGTAACTTGGGGGATGATTTCTTGATCTTTTGAGAAGAAACAAAGCTCTATTTATAGGAACAAGGCATTCACATATCTTCAAGGTGCCAAAATAAGCCCAATCATTACAACGCATTAATATGGTGATATGACGCCCTTGGAACTTCCCAAAAATGCCTTTCTTCTACTCTACAGCTGATTTTTCAGCCCAAGTCTGCAAGAAGGCGTTATAAGCCATGAAATCTATTATAACGCCTCTGAATGCGTTATAACGTTTTTTCCATGCATTATAGTAACACAAGTATCACTTTTTCTTCACATCTTGAGCTTCAGGCATTCGGCCTTCTGGGCCCATCTTTTAGAGAAGTGTTACAACACCATGGCTACTGTTATGAGGCCTTTTGATGTGTTATAACACCTCCTCTGGTGTTACAGTAATGCAAGGCTCAATTTTTCTTGTTTTTTCATGCATGGTGCATCGTTGTGTTTGTCTTGATTTGTTCTACATGTTCTTGAATTGTTTTTCATGTCTTGGACCTCACAAATGATCAATTGCACCTAAAAATACACAACTAAACTTTTGCAAATATTAGCCCATTGTTGATTTTGCAAATTATCGAACAAGTTTGAGCTAAACCCAACACTTGCATGCTAATAGCTGTGGAAGTTCTAGCAAGAGTCATCTGCTTTGCTTTGTTGTTGATCGCTTTATTGCTTTGATGTTGATTGATGATGATTGATGTTGATTGTTGTTGTTTTGGGTTATATGGGAACTTATGGGTTGTGAGGACAACCATGGGTCTGGGTTGAAGTATTATTGCTCTCAACGTAGGTTCATGAGGTTCAGACCCTATATTGATTATTATTTTTGTGGTTCGATTTTATTGTTGATGTTTCTACGGCTTAAATTGTTGTTGTTGATGTTTCTGGTTCAGTTTTGATCGTTGAACTGTTACATATTTGACTGGTTGTTAGAAGCTAGTTATGGTACTGTGTTGTTTTTGTGTATTGATTTATTTTACTTGCTAAGAGTTTGTCTTAAGAGATTGTATTTCTGTGTTTTTGTACATATCTTTCAATGCAGTCTATACAGTCCCCAGTTAAGCAAAAACTCAAAATCTTTCCCTTCCTCTCATCTATCTGTAAACACTTGGTGATTAATGATCAGATAAGGACTTTATTAACCCATGTGTATCGCCTTGTGAGAGTTATTGGATGATATATTTCTTAGGATTTCAAAGAAGGACGTAGCTCACAAGTAGCAATGATGTCTTAGCTAACAAAGGACAATGAGTCAAATAAGATCAGATCTCCTGTTAAGTTTTTTACCAAGAAATTAAACCCCTTCCAATTGTTGATGTTTGATGTGCCTTGGGTTTATGTGTTGGAATTGAGACGTCAATTCCAATAAATAAAGTTTGGACTACGTGTTATATGATTACTACGTGTCACATACTGTCACCTAATATTATGAGGAGTAATATAAGGATATACCAAATAAAGTGATTAACTGATATACAGTGGCATTATATGTATTTCGCTAAGATTTTGGGCACGAATGCATATAGAACTTAAGTAAATTAATTATAATTGTTAATAGACCAATTATGATTAATTATACTATATATTGATGTTAGTGTAAAGTGAGAAATATTGTTTGGACCAAACCCAACTCAAATTGGATAAAAGCCCAAGCAAAACAACACAAACGCCAAGTCTATTGCGGTTGTAAGAAGATCCTTTGCGTCTGCAATGGATATGAGAGACTTGGCAGATTTCCTGCTAAGTTTGGAAACCAAGTCAACTACGGCCGCAATGAATTTTATTGCGGTCGCAAAGACCTATTTCAAGACAATTTTTGGCTGCCTAGATTTGCCGTTATCTTTTCTGATTGAAAAATATAATTAGCATACCAAATTCGTAGGATTATTCACATAAATGAATATTAGAATTGGAAAAGAAATGGAGAGAATATAATTTCAAATATTTGATGAATATTTGATAATTAATTCAGCATCTTTCCAAGATACACTAACGTCTCTATAAATAGTCCTGGGTCAGCACCTGTTTACAACGGTTGGTTGAAAAGTTATTTCCCTGTTATCGACATAGGGCACATGTGCTGTGCATAACCTATCTATCCATTATAGATGTACTTCTTGGTTCCGTTCGTGGCCTCGAAGAAAAGAATGCCACCGGGATAAAACAAATGAGTCGCTTACGCTTGACGAGACACTTCCGCACTTCCACCACAAGAGGCGCTTCATTGAAAGGACGATTGTACAAGGGAGACCGTAGGGGTGGAAGGTAAGTACAGCTTCCGTTCATTTAATTTATTTCACTCACATCGCAACGGTTTCATTTGAATTGAGTGCTTGCAACTATTTTAGATTAGGGAACAATTTTCTTGTAATGATACCCTAATTGAATTGCACCAATCGATTTACAACAAACAAGTGGTATTAGAGCCAACCCGTTGCGCGTGTTTGGAATACTATTTTTACTGGTTTATCGAATTTTTAATTATTGCAATTTGTCGATTTTCTCTTGAATTTGTGAATAATTAGTTCTTTAGAACATTAATTAAACTTTGATTTGAATTTTATCGAATTTCCTCGCCTTTTATGCGAATTTGAAATTGGTAATATTTGAATTAAATGTTTATTAATATTTGGAACAATTATTTCAATTAAAGTTGTTTTTTAGAGTATTAAATGCAATAATTTTGGTCAAAAATTCGAAATGGTTGATCCAGAAAGTTTTATTTCCAAAACAGAGCAATTTTGTGCTAAAACAAGATCAATTGTGGCCGCTAGAAATGATATTGCGGCCGCAATAAATTTTAGGGATGTCCTGTTTTGGAAAATCAGCAAGAATTCCAATATGTGGCACATTGCGGCCGCAATACAATGGTTTTTCAGTACTGTTGTGGGTTGAGAACAAATATGAACTGATAGGTTATTTATTGCGGTCGTAATGACTCTGGGTTGCTGGCTATGAACAAATTGAACTGACAGGGATTATTACGGCCACAACTAAGGGCAATTACGCCCGCAACAGAGCATGTTTTGCACTGTATTTCTGGAAATTCCAAAGAAAAAGGAAATTGTATTGACAGGATTTATTGCGGCCACAATAGAATTGCTTACGGTCGCAATGACTCTGGAAATTGGCACGAATAATTGAATTGACAAGTTAATCGTGCCAATTTTCCAGAAATTTGATTTTCTGTTAATTAGGAGTAGTGTAAATTAATTGTAATTTCGGATATATATATATAATTTATTTATATATATTTACAATTAATCTTGCTACAAAATTAATACTATTTTTATTTTAATATATAGAATTTAGCTATATATCTATAATTAGTATAAAAGCTAAAAAAAAGCCAATATAAAAATTGCTAAATTTTAAAAGGATTCAATTAAGATTAAAATATAGTATTCAAGAATATTTAGTAATTTTCTAAAGATTTTAGTAAATACTAAATATGTTTAAAAGTCTATATCTGGTAAAATATGTATATATATTTTATTAACAATAGAAAATTTGTTAATTCTAATTTAAAGCCCCCATTAGTTAATAAATATATAAACATATTAATGACAAGTAGTTCTCTTTTAGGATACGTTCTAATGTAGAGTTCTCTTTTAGGATACGTTCTATTCAAAGGCAATTAGGAATACATGCCTCATCTAGTTAAACGATATTGTTCGCTTTCGGACATTATTGCTAAAGTTACGAGCAAAATGACCCATGAAAAGTAAAAGAACGTGTGTTAACAACATATTATTAATTTCTCCCTTCGGAGGATTAATACAGTAAGTGGTTGTTATTACACATAAAGTAAGTTGCATAAAGAAAAGTAATGAGAAACTACGTGCTAGTGATGTCTAGAAAAGCATTTGAGGCTTGGTACTTAAGTAGTCCGCTTGTGACTCACCTCCCTCACTTTACTGGCCTGATCTCTAGTACGTAGGCATGTCGCTTAGACTCATCGATAGAGCGACAAAATAGCTCATTTGTACTTGTGCATAATACCAAAATACCTAAGAGTATCGACTACCTCCTTCGGAGCCTCGTACTGGATAGTATTGTTGGTTAAAATGAAAGTCATGGAGTCATTTAGAGTTCTTTTTGTCAAGGCTTTTGAATAGACCATACAAGGAATAAATCATGACAGTTAATTACATGATTAAACAAATATTTTTAAATTAGGTTTCAAGTTATCATATAACTTGCATGACATATATGATAATTCTTAAGCTTCATGTAACCATTAATCGACCCAAGGGAAGATAATAATTATCATGGAAGATTATCATAACAATTATTTGCCAAGCATCAGGCATACAATAAGTGTGGTGATGAATAAGATTTCATATGATCAGTTACTTGGCCCAATGACAGAGTAACTATGATCATTTGTCGTCAACACTTAGTTTGCTACTACGAGATATGTAAAGTAAATAATATCATCGAAAGATGGTTCATTAAAGGAATCAAATATCTTGTTTGGATAATATGAATGAAGCCTTAATTAAAAATGATGCGGTGTTTATTCTTCTGTGTTTGCTAAATTACAAAAAATATTGCTTAAAGCTGAATGCATAAAGAAAATGACACATGATCACGAACTTTTTCCGAGTAAAGTAATACATTTTATTCAGAATAAAATAAAATGAAAGATAATTGGAAAATAAACGATCATGTCATTTAAATTTTTTAATTCAAAATTAAAAGATCAAGGGGCAACGTTAAAGAGAAGGTCAAATTGCTAAAGATATTATTTATATAAATTTGTTTTGATTAAGAATAACAAGATATTAAAATATATTTTTAACAAAACTCGTTTGTGTAAAATAAGAAAGCGAAACGACCTGATTAGTAAAATAACAATTATGCTGCAGAAAAGGTTTAAAGGTTATTTTTTATGCATTATTTTTGCGAAATTTCGTACGTTATTTTGTAACGAAAAGAACTTAAATGAAGGCATAAAGGTTGTTTTTTAAAAATTTGAAATATTTGAATTTTGTGATAAAAAAAAAGGTTAAAAATATCATCCTTTAAAAAAGTTAAAAGTCCCAAACTTTGAACTGCCAAAATAATTTTTGAAATACGTGATATTTAAGTAAGGATGAAAAATGTACAAAATAAATATATATGTATATATCACAATGTTATTTTTGTTTCAAGTATTAAGTTCTACTTAATTCTGAAATAGAAATTTATTTTAATTCAAAATAAGTTATCTTCTATTTTTCATCTAAGCACTTTTTTTTGGGTAAAGCCTATCATTTATAAATATTTTGCACAAAAGTTTTTGGATTAAAATTAACCACCAGAGTTTTATACATATGATCAATTTTTGGATCAAAAGGAATTTTGTCAAAATCAACAAGAATGATGAAATATGAATCCAACAAGAGTAACAGATGTGAAATAATACAAAATATCTATAATCCATTTAATGTGGATAATAGAAAATGACAAGAGTATTATTTTAATATCTGATGTAGATATGGATACGTATTACTCGCATCATCTAAGTTAAGACTTCAGGAATATAATAGATTTAAATTGTCATTTATATTGTCAAATTTTATTCGCAATAAAGGGAAATGTAATAATGCAATTATTGTTAAGATCTATCATAATAAGTCTATAGTACTGCAGCATAAAACGAAATATATTTTAAATACAACTTGCTTAAACCATAAAATAATTTGAATGAATATTTGAATCTTCAAGAAATATGGATATGTTCAAATCAAGTTAGACTCTTTAATAATGATAAATTATTAAAGATGTTCAAATTGAACATGAGGTAACAAGTTGTCATTTGAGTACATTTCTCTAAAAGACATTATTACAAACCAACAGAACACAAAAAATTGAGACATTATGATCTTTGGGGGTATAGAGTTTGTGGGGGGGGGGAGATATAATAAAAGATAAGATTTTAGACTTAAAAGAATTTGGAGATTAAAGATTTTAATAAAACCCATAAACTACTTTTTCGAAAAAGAAGAAGTAAATTAGAGTAAATCTTGAGCCTTTGCTCGGCCTTTTACTCCATTTTGGGTCAAGACTGGTGAGAATATGATCTTGGACCTTTGTTCTAATCATATTCACAAACTGGTCAAGGACACATACATATCGGAAAGTTAAATTTTGGAATTTTATTAAAGTCCACTAATGGTCTTTTCGAAAAAGGAGACATGAATTAGAATAAAAATCTTGGGCCTTCACTCGTTTTTTGTTCTAATTCAAGTCAAGATCAGTGAGGACATGGTTTTCAGGACCTTCGTTCGAACCATGCTCACAATCTGATTAAGGTTATATATCGGAAAATAAAATATTGAGTCTATTAATATTTTTTTCGAAAAAGGAGACAAGAATTAGAATAAAATCTTGGGTCTTCGCTCGTTTTTATTCTAATTCGGGTCAAGATCCGTAGGGACATGGTTTTTAGGACCTTCATTCGAACCATGTTCACAATCTAATCAAGGTTGTACATCGAAAAATAAATCTTTTATCAATTGACAAACTCCACCTCAAATAAGAGACTCAATTAATAACACGTACACCTAAAACAAGCCCAAATAGATGCATTGCTTCTTGCGATGATTTTGGCTATAAGCCCATGGGTGTTTTAGAATAAGAAAATTTGTGTTGTTAGATTATGATTCGGTTAAATACTCAGCTATACATTAAATAACACACATGACTCAAAATTGATGCAAACAAACATATTGCTTCTTGTAATAATATTGGCTTTATGCCGGTGGGTATTTTGGAATTAGATAATGTTTGTGTTATTTAATGAAAGTTTCCTTGTTGAGAAAATACTCAAAGTAATAACATACAAGTGCCAAGATTTACTAGAGTAATTAGAATTACAACTATAAAGTTGTGTTTATTAAGTTTTCTATAAAACATGACTAAATAGTTATATATTCTAGAAAGTGAATAAGTTATCTTATATACAGAAAATGAAACTTCTTACTGACAATATTGAATATTTCTTCATTACCTTAAAGTATTAAATCCATTTCAGTACAAATGAAAATTTGGAACAATATGAAATTAAAAATGATAATGTTCGGAAATATAAAGTTAAATTTGTCGGTAAAAGGCTTCATATATAAGTTATAAAAAAAATTCTTTAAAGATTCTTTAAATGGATTAATGGCACTATGTTTAAAAGTTTTGAATAGATATTAAGAATGCAACTTAAGAATTTTTCATAAGATTATAAGTTGCACAAAGAAAATAATATCTATGTAATGAAAGGGTCTCAATAAAAGTATTATCAAATTGTGATCTAATCAAATGTTGATAAATCAGACTATTCGAGTTATGCGGGAGTAAGACATGTTTTAAAGAATAAGGATTAATACTCCTGATCGAAATGAAAAGCAAAAAAGTCTAAGTATTTTGTATATACTTTAAAAGCATTAAATATGCCTTAGAAGATCTTTTACGAAATCTTAAAATGACTTATAGCAAACGAAAGAATAAAACTCAAGTGTCAGAATTTGGAAAAGTTTTGAGGTCATACCAAATCTGATTCCAGATGCATAAAGATGTCACTCTAATGAACTCAATTATGAGATCATTTAAGTTATATTGTGACAATAAAGAAGCTATGCATAATATTAGAAAAGGTTGAAATATTAATTTCCTAAAAGGAGAGAGTAAAGACGGAACATACAACAAGTATAGGTTTCGTATTCACAAAGTTTTGTGAAAAATATGGAGCCTGATTTTTTAGAAATGCATGTTCTATGTAATTTGCAACAATTTGTAATATATGCAACTTATGTATCTCAATATATTGGAAATTAAATAAGTTATCTAGTAACCCAAACGAAAGGATGAAAGACATAACATATGACAGTACAGACTTTGTATTCACAAGGGTCGCTTACGCCCGACGAGACACTTCCGCACTTCCACCACAGGAGGCGCTCTGTTGAAAGGACGATTGTACAAGGGAGACCGTAGGAGTGGAAGGTAAGTACCGCTTCCTCTAATTTAATTTATTTCACTCACGTCGCAACGGTTTCATTTGAATTGATGGCTTGCAACTGTTTTAGATTAGGGAACAGTTTTCTTATAATGATACTCTAATTGAATTGCACCAATCGATTTACATCCAACATTATGACCTTGAATTCTCATGGTATCTCTCCATCAAAGGCATCGAGCAACTTAGTGCGTCATGTCAGTCATTGACCATGTCAAACAGGCTCTGTAAGTTCCTCGATGCCTTTGATGGAGAGATAACTAATGCATCCAAGCTCATTCCATCCAAAGCATTCAAGGCATCGAGCGTTACCGATAGAGGGGTTCAAGTTCCTGGTAAAAAATCTAACATGAGATATAGCATTTGTATCGTTGTTATTTTGTTGCTAAGATAGCAATTTCATATTTTTAGCTGTCTTTCTTTGAAACTCTAATACATATACTATCTGGCCACACCATATTTATTGCGAGCAAATCTCCTTAAAAGTTATTCACCTAAAAGCTCATAAAATAACTTTAAGGCCGGAGATTTACTTGCAATAAAGCTGACACCGCTGGGGGAATGAATGATGTAAGAAATATGTTAATTATTTTTGTGCTAGTTATAGCTCTCTTAGTATTTTTTTTTTTCTAGTTAAGTGCTTTATTTCGATTTTGTTATTTTTATTCTTTATTTTGGTTGACATTGAAAAGATTGTAATGATACATTATTTTTTTTGTATATCATGTTACATATTTAATTTGAAATATATTTGTAATGGTATACTAATCAGTTTAATGGTATATAATTAGCTAGCAAATCTAGCGGACTAGCCACCATTTATAAAAGGGGACTAGCCACCATTTATAAAAGGTTCCAAAGAAAGCTTAAGGCAATGATTATTTAACAAATAAACGTTGTGTTAGGACTCTATGGTAATTATTATTTAATAAATAACTGTTGTGTTATCCTGAATATTATATTACTCTTTTTCTACGGTAACACTCATATGTCGACGTTTTTTCTTTCATTTGCAACTTTTTATACGCCAACAATTGCATAATCATTGAAAAATGTGATTTTGAACCGTTTGCAGATTTTTTTTTGTAATAGTGAGTCGATCTACCAAACTCGTTTAAAAATTGATAGATTTTCGCCTAAACTGTTTAATAAGATGTTACACAATTTTTATGAAGATATTACTATATACAATTTAGTTTAAGAAAAAAAATACTTTTTCAGTTGGCCGATTATTATTCTCTAAGTTCCTTACACAATTAATTCGCATTCAAAATTTAGTTGTTGAGTTAATAGAATTCAATTCATAACTAACCAAATAAATTTCACAATGTGCAATTATGAATCGATAGAGTTGATTGGATATACATCCCATGAGATGTTTGTACATCAAATGTCTGATATTTAAGACGTGTCAAATCATGTGTTTCTAGTGACACATTACTATATTCATGCCGATTTCATACAGTAAGATCCTATCTTAAATATTATGAATATTATAACCATTGGTATAATATGAAAAAATATGTTTGCGGGAAATAGAATGACTAAAATGTAAATATAAATAAACAATTGTAGGTCTTGGTGTCTCTCTCGAATTGTCTCGGCTTGTTCCCCTCTGAAATTAATTTTTTTATTAAATAAATTAGTTACATAATTATTAATTATTAATATTATCATTTCATATATTTCTAAGTAGATTCTTATATCAACATATATAACTTGTATCTTTAACAATTAAGTTTTTCAGTTAAAAAAATCAGATGGTACTTGAAAATAATAGTTTTTGAAACAATCCGCAGTTAATGGAACAGAAAAGTACAAACAAAAAAGGAAAAAAATAGAGACAGCGACTAATTAAATAATGTTATGTAGGTACCACATTTGATACCAACTATCAATAACGATTTTATTATGCACATTTAGTTGAATTACTATGCATATTATTTAAATTATTATGCATGTTAACAAAATAATGTGCATATATAATAACTAAAATAGCATGCATAACTATTTCAGTACAAAAAATAATATGCATAATTATTTCAATACAAAAAATAACATGCATGATAATTAAATATACATAATAACATCGATATTAATAATCGATATAAAATGTTATATTTACGCATTAGCTCCCAACAAACTATTTCCGTAAAAAAGTTGACCGTTAAGTCGAAACGCGTGGGAAACAATGTTAGAGGAATCAAATGTTCTCGACAAAATTATCATGCCTGCCAATAATTTAATTTTAGTTAAGACTAGAGCAGTGAGGATTGAAAAATAATCTAGTAAATTCACAAACTCTTGTATATACGACATGATGACGTCCTGTAGAAGATGCGATGCACAAATTAACCTCTCCACAAGTTGGGAGACAAACATGAACGCCCCATAATCAATAGCTAGCACCTGATTGTATTTACTTACATGTTTGGAAGCTTATGTGGTGCCGCGCCGCATCATTCAAGAGTTGAGAACAACGTTGTCGTGCGATTCGTATTTTTTAAGTTTTATTTGCACGAATCTTGATACAAATGAAGGATTCAGATTTCCTACGCGGCACAAGATCCCGTTCGCTTACATGTTGGCGTCCGGCGTGTTTATTTTTTTGTTTCGACTTGAGAATTTAAAATGTGAAAGTTTGATTTATTTTAAATTATTGTAAATATATTTTTATAAAAATGATAAAGTTCTAATTTCGTTTATATAACCATCAAGAAAGACGATTAAATCATCTAATTTAAACTGTTGATTTTGTTAGTTGTTGATGACTATTGAAATAAAATTTAAATGATGCAATATTTGTTTTACACATTAATGTGATATATATATGTAATATTTAATCAATTTATTTTAATATTTCAGAATTTAAAAAGTATTTAAGTAAAATTTAGTTTCATGTACAGTGACAGAGCATCAAAATTATAGGCATATGACCCTTCTCCTTCTCATGTTGGTTATTTAAAATTATAGGCAAATGTAACTGGAGACGTAAACAAAACTTTACAGTAACGATAGAATTTAAGAACATTTTTTTAGCATTTTCTCATCATGCAAACTGTATTTCACTTGGATAAGTTTTTTCTTATTATTATAATAATAATAATTATTATTATTACTATTATGATTGTTATTATTATTATTATTATTATTATTATTATTATTATTATTATTATTATTATTATTATTATTATTATTATTATTATTATTATGTTTTGAAAGCAGTTGATGTAGTTTCTTTAAAATTCTACAACCATTGTATATAATAGAAAATATTCTTATATTCTACAACCATTGTATATAATTAATAGAAAATATTCTTATATTAAAAGGATCTTTTTAAAATCAGCAAAATACAAAAACTAACAAATGAAATATAGTTATGTGTGTAGTCTGAAGTGTTTAATGTTTAATTAACATAACACAAATTTATTGCTATTTCTTTGGAAAAAAAAGTGAAATTCATTTCGCCATCTCCCATTGCTTCCTAGGAGATTTAATTTTGCTACTTATTCAACTCAAGACGAATGACAAATAATAACAATATATATAATATATGTTTATTAATTAAGTTCACATTCCGAAAACATTTCTAACATTTTACCATATAAAAATGCACAGAAATTAAGAACTTTGTGTTTTGTTGTAAAAGATTTATTGTTTATTAACATGTTAAAGACTACACTCAAATCACACAACAAACAATGAGTTAGTTTAAAAATAAGATTATGGAAGTGTGAGGTATTCAATTAATAGAATTCTGCAGCGTTATTTATAATTTTACCAAATCGGCAACTTTATTTTTAGAAAAGGAAATCATAGCAATGCGCCAAAATCAAAGCCACTTTTCATATGAAAACGATCAATTTAGCATGTAGATGATGTGGACTTTTTTTCATATGAACAGACCTTCGTACGTACTTTATATATTTCTTTACTTCTGCAATTATACAAATTTTGGATTTTGTTTCCAACAAACAGGTGCAAACGAGTCGAACACGAACGAGCTGAGACAAGTTTAAGATCAGTTCGTTACTTAACGAATGAGCTTGTAACGAACTTTGACGAGTCAAACACGGACGAGTCACGAGCTACAAATATTTTTGGCACTTCTAGACTATATGTTAATTAATATTGTAAAACTTGTACTCAACTATTAAAGTTAGATATTATTATATCTATCAATTAACTTTATATGACATGTGTTCTTCGTTAACGAGTCGAGCTGAATAGAGTTCAAGATCAGCTCGTTAACTTAACGAGCTAACTAATTCGTATCGTTAACAGCTCGAACTGGTAACGAACAAGTTCATAAAAGTAATTAAGGGAAAACTGGTAACGAACTGGTAAACATGAGCTACGAATATTTCTTGCACCCCTACCCCCAAAGCTCCTCAATTTTCCCAAAAAAAGTAATTAAGGGAAAACTTCCCACCGGACTGGACAAATGCATTGTTTTTGAAATGGAGAAACAGAGCATAGGAGCATTATGGTGGCACAGAGAGGTCGCTGTCTCACGTGGTGGCTGTACGAAATGTCGGCGCACAGCGCGAGAAAGAATAGGCCGAGTCCACGTGATGCTAAGAAATAGGCCCCGTTTCTGGTACGGATTCAAAAATGGTGAAATTACATGGTCGGTCCCGTGCGGCTAAGTCCAAGATGCCAAGACTACTATATCTATCTATTAATGTCTAGTGGTAGGGTACTAGGGTACATGTTCTCCTCTCAATCTCTCATCTTCTCTTCTCCTCACGTTAATTATTTCTGTCTTTTACCTGTTAAATTTCTTGTTTTGTTGTCACCTTTTCGTTGCTTGCCATAAATATTATGATAGGTTTCTTTCTAACTCTCAACTTCTCTTGGCTCCGCTCTAGGTTGTAGCTATGCTATATATGATACTGTTTTAGTTTACGGTTTTGAGTTCATGGATCTATCATCTATGCTCAGAGCAAGAACCTGTCAAAACCTGCCAATTTTATGAACAGTTTCTGTGACATAAGACATAACTAAAGTGGAATAGTGATCATATATAATAAGAAAATTTTGTGGTTTCAAAAAAGTTTCAGCAACAACACACTAGCTATTTGATCTGTATTTTGAGATGGAATCAATATTCATTGGGAAATTAAATCCAGTTTGTAAATATATATATTCAAAAGTTAATAAAAAATAAAACTATATTACAATCTATAGAGTTCCATCAAGTAGGGTATTTCTCTAGAAATGGTCTGCCACTATATAAAATTGTTGTTTGTCCACTACAGTGTTGTACAGTATCGCTACAATATTTTCTGTGTAAATTGGTTGATGTCAATTTTGTTAGAGAAGCTGACCATTCTAAGCGATATTCACTTTTCAAGTGAAACAGAGAGCCTAATTTAAATTGAATGATTTGATTATAAGTTTTAACTCACATTCATAGTACTACAAGTCTGCATGTTAATTCAACCATAATTTCATTCAATATTCAATTAACATAAATTTGCAATAATTACCTTATGACATTCTTTTAATCAAGCCCATAAAAATCAAGCATATAATAACCAATTGATCACAATCACTGCAAAACCAAACACATATATGGAAAGCAATCACATCAACATAGAATCTGAGGACCCTCCTTTTTGCAACAAAATAAGAGAACAAAGACAAACAATCCACTTAGCCTCATTTAAGATTCTAGGTCTAAATTAAAAGAGGCCAATTATTAGCACACACCATCATAATAGAACTACTAAAGGAGTATTGCTTAGATAAGAGAGGATACCTAACTTTTGTTGTCGGCACTGGAGGAAAACCAATAAAAGCACAACAACAATTCAGACTATAATTTAAATTTTCTTTTATTTAATTAAACAAAGAAAACACAGATTACATTTAGCAATCAGTCACTGGCAAGGACATAAATTCATAATGTATACTTTTGAAGTATTGTCATTTGCAATTAATGTTTAGTTTTCAAATAGTAGCTTCTAATTAACACTATATTGCACTATCAATAGATTCATGGTAGCTACGAAGCAGTTCCATTAAAAAAAAAGCTACGAAGCACATCAATTTTGGTGCAATGCCATCACTTCATCTAGAGTTATCAAAACTGTGTCTGCGTGTCTGAAAACGTCACGGAACGGCACGGCACGATAAGGACACGGCACGGGACACAACACAGTACTGTTCACGTGTCGTGTCCTAAGCGTGTGGTGCCTTGGTTTCCTACTGTAGGACACGGCACGGCACGGAACGTTTATGAGGAGAGACACGGCACGGCACGAAAGCACGACACGGAACGACACGAGAACACGTCTAGACACGGTACATTTAGACACGACACGACGGCACGACACAACACAGATAGACACGGCACGACACAGATAGACACGAGTAGGCACAGATAGACACGGATAGACACGAAAGTTCAAATTATTTTGAAATCTTTTGCATTTATTAATTATTCTATTTTAAACTTTACAAATTTTAAAAAATAAACGTTTAGACACGAGTCACGATATAGTTAAGACACAGTTAAGACACGACATGTTTAGACACGACACGTTTAGACACGACATGTTTAGAGGCAGCACGTTTAGACACGACACATTTAGACACGACACGTTTAGAGACGGCACGTTTAGAGACGGCACGTTTAGACACGACACGTTAAGACACGGCACGATTAGGCACGAAACGGTTAAGACAAACACATTTAGACACGGCGTGCCTAAACGTGCCGTGTCTTAACCGTTCCGTTCCGATCCCTTCCAATTTTTGGCACGGCACGGTAAAAATAATAAAATACTAATCGTGTCGTGTCGTTCCGTGCTGTGCCAAGTCGTGTTTGGAACGAAACGGCACGAAACAGCACGAATTTTGAACACTAACTTCTTCCATCTAAATTTTCACCTTTTTCTTAATGTTGCTCCTAGATTCTTTTGTAGAGCATGAAAAATAGAAAGTATACGAGTCTCGCATCAGCATTAGAAAACGAATAATATTGTCATCAGCAAATTGTACATATTATATTTCTTACTGTTAGACGGTGTAAAGTCTAGAATTACATCCTCTAATTATTTTATTCAGGCTACCACAGTACCACTCCCAAGTTAATTACAAAGAAAAAAATTGTCTTATCCTACTGTAACCATCTGCTACAAGTTACAAGTAAGAACAAAAGAGGCACCTTAATTATTAATTATGTACGTACTTAAAAAATTTAATATAGGTATACAACCAGTTCATTAATTAAACATATGAGGTTCTGATACAATGCTCTAAATCTTGCCCTTCAAATTCACCGATTTCATGAAATTGAGAGATTTTATAAGACAATGATGATGGTTTTATTTCTTACTGTTGTATATTACAAAATTAATACAATTGGTTTATATATGATATATGTCGCTAACGGTTGCCTAAATGAATACAAAGGAATTTTTTTAATATGGTAGATATTTACTAGAATTTTTTCCTTGAAAAGTGGCTCAACATTTGTTTAATGGCCTATGATAAAAATGAATTCCAATTTGTGTCGGTTTATTTTTCTCTATTTTTCATTTTTATTCTGTTTCACTGTATTTCTCAATACTTTCACTCAATTTAAAATTGTAGATGCCGAACAATTTTAATTTTGTTCTAATATTATTGCATGATCTTAACTACAGTTTTTTGGTGGCGATGAATGGGTGGAGGAGCATATAGACGTTTCTAATTCGACATTAATTTCATAAAAAAAAACAATGCGAGTTGAATTGAAGAGTCATTTTTTAAGAGGAAAAGTGACATGAAATCAAAATGTGTCATGCAGTTTGATTATCAAAATTTTATTTGAAAACTCAATTCCAATGCAGAATAGTACAATAACTACAATTCTTCTTGAAACAACTTGATTGGAATAGCAATCGGCACTACAACACATATGGGCTTTAGTGCCGCCTCCTTATCACCGGATTTTTAAAGACATATCAGTGGCATTTTGGATATTATCTTAAAATGTTAACACCGGATGTTTGGAACACATCCGGTACTAAGCTCTGCTACTAAGGGTCTGAGTATGAGATTATAACTTATCACCGGATACTTAACTTAAAACCGGTGACAAATTTGAAAGTTTTCACCGGACTGTGAATGAGATCCGGTGGTAATTCTTTTTCCCGGTTATTTATTAAAAACCGGTGATAAGTTCATACAAACCCTACGTATAAAATTCCTTCTTCCCCAACCAGCGCAGCCAACCAACCAGCAGCCCCCTTTATTTCTTTCTCAACCAACCAACAGCAACCAAAGCTTTAATATTTCTTCCTCATTCAACTCCATTAATGCACTTCAATATTTCTCCATTAAAACTTCAAAAAAAAGGAGATTGATTTTATTTTCTTTAGCAGCCTCCAAATATTCTTCGAATAATATTTTTATTTAGGTATTCTTTATTCAACAACATCAAAAACATTTTCAAATTTAGCAAATTTATGAAGATTATATATTTTTGTAATATTCATTTTTTGTTTTATTTAGAAGGAAGATTAAAGAGATCAACGAGGAGTGATATCGAAGCAAGGTGAATTTAATTACATATATATTGAGATATTTTTTACAATTTTTAATAAATTTAGTCTTATTAATTTGTAGTTTGCATATATGCATAAACTAATCGCATAGGTATATGTATATATATATATATATATATATATGTAACTCGTATTGTCATATAGAACCAAAACATCATAACACAATTAATTTAGGTCGATACCCGTTCGGAATTAATCCAATAGGAATTAATCTCGAATAGTCCCTTTTGGGACTGCTCTTTGAATGCTTTGTTTCATTTAGGATTAGTGGACATACGAAAGTTGCAATCTAGCATTTGAGAAAAATTTGGTCTCATTTCCCTTTGTTCTCGCGAGTACGTGCATACATGCAAATGTGCGTCGGCGTACCCGGGAGCTAAGGGGAAATGCTGCCGAATTTTTCTCAAATGCTAGATTGCAACTTCTGTATGTCCACTAATGAGACAAAGCATTGAAAGAATGGGTTAGGATGGTTGACCAGCCCTAAACCTTATGTACAACTCTTGATAACCATAGGTTGACGTGAATCTAATTTGTTATTTTCAGATGGATCGCCGAAGAATGTGGATGTATGAAACCCTAAATCGGACTTCAGATGAATACTTGGCAGGAATTGCAGAATTTGTAGAATGTGCTAGAACAAATATGGAATTGAATGGTGAAAGGTCACTTGCTTGTCCCTGTGTGGATTGTCGAAATTTGGTGAGGTATCGATGTGTCAAAGATGTTACGGACCATCTGATTAGACGTGGATTTATGGAACATTACACTAGTTGGGTATGGCATGGAGAACTATTCCGAGAATCAGTCAATGTCAGAACGATTCATAATGTATTAGATCAAGAAACAATATTGAGTGAAAGTTTATATCTGGAAACAAATGTAGGAGGCGAATTAGGGGGCCAAAATGTACAAATTACGGAAATTGTAGATCATCCACCATGTATGCAAGATGATACCTTGGATGAAATGATGAATGATATTGATGATGATTGTGTTTATATTCCAGAAATTTTGGACACTGTTTTCAAAGAATCCAATGTTTCGTTATTTCCCGGTTGCACCAAATTTACTAAAATAACGGCTATTTTTAAGTTGTACAACCTGAAAGCCAAAAACGGGTGGAGCGATAAAAGTTTTACATCTTTATTAAAACTTTTAGGGGACATGTTGCCTGAAAAAAATGAGTTGCCGAATTCAAATTACAAAGCAAAAAAATTGTTGTCCTTTGAATTTAGAAGTAGAAAGAATTCATGCGTGTCCTAACGACTGCATACTTTATCGAGGGAATGATAGTACAGTGCTCTGGACAAATGCCCAAAGTGTAATGCATCACGATACAAATCGAGAGATAATGAGGTCGAAGAGGGAAGAAAACGGCCACCAGCGAAGGTGATGTGGTATTTGCCGATAATACCGAGGTCTAAGCGTCTCTTCATGAATCCGAAAGATGCTAAATTATTACAGTGGCACACAGATTGCAGAAAAGATGATGCCATGCTGCGACACCCCGCTGACTCTCCCGAATGGAAGAATATTGATAGAAAATTTCCGGATTTTGGAATTGAACCGAGAAATCTAAGATTAGGATTATGCACCGACGGAATGAATCCTTACGGGAATATGAGTAGTCGTCACAGTACATGGCCTGTTATATTATGCGTGTACAATCTTCCTCCATGGTTGTGCATGAAGAGGAGATACATAATGATGTCGTTGTTGATTTCAGGTCCTAAACAACCTGGAAATGATATAGATGTTTTTTTGCAACCATTGGTGGAGGATCTTAACAAGTTGTGGAGGGACGGTGCGCGTGTGTACGATCAGCACGACCCTTTCATACTAGATAAAAATAGATAAAAAGGATGGATTCATCACAGTTGATTTAAACCAACTTGGTTATCAGCACGACCCTTTCATACTAGCAGATAGACAAGTGAAGCAAGTTTTTTATGTCATCGATCCCGCCGACAAGAAGAGACACGTTGTTCTTTCAAGTAAAAGACGAATCGTCGGTGTTGGAGATGTCGTGGATGAAGACGAGTACGACCATTTCGATGAAATACCTCCATTTTCCATAGGTATTGAACCTGAGTCACTTGACGACGATGAAGAACCACCTTATATGCGTTCAGGTACTATAGTTTTTCAGTTATATATTGTAATTTACCTATTTTGTAGTGAAACTAAAACAAATATTTTTTTAGATCACAACGAAGGTGTGTGGGTCAAACGCCGAAATTCTAAAGAGACATAACGTGAGTTTTAGTCCCTAAACACCGACAAGTAAGTTTATTTTATAAGTTTTCTCAAAAAAAAAGTTTATTTTATATTGAATTAAGTGGTTGATTTGTTATTTTATATTATGTACTTATTATTATTTTGATTATGCAGGATCTGGACATATTAAATTGCTTTGTACCGACAAGTCTTTGAATTTTTGATTAGTGCGGAAAGGCTCTTCCGCTGTTAATTCATTTGGTTAATTAAATGGATAATAATTAACACTCTTCTATATAACCAATAATTCATCAAACAATATTTCTTCCAAAAAATGGCTCTCTTCTACAACTCTTCTAAGCTAGAACTTACAGCGCGCACTAATTCTTAATTTGTGAACATAAAATCTTCTTATAAGCTCATGCTTTGAGTCATTCAAGTCGCATAGGACTTGCTTAAATTAATCGAGGTTAGGTCGCTTGTAGTAAATACCATGATGAATATTTTGCATCTATTAAGTCACAACATTTTGTTCTTAGTTTTTCATGTTATTATGTTTTAATTTACACATGTGCAAATAAAAAGTTGTATGTTTTTTATCAAACTTTCGGTCCAATCCATGCTAAAATGCGTACATATTATATTAGAATTATTAGTTTCATCCAAATTACTTTTTCAAGTGATTATTCAAAAAATTTAAATTCTATTTGTTGTTCCTAATTTAGATGTTATTGGTACAGAAATTCTATTTGTTGTTCCTAAAGATTATTAAAAAGATATATTTTTGTTTCTTATGAATAAAGCGAACACAATTAATAGGCCTAAAAAATTCTTGATATTAATTTTCATTAATAAAGGTTTTTAGTGGTTTTTATTTTCTATTCTAACATGGAATTAGTATGTATTTGATCAATAAAATCTTGAAAACTTTTGTTTGAAATCAAATGTTATCGTCATTTATAGTTTGAAAATTTTATTTGAAATAAAACTTTCGAACACCTTATTCAGTGAATTTACATCTATTGTATAAAATAAAATAAAATATATATTGTTTATAAAAACAATATCATTATTGAATCTTAATATTTTATTTTTCTAGTATATTCAGTTTTTACAACATTAACAAATTCACCAGGGGAAAAAACGATTTTCACACCGGGTCTTTTCAGGCTTATACATTGGTATCTTCCGTTGTAAATATGGAGATTGTAAAAGGTAAGTTAAAATCCCTCGTAGAGATAAGAGACACACTCTGCTTTTCTTCAGCCAATCTACACTATAACTTCTTATTCTTTAATACCTGGCGTAGAAGATTTAATAATTTTTTACTCACAAATGCATTTATGACTTGATATATGGTGTAATATATACTCTAAAATTGCACTCTTTCTTTGATAATATCCGTCGTAGAACAACAATATTTTTAGAAAATTTTGTTGCTTACGTGGCTAGCCCATTTTTGCTAGTTCGACATAATAACACTAATATATATATAATATACAGATCATGCAATACATCAAAAGTATCACCAATCAACAGTAAAAAATTAATAATAATATCCATGACATTAATTAAATCAAAATAATTACATATCTAATTAGATTATAATATTCTTCCATATCATGATTAACCTTGCAATATAAATTATCATTTCCAATTTCTTCCATGCCTCGTTAATTCGCTAAGAATCGAGTGATGACTACCCTTGTATTATACAATTAACATTTGCAATTCTTCTCATGTCTCATTAATTCGATAAGGAACCCCTAAAACACAGAAATACAAACTTAGACAAATAACAATCAATTAGTACTACAATTCGCAATAAATGTCAAATGAAAAGTAGATTAAATAATCTATTGTTTTAGGCTTGTAGAAGTTTCTCCATTTTAGTTTACAATTCAAAAGAAGAAAATAAAATCATCATTATGCATCAATTTTCTCATAAGAGTACTTCAATTTCCAATTATGTCATGCCTCATTAATTAACCACATGTGATATCCAACAAAATAGCAAAAAAATCATAACATATCATAAGCTTCTTTTGCTAGTAGAAATAGAGAGATAATATCTTCCGCACGTACCATATTTCTCCACCTATGTAAAGCTACACTTTAGAGGATCGATGGTGATCAAATACTTGAAGGAAAGAAAAATATGATTTTGACATCACTATTTCTCTATTTTTCTCTTTTCCTCTTGTATATGACATCATTCTTGATGCATGAATTTGCTCCTCAGAGTACTTCAACAAGAAAAGGAATATGGTCATGAACTATAGTAACGCCTATCCTTGTATGCAATTTGCAAAGACAAAAGAAGAAAATCAAATGAATTAATTTATAATGGAGGGAGCTTCTAAAAAGTATGCAATATCCAAAGCTGAAAAGTATGCACTATCCAAATCATAAACAACAGAAAGTGAAACCAAGTAGCTTACTTAGGAGCTGGAAAAAAATTTCATCATATAATACATGATAGTGGGTGGACCGCCTAATTTCCTAACAAGCACAAAATTGTGCGTAAACATAATTAGTAGTGAAAAGTACCATACCCAAAGAAAGATTCACTTATATATGTCATCTCATGAGAAGACAACACAAAACTTAAATGTTGCATCTCAGTTTTCTTGGATGTTGGAGAATGGAAGAAGCTTCAACTGAAAGTAAAATCATACATACTTACGTGATAGTGTTGTCTTGTGTCATTTTTTTGGAAGAGCAGTCACTCTCTTCCTAAACATAAGAATATTTGCATATCTTTGACCAGGAATTATTTGAAAAACCTACAAAAATAATACAAAACAATCAAAATTAGGCCAAACGAGGATGCCATGACTACATAAAAAAGCCCTAGAGAAGATACAAAACAACAAACCTCCATTGATCTTCCAGTATATCATAAGATAGTGAGTGGACTGTCTTCTTTCATTTTCTAATTCCTCATATTCCTCATTAAGTCCCTATGAATCGAGTGACCGTTGGCCATAACACTTCATGCTATGCTAGCACCCATATTTCTCCCTTAATAATCCCAAATCAAAAAGCAGTTACAAATTAAAAAGAATATAATCCCAAATTAGTACCTTATTTCTCCCTTAATGACCTCAAATTCCAAATCAAATGGATCAAGAGAGATTGTAAAAAAGGATAATCGTGCTTTGAGCAAAACAAACTATCTACCCTGAAAGAGAGACTGCAAAAGGAGCACGCTCATCTGTGACGAGCTTGAAACAGGCGAGGCTCAGACGACAATAGGGTTTGAGAAAAGGAAAGAGAGAGATGTGAGATATTTGGGACTTGGGCGAGATTAGGGTTATAAATAGACGCGAATATGTATTGGCATTCGGACATGTTAAATAAAAACACGACAAGCAATTTAAAGTAAAGTTGTAAGCCTCAACATTAAGATGGTCTGGACTTTGCAGATCTGAGTTTGAACCCCAGGACCCTTTTCCACATCAAGATTTTATCCTCTATTAACATTTTTTTCCACATCAACAATTTTAATTATTTTAACATGCATCACTAAAACAAAGTATATATGTAACACTTATTAGTTACAAGTTTTTTTACAACTTGGTGCATCGGGTAAATACAACAAACAATGCCAAAATATATACATCACACATACAACAAAATAATACTATCATTGATGCCCACGAAGCTGAATGTGTTCATAATGCCATTGACACACAACACTGCAAAAGTCCATAAGCTGATCCCATTCAAAGAGCGCTATCCCGCAATTTACACTGGAGCACTCATGTCTTTCCTCTAGAGGTTTTCATATTCCCCATCCGATGTATTTCCTCACCTCCTCCTGGTGCGTCAGAAACTGATCATAATCATTGTGAGGAAATGCATCAGGTTGAGAAGCGTGCCCACAAAGTCGAACATCTCAAACGTTTCTTAAATACAATGTTGCCTCCTGTCATTTTCAAATGGACTTAATAAGGAGCTATGTTCCTCTTGTTGTGGTGTCGTTCCCTTGCAGTCCAAATATAGTTCACTGTAGAAAATTTAGAATTATAATTGAACTGCCTATTAATATTAATAATCCAATTAATTATTAATACATGATGAAGTGAAAATCAGAAAAAAAAAATTATTGTTATCACTGCAAGAATGAAATAGCCCTCCTTATTACTAGCATCTACACAATCATTGAGATTTTGTCATCCCCTCTCTGCAATATCCATGCTGGATATTCCCTATCTAATGTTATTTCTTCTTTCTAGAATCATTTATACTTCTGGTGGTTGAGCTCTATGTTGGTTGCTAATCCTATAATCATTTATACTTCTAGGTTTGTTTACCATATTTCTAGAATTAGATTTAGTGAACTTAGTTTTCTTAATGTATCTATTGTTATACATATAGGCATGATATTTAGCTTGTATAGGTTTGTCATTTGGCTTAGGTTGTTTTTCAATTTTAGAAGGTTGTTTCTTAACAAATTCAAGACCGGTTTTATCATGTGGACCTTGACCAATATACATCTTATCATAGTTAATTTTAGTGTCATGGTTGATGATTTAACAAACTTAACAAACTTAGAAGCTCAAGGATGTGCTTCTTTTAATTCATTTTCTTTATCTAAATTGACTTTGGTCTCAAGGTCTTTAACCCTAGTTTCTAGCAATTCAATCTTAGACTTAAGATCATTGATTATAGCATCTTTAATATTCATAGACTCTTTGGAATCTTCAAGTAACTTCTTAAGGTTAGTCACATTAAAAGACTCTTGATCCTTACCCAAATCATAAGACTCAACATCACTAAAATCATCATGAAATTAAGAGAGGTCAAATTCTATTATTTTAGCTCGGCTAGGGACCTCTATATCTTGAGCACTTGTAGTCTTTTCCTTTGGTTGAGTTATCTTTTCTTGTACACAAGCGTCTACTCTTGCAAGCCTCAAAGGCTTCTCAATTTGCTTTTCAACAGCCGTTTTTGGAAGTGTCAAGGGCTTCTCTACCTTTTTCAAAATTGAAGGACTCAAGGGCTTCTCAATCAACTTGAAAGTGTCTATCCTTGGAATGCATGTTGGAATTTCAAGTCTCCTTGAGGCTTCTTCTTGTTATTTGTCATAATCATATTTAGCTTGAGCCATTCACTTTATGATACAAATCTTCTCCGGATCAATCATGTCTTGCTCCTTTATGACTTCAAGAGCTATCTCCATGCAATTTCTTGGTCTCTTCACACAAGGGCTAGCTTATTCTCTACTTTACTCTCCTGAGGTTAATTTTTTTCTTCCTCATTTTTGCTCTCTTCGGATTCACTTAACCAAGTAGCTTGCATTGCTTTCTTGTGAGTTTTCTTGAAATGTCATTCTTGTGGTCTTCTCTTTTGAGGAACGATGACATAGCAATTTTGAATGATATGTCCTTCCTTGTTGCATGCTAGGCAAACCACCTTCTTGCCTTGAACTATCCTCTCCCCCTATTCACTTTTCTTTCAAAGTCTATCCCTCCTTTGATGAGTTTGGTAAGGAGGTCTTTGTCCTTAGAGAGTACTTGATAGAGGTTTTGGTAGACATCTTCGCTTGGTTCAAACTTGTAGGCAATGTTGTATGAAGATTGTGCGAGTAAGGCCAAGATTTTGGTTGAGGTTGAGCATTTCACTTCCTTGTGATTCTCCTCATCTGAACATAGTTGTGCATAAACCTCTTCGAATTGGTAAGTAAGGCCTTTAGCCAGTAGGGCTTAATTGAGCTCACGACGCCATCCCATCTAGGTTTCTTTGACACCATCTGTAGAAGCTTTCCTACAAAATCTTCATCACTAATATTAGAACCAACTTCTATAAATTTATTTCTCAAGGATACTAGTCTATGATAAAGACTTTCAAAAGACTCGTTATCTTCAAACTTCATATTTTCTAATTTTGTTGCTAAGCCAACTTTACGGGTCTTTTTCATGTGTTCATTACCTTCATATCTAAGTACTAAGGCATTCCAAATTTCTTTGACATTTGTAGAGTGAGAAAGAGATAGTGCAATTGTCTCATGAATTGAGTTAAATATAGTATTCATGTCATTGTCATTTGAATATTTGAGGTCTTTGAACTCTTTGGTCAAGGTAACACCATCAATTTCATATTTGGTTGTCCATTCATCCTCTACAATTTTCCAAAGTTTAAGTAGACTAAGGTAGTTTACCATACATCTTTTTCAAAAAGAGAAGTTCTTACAACCTACACCAAAGATAGGTGGTTCTTTCACAAACTTCAATTTTGTCATTTTTCACAAGACAAGGTCAAGAATTGTAAAGATTTGGCTAATTAGCTAGGTATGCTTTGATACTAATTGTTAGAATGAGGTCCTAAGGTCAAGTACTAGTGCAGAATCGTTTATTTAACAATAACAATTCAAACTTTCGGACCTTAATCATCTAGCTAAAATCACAAGCAAGCAAGTACTAAGAGCAATTAAGAAAATCAAAATAACAAAGTGCAAGTATAGTAAATTGAGTTAGAGAGTAAAGAGCAAGAGACATCAATAGATCACAAAAACACACAATATAACGTGGTTCAGTCTACAAACAAACTAGGCATACGTCCATGAAACTCCCGCAACCAAAACTTATTTCCAGGACCGATTCCACTAGATAACAAGTGTTCTTACAATTGCGAAATCTATCTTTGATTTCTTCTCACACAAGAAAACCAATCTTAGATTCCTAAATTTATGCAAGAGACTACACCGCTCTACAAGGACACACAATCAAGGACGGTGATACACTACTTGACTACACAATGTAGTACACCAAATAAAGCTAACAAAGCTAGGAAACAAGTTTTTTTCGGATCGACGATTAGACAATTTGGCTATCCTATCTCTCTCACGATCAGGTAGCTGTAGCAGAAGACTTTAGTTCTCCTTCTGGTGCTCAATTGTGTGCTTGAAAACTTGAGGAGGCCTTTTGTGATCTTTCTGGTTCATATCTCTAAGGTATATATAGACATGGAAATTCTTGAATTTCCTCTCTTGCATTACAGAAATAGGGAACCCATTACAGAATTCGTTGTAACGGGTTGAGAACTTTCAGTTTTGCCCTTCTCTACTTGGCTCACTGACTTCTGGGCCCTCTTGGACAGGAACTGTTGAGACGAGTTAGAGACCCGTTGTGATGGGTTGGCAACCCGCTATAACCGGTGGGTGATGCGTTATAGTAACGCAAGCCTCTGCCAATCTTGTGAAAATCCTCTGTCTTCAGTACTTCTCCTCTTCAATCCGTTACAATAGATTGGGAACCCGTCGTGACGGGTGGGCAATCCGTTATGTCGAGTACGGAGCCTATTGTGACAGGTTGACCATGCGTTGTGGTAATGCATGGCTCTATGAAGGCTTCGTTTTTGCCCAAATGACTTACTCTTGATATCGTTGTGATCGGTATGACTTGTACATGCATGATTGAACCTTTGCATCATATTGTACTTGTATAAACTTGCAACTCACCAAAACTCAATTGTGCAAGGTTAGTATTGTTTTTGTTTTGCAAATTGTCAAACAAAATATGAGTTTAATCCAACAAATTAATGTTAGCTGTAGATTTGCAGCATGTGCAAATTAATTAATTAAACAAAATCAATGATTTGTTATCATCAGTTCAAAAGAGCAAAACTCTTATACAAAATAGGCAAATCTTGCTATATATATGAATCAAAATTAATTTGATTGTATTATTAAATATCGATGCAAAATTAGGTTGATTGCACAAATGACTCGAAAAAATAAAAAAAATGTACCTTTACTACTATGTTTTTCCAAAAAAAAAGTTACAAAAATATGCCTAAGACTTAAGATAATTATGCAATCATGCCTTATCCTAGAAATTTTGCCCGACCGTAATAGCCATTCCGACATCGTTCCTGATTGTAATTGATGTGTGTTTTAAATTTTTCGTCCATATATATATAGCAGACTCGTTCACTCTACAAAATAATCTCAAAACAAATTTCTAAACGTTAACAAAAAAACAAACAAATGGAGGATTACAAAATAATCTCAAAACAAATATGTTACAGTATTTTAATCGACTTCTACATTTTTTTAATGATGATTTTTAATGATGAAATTTCTACATCGGGATTCCAATAAAAGGTGTAATATATGAGGGGCTACAAAAGAATTTCACATCTTTCTACACCGAGTGATTAATAAACAAATGTCGTAGATGTCTGGAACTCTACACCGATAATTTTTATACTGGATTTACTAAATAAAGAATGTGGATGTCTTGATTTATACACTGATTATTAGAATAGCCGATAGAATTAATCCGGAAGATGGAACCGACGTTTCTACATCCGATTTTAATATAACCAATGAAAATGAGGTTGCAGAAAGATCGTTATTTTCATAGAGATTCTTCACAAACTAAATAGTTTGCCCTTTTTTAGTAAATAAGGCTATGTTGGTTGCCAAAAATTAATAATAATTTTGACAATATATTTAAATTCACCATGGCATAATAATGGCCGGTTCACATAAATCATGGTGAAATAAAATCAAAAGGCACATCACTTTACTAATCGACAATAAAACTATCGAGCTCGTTTTGCAAATGGTATCCCTAATAATTAATACATTTGCTATAGAAAATTTTCGAAAAGCGTTTAAACCCTACAAGAAGAATACCCGCGCGAGTCTTCATTCATGCCGTGTCTCACTCATATTTCTGATGGCAAAAAAAAAAGATTTTATTAATGTTTCAAGATTATAAAGTTCATCTCCTTGAAGAACGTATACAATTGTTTTTCTTGATTTCTCATTTTCATGAAATTGAATGTACTCATGTACTGATGTCTACCATCTATCCAACAATAAATTATCACTATCAAATGTATGGACGTATGATCGGTGGCATTACTCTCTATAATTAAAAAAATCTATGCCTGTTAGCCCGTTACTATCGAAGGAAGCTATCTGGCCCAAGTAAACGACTCATTACATTACTGCCTTTGACAGTTCGTGAGGCCCAAAGCCCAATCCAACTATATTTGGGCTAACATTATAAGAGTCTTATTGGATTAAATAACTTGTCCAAAATTAGTATTCTTTTTTCACAGACCTAAGTTGGGCCATGTTTTATTCAAAATCGCGCTATAGACATATAGTTTACATAACAAATGCAGCTTTGCTAACAAAGGTGTTTATCAATTGAAGCCCATCAGGCTGGGCTCTTCGTCATATATATTCTTAACTAAGATCAACCTCATCTTCCCCTCTAGGCTCTAATGAAAAATAACAGGGGCGGATTCAGGATTCTCGCCAGGAGTTCAAGATTTACGGTATTTTTCAGGGGTTCGAAATGATGGTTATTCTTAAAAAAAATATTTTACATGATCATTTATGCAAAAAAATTTCAAATACACGGTCATTTTTGAAATTTTTAGCAAAAACTTGCACATTATGTTCATTATATATTTTGTTCATAAGTTCAATTATTTATTATGGAATACTAGGGTGTCAAATTTTGACCCGTCCAACATGTCAATGTGATATGTCCCAACATGACTCGTGAAAAAAAGGATCAAGCATGGATCTAGAATTTTTTACCTTTCTTATTTGTTGATTCTAATTTGAAAATTCCCATTTATTCTATTTAATACCAATTATGATTAATTATGTATTAATTGTAATTAAGTAGCATAAATAAATAAAAAATATAATAATTAACTTCTTTAATCGTTTAGCTCCGATCGGGTTAGGATAAAAAGTTTTTTGACCCGTTTGGAACGAGTCAGGTCGTGCCCGAGGAAAATAATAATGAAACAATACGGCCCGATCTGACCCATTAACAACATGTACATATAACACAAGGAACAAAACCATATGTAATATTGACTTCAAAGTTTAAACAAATGTTTGCATTCAATTCATACAAGCCCCCCACCAAATCAATTTATATTTACAAATTACAATTCAATGACACTTGGACCAACCAAGACGACTATATGCTCACAAAAACCAACTTGACTAACACACCTATAACCTAAAATTGAACTTCACCACCTTTGAAAGAGAGTCTATAGTATATACACTTTGACTTCAATCATAAGCTAACATTGCAGACAATGCCTTTTGCCCCCTTTTTTAACAGTAATGCTCTATTATGAACAAATTCAATGCATATATGACAACCTGAACATTTCCTAACCCTGCCACATTGGATACCATGTGCTTTCTAGGTTACTGGTAATATCATAATAAAAACCCTGATCATTTGTTCCACTACTGCCACATCCAGACTCGGAACTCAGACCCATCATTGGTGCATTGTTGTACCCTTGTGATGTCTCAAAAGAGTTGTATTGTTGAAACATTGCCATGCTTTGAAAAGGATCAGAACCACTTCCAACCTGATGTAATGCTTCAGTTGGAAAGCCTGAACTTATCTGATCACAAAAATCGTTGCTTACTGTGCACTGGCTCAACATTGGATTATATGAGCCAGGTGTATACGAGGAATGAGGGCTTGAGGTGTCGTGCTCATTGTCTCCTTTCTTCTTTTGGAAAACTCTACAAAGCACCCAATCCTCCTGCATTTATCAAGTAGATGTTTGCACTTTGCCATTTCAATAAATTGAAATTAAGTAACCATTTAATATGCTACCTTTGTTAGGTTAATTCAATTCTTTTTACAAAATACTTGTAAGATTTAATTCTTTAATGAAGGTTTCACAACAATTAATTCTATTAGCGCATGTGTAGATGAATGTGGATTAGTAAATTTTGTAGTTTATTTTAGAAACTTTGAAGAATTATTATTTCTCAAAGATATATGGTAATATATATATATCCATGTAAGTGGAATACCTTTGGAGGGGAATGAGGTGTTTCAATACGAAATTCATGCATGATCCAGCCTGTTTTTACTCCGTTCGGAGCTCGTCCTTGGTAGAACACAAGTGTCTTTCTCATACCAACTGGTTCGCACGTTGTTGGGTTGTTGATCATTCGATCTTTTCCTGTTGCCTTCCAATACCCTGACCTGGTTGCACGGTTTGTGCGTGAACCTGTTGGGTACTTCCGATCTCTGAAGCTAAAGAAGTACCATTCATTTGCAGTCAGCTTGGCCACCTCTGAAATTATTTGTGAGACATGTAAGATAATGATAATTTATATTCCGCTTTAATTCTACATATTCCTCAATATATGGGTACCGTTCTCTGCTCCAAATTGGAGAAAACCCAATCAAATTCACTACAAATGAGCTTTTTGGGATGAATCCATTAATGACTTAAGAGCAAGAACTTCTTAAACAACTAGAGAATAATATAAATTGGATATGCAAAAACACTGATTAATTTAGGCAAATGACGAGCTCGGTAATTCATCGTATCATTTTTTTTCATTTTTTAGGAATAGATGAAGATCAAGTCACAAATTTCATTGTTAAATTGAATATTTCTGTACTCTCGAACCTGGGTTGCATATAATTAACTTGAATTTAATTATTTATTTGTCAGGAGATTAGAGAGCTTTCTTTGTTTGTGTATAGTTGAAGACATGAAGTCTCAGTTCCCAAATCACCTCTAGTGCAAACACAAGGGTTAAACCATCCAATCTTTTTAACATTTATAGTCCATGGGTGACTTATAACCATTTCCAGTGATGGTGGATATAATCTTAAGACTCTGACAAATGGGACCTTGCCTCTGATTTCCAGAAATATTCTACAAAATCATTCAAAAGGTAAGTTACTAAGTTATCTAACTATCAAGCAGCACGCTTCTATATATGTTTGTTTTTCTATTTAATATTTCTGTATTTTAAATTTAGCAGTGCTGTCAAGACAGTTAATTAGGAAGGACATATATGTTTAATATTATGTCAACATTTGTATTTTTCTCTGATGTAACGTCTTAATTAAATGAGAAAAGAATGTCGAGGGTAGAAGACAAAGAGTGGTATTATTACTCGCGTGAAACATAAGAAGTTGACAACATTGGAATCATATATGGGTACTGGATTATAATACATAACAGCAGCCTAGCTATAGTACAGCATGCTAACTATAATAGATACATAAATAATTGAGAAAGCAGCGAGAGGTGGTCATCTCATGATCTATGCTACATAGCTACTTCATGATTCAAGAATACATGGATGCCATATGTTTATATGTATAATATGATATACTCATTTCTAATTCTAAAAGGGATATATGTCATTTATCTAGAATTGAAGACCATGCATTTAGAAGAACAAGTTCCCATATATATACTGGCTAACTTAACAATCGTTTATATTCAGGGCATCCGAACCAACAATCATTTACATCCAACTTTTCTCCAGTTACCTGGTAAAGAAATTCTAATTTCATTTTGTACGCGCGTATAGTATCCGAATATCTCATAATTATCTTACTTGTTATAATTTGTTAATACTCCATATATACTCGATCTGGTAAAGTCAATATATAATTAATTGCAAAGCAAGCTTGTAGATGTGAATATTGACGTTTATATTGTAACTTGTTTCATTTTTCAAGATGTGTACTAGTTGTACCAATAGTTGGGAAATAGAAAAACATGAAAACATAATAATTAGTCATAGGTAATGTTATTACCTGGAAGTTCCCATGGTTCGCGTGTATGGAGATCAACTTCAACCATAGTTCCTTGAGAGATTCTCTCGTTAGCTACTTTCTTGCACAAATAGTGACACACCAATTCTTCATCACTAGGATAAAATCTAAAACCCGGAGGCAGAGTCGACTCTATGCCTCTCAGCCCCATTATCTTGGGGTCTTTTTTAATCTTTTGGTTAATAAAAAATTGCAACAATTAGTATAAAGAGCAACGGAGCTTCAAATGTTCAGTACCTGGAAATTAGGGGTATGCTTATATAGAGAATGATTTGTACATGGCTAGCTTTTGACAGTAATTAAGAGCACGGAGGGGAGTGTGGCTCTTACGTAACCCCAAAACAAATATTTATTATACATGGATCGGATAAACTCATAAACATATTTGGGCTGGGAAGTTGGGACAAAGTCCTAATTCGATGATTATTTGCACGCTTAGAAAAGTGGATAGTGAATTTTTTTTTTTTTTTTTTTTTTTGAAACAAGTGGGAATTTCTCATCACTTTCCTTCATTCAAAAAGAAAGCAAATGAAATGTTTTACAACGCAAATCAACTAGTGTGGATAGTGAATTCACACTAGTTGATATTAATTTACAGCTCATGACGTATCGGATAGCAACTTTATTGTGGTCATCAAGTCATCATCGGTTTCTACTACAATTGCACATTGTATATACATGATCACTACGCGCGACAAAAGATATCTACCAATAGTTAAAACCGATCTTGCCAACGATTATACAGTCGTTGTTGTATCAAGGATTGCTAAATCATATAAAAAATTGCTGGTATATGAATATTGTTCTAAAAAATAGTAATATAATATCTAAGGCAAGGTAACCAGATAGAGTCTAAGACAATGATTATTTATTAAATAATTGTTGCTTTAGATTTCTTTTTTGAATGTTTAATAAATGGTGGTTAGTCCGTAAAATTTGCTAGCCAATTATATATCATTAAATTGATTAGCATATCATTACAAACATATTTCAAATTAAACATGTATACATGTAACGTGATATACAAAAAAAAAAAAAATATTGTATCATTACATGTATGGCAAAAATATAGTTATTGTATTAATGAAAGGATAATTATTCGAACCATTAAATGTATGGCAAAAATATAAAGGATGTCGGGTCTTGGACTCAATGAAGAATTCTGCAATGTAATTCACAACCGCAGAGAAATCCCCCAACACCTTCGTTTTCGAGCTCAAGGCGGGATCAAGAAAGTGAAACTTGGAGAAGAACCCAAAACTCGCAACATAGTCCGCAAGAGTCCTGCAAGTATGTATATTTAATTATATATGTATCTAGTTAATTGACCGACAATTACATAAATATTAATTGGAAGATTCTTACTTGCACCAAGCATGAAAAAGCGAGACACTGAACCAATTTCCCGGAATGAGAATGTCCATGATCTCCGACAAAGCCAACAAGTGGTCGTCATTGATTCCAAAGAGATGCTTGTCGCCAAATTGGAAGATAGTCAAGTCATCGCGTTGGGCCATCAGAATATTGTACAATTTCCGGCTCCATTGGTCAAGTCGCTGCACAACGTCATCGTCAAGGAGCGGCACCCTTCGATGAACTACGTACTCTCGATAATTTCACTAATTGCTTTGGAATCACGAAACAAACTTAGCTTGGTTGGTTTGAGGTTTATCTACGTAGCGGGAGAGAGGGGGTTCGAATCATGCTCTTCGAATTTTTTTTTCTTTTCATTACTTGTAAATTACAAAATATTGAAAGAACATTAAATATAATTATTGTCATTCAATTAAAAGAAAAATGGATAAAAATAATAATACATGATTCAAAAATTACATAAACAACTATATTGAAAAACTACAACATATTCCAAAATTCCAAAAGAAAAATATTCATGATTGAAAAATTATAAGAAATTACAACAATTAAAAAGATGCATTACACGTCACAACAATGTAAGGAGCTTGAATCTTATTTTTCTTGTAGTGACATAATTTGTAGGCGGCGGCGCTGATAAATCAATGAAATGTCGATCGGGGGTCCACCAATGTCAATCACTGTTGAAATAATGTTTTAGTTCCTTACATTTATCGAATCAGAACTCTTTTAATTGCCTTCGTTTCTTTTATTTGTTTTCCATACTTGAAAGGGAAATGTATGCCTGAAAGGGATGTGGTGCAATTATTTAGCTCCATGATTGATAATAACGTTGTGCATATTCCATGAGCTTTGCACAAAGTGTGACGGCTCCATCCACCATTCCACCCCCTTCTGATTAGTGGAAATTGTTTCTTCTGGCATTAGTTTTTCTCTATCGATCTATCTTGGAACAAATAATTATTGTAGGTGTTAATAATTAATAGCAAATTGGCATTTTCAGCTACATGTGTTGTACGTAGAATATATATATGGACTATAACATATCCATGAAATGTGGACATATATACATGCATGGTCATTTGCTGATTTGCTGATTGGCATCTAATTTGACTTACTAAACTACAATAAGAACTTCACAAGAATGCAAGAAATCCAAAAAAACTTGCATATTATATTTTCTATGGATAAAAAATAAATTAAAATACAGATTACTTGACATTTTTCACAACAAAAATTGAAATAAATTAAATCAGAAAATATTTATAGACATATTCTTGAACTTATAGATTGATTATGATAAATTTTCATGTAATTTTAGTGTTGTTTCATATATCAAGGATCAAATATTCTTGAAATTGTGTGAGCTACAATGATTTAAAATTAATGATCTTCTATCGTATATCAAATTGCACTTAGGGCTATCGATGGGTACGATATGAGTCGGGTGGTGGTACTTTCGTATCCTTGTTCATTTGAAATTATTTTTACTCTTATCCTACACTTACCTGTTAAAATTTGGCATACCCATACTCTATCTTTACAGTTAAAATTATAGAATAACGAATGGATACCAGACGAAAAGGGTAATATTTTTATTTTTCTAATTTATATAAGTAAACTATCAAAATTTATTTATTTAATACAAACATGTGTGTACATAAATATAAAAATATGAATATAAATATACAATCGATTTCAACTGAAATCATTTTATCAAAACAATAAAATTAAAATACAAACATTCCATCTCTTACCTAATTTTTCTACTAATATTTTTTTTAATTTACCCTATAGGATAACAGGTAAGAAATCATCTTTACCCATACTCTTGCTCATTTTATTAATGAAAAATTAATCTTACTCATATCCATACCCAACTATCTAACTAAAAAATTATTATCAATATCCGTCTTATCGAATACGATACAAATAGAGTAAACGAATAAAAAGGTATCGTTGACAGTCCTAATTACACTTAAATCAATGAAACTTTACAGTCAAAATATTGGTTGTACGTATTTAAAAAACTTACAAGGATTATCTTGATTTTGTTTATAATAGATCCGCGCTTTTCTTATTGTATCTCAAAAAGGTAAAGCAAATATTGGTTGAACGTATTTTTCCCTTTTCCACAAAAAAAGATGTTGAAAAAAAAGAAATGTCAAGGTTTGTAAAATTAATCCCCAGGATCGTTAAGAAGTCTTGATCTCTGAAAGCAACATATGAAACGAAGTGGCATCCACTTGAGATTTGTTAATGAAAACAACCAGAGACATGATATCATATTATCATGCATCAAATGAAGTTTGTTAATTGGATGGATTTGAAGATTGGCTTGGCGTCTCAATGATCTTTCGCAATTTGCAGAGATTGGAGTTTGAATGGATAATATTAGTTCTTCCTCACACGAGACCTTTGTAGATAGTTCCGCACGCTTAGAGCATTTTATTTCTAAAATTTTTAGAGTTTCTAAATAATTATCATATCAGTTTAAAAATTGTTGGTTCTTTTAAACTTCTTGAAACTATAATTATAATTTTGTACGTAATTGTCACATCAGCCAATTATAGAAGAGAGAGCGTTGAAAGGCAGATCAACTTCAACCAATTATGAAGTCACGTCAGAGTTTATAAACTCTGAAGCAAAGTTGCTAAATAAGAAACTCATCTATATTTCTGAAACTCATTTAGCAACTGTCACGTCGGATTAGAAACTCTAAGAGTTTCAAGAATGAAGATGCTCTTCGTGTGTCTTACTTACTTCTAATAAAAGAATTAAGTACTCAAAATGGCAATTCAAGTAATGGAGCGGATAATAAAAAAAGGAGCTGATAACATAGATACTAATATTGATACTGATGTTATTATGCACATTTAGTTGAGTTATTATGCATGTTATTTTTTGTACTGAAATAGTTATGCATATTATTTTTTTTACTGAAATAGCTATGTATGCTATTTGAGTTATTATGCACATTCTTTTGTTAACATTAAGCTTTTAAAAAACGGAGTTTAAACTTCAGTTAAACCGGTTTAACGGGAAAAACTTGTCATGGCGTTAAGTTTTCAGGAAAAAACGTTTTTAACTGGTTTTCTGCAGTTTAACGGTTTTAACTCTGTTTTAACTCCGTTTAAACCGTGTAAATCCGTTAAAATCCGTTAAAATCAGGCCGTTTTAACGCCATTTTTTATTTTTTTATTTTTTTTATTTTTTATTTTTTTATTTTTTCTTTGTGTTTTTGCTGGATGCTTACTGTAATGTACTTGGTGATTTGTCAACTTGTTGAATTAATTTAGTTTTTCAATTTTTGTTTACTATTTTATTAACTTGGGATTAGTTATTGTGAGCTTAGTCGGGTAGTTACTAGTGTTATGATGATGTGTTGATTGTTTGGGTACACTGGTCTTGTGTGTTAAATTGATGCTGGCATGAGATATTATTATGTTGGTACAACTTACGCAATTAGATAGTGGAGGTTATAAAAAATAAACATTTCAAAATAAAATACATTCTAAATTCTAATTATTAAACATATCATATAACATCATTTATATTTTTAAACAATGAAAAAGGCAGCAATGCTAATAATAATGTTAAATATATTATATAATATATAGTTACATAGAGTCATACATATGACAAAAGTGTGTATGTTTGCACCATAATTTGGTCTAAAATAAATAAATAATAGACAAAAAATGGTTGACCGTTTTTTAATTTAACTTCCGTATAATTCCGTTTTAACGTTAAACCGTTAAGCGACCACGTCACCGTTAAGGGCCGTTAAACGTTTTTTAAAAGCTTGGTTAACATACATAATAATTTTTTTCAGTACAAAAATAACATGAAATAACATGCATAATAACTCAAATAATGTACATATTAACTGAACTAAATATACATAATAACATCGATATCGATAGTCGGTATCAATATTGATATCTACGTAACATTTTCCTTAAAAAAAATGCAAACGGAACGGAAATTCTATATGTGAATATTTGTGTGCATGCGAATACGGATATGTTTTTTCAATTGCAATTACTTGTATTTATGTTACAAAAAAAGTGAAGCCAGACACTCGCCCACACAGACAGACACGAAAACATATGCATTCATGCATGCATGCATACATACATTAATATAATATTAATATTTTTTTGAAAAGAGAATTTTTTTTAAAAAATTGATTCCTCATATTTCATGTCCGTCCTCTTTTTTTTTTTTGCTTATTCTTATTTTATCTTATTTAGTTTTTAATATCTTTTCTTTCCTCATAACAACAGCTTTTTCTCCCTTTTTCTGTGTTTCTCGTTTTTTTTCTTTTATATCTTCTTTTCAACAAGAAATTATTATTAACGATGAAGAAACTGTAATAAATGATGATCATTAGCATATCATTCACATTTTATCAATTGTCATACACAACATATCATACGTACAAATGTGCAATATCTAATATAAAAATTTGTTTTAGTATATAGTATGAACATAGGTCTCAAATAATATGAACATATTTTTATTTAGTCTACATCTCATTATATGATGAACATTATTAGTGAAAGTATTTTGTATATCATACATATTTTCAAGTGCACAACCTACTTAAAACAACTAGTCTAAACAACAGTACAGAGGAGGTGTTTGGCATAGCCATGCATATTACTGTAACACATGCCAGACCCGTTATAAAGGGTTCCAACCCAAGAGGATCCAAAAGTCAGTGAGCCAAGCAGAGAAGAGCACAACAAGAAGTTCTCCAACCTATTACAACGGGTTCTGTAACGAGTTTTCCATGTTTCTGTAACACAAGAGAGAGAAATCAAGATTGCAAGACTTCAAGAAGTGTCTTGTCTATATATACCTTGGGGATATGAACCATATAGATTAAGAAAGTCATCCCCAAGTTTCAAAGTACACAATTGAGCACCAGAAAGAGCACTAAAGCCCTCTTCTACAGCTACCTGATCCAGAGAGAGATAGGATAGCCAAATTATCTAATTGTCGATCCGAAAAACACTTGTTTGCTATCTTTGTTTGGTATACTACATTGTGACATTGTGTAGTGAAGTAATGCATCCACGTCTTGATTGTGTTGTCAATCGGACACGTTTACCTAGTAGAGCGGTGTAGCTTGTTGCATAGGTTTAGGAATCTAAAATTGATTTTCTTATGTGAGAAGAAACCAAAGATAGGTTCCGCAATTGTAAGAACACTTGATTGCAAACCCGTGAACGTAGGCCTAGTTTGATTGCAGACTGAACCATGTTATATCACGTGTTTTTGTGTTTCTCTTGATCTCTCTTGTTCTTTACTCTCTCTCTTTATTGTGCTTGCTCTTTGTTTTTTTTATTTGCTCAATTTCTCTTAGTACTTGCTTGCTTGTGATTTTAGCTAGGTGATTAAGGTCTGAATGTTTGAATTGTTATTGTTAAAAACTCTTTAGCACTAGCATTTGACCTTAGGATGCCATTCTAACAATTGGTATCAGAGCACAAAGGTTCATACCTAACTAATTAGCCAATTCTTGATAATTATTGACATTGTCTTGTGAAAAATGGCACAATTGACGTTTGTAAAAGAATCACCAATCTTTAATTTAGGTTGTAAGAACTTCTCTTTTTGGAAGAGATGTATGGTAAACAACCTTAGTTTACTTGAGCTTTGAAAAATAGTAGAAGATGGTTGGACACCTAAATATGAAATTGATGGTGTTACCTTGACCAAAGAGTTCAAAGATCTCAAATATTCAAATGACAATGGTATGAACATTATACTTAGCTCAATTCATTAGACTATTGCACTATCTCTCGATCACTCTACAAATGCCAAAGAAATTTGAAATGTCTTAGTACTTAGATATGAGGGTAATTAACACATGAAAAAGACCCGTAAAGTTGACTTAGCAACAAAATAAGAAAACATGAAGTTTGAAGATAACGAATCTTTTGAAAGTCTTTATCATATACTAGTATCCTTGAGAAATGAATTTGTAGAAGTTGATTCTAATATTAGTGATGAAGAATTTGTAGGAAAGCTTCTACCGATGGTGTCAAAGAAACCCGGATGGGATGGCACTGTGAGCTCAATTGAAGCCCTACAAGCTAAAAATCTTACTTACTAATCCGGAGAGGTGTATGCACAACTATGCTCACATGAGGAAAATCACAAGGAAGTGAAGTGCTCAACCTCAACCAAAACCTGGGATTTATCCGCACAATCTTCATGCAACATTACCTACAAGTTCGAATCAAGCGAAGATGTCTACCAAAAGCTCTATCAAGTACTCTCTAAGGACAAAGTCCTCCTTACCAAATTCATCAAATGAGGGATAGACTTTGAAAGAAAGGTGAATGAGGAGAGGATAGTTCAAGGCAAGAAGGTGGTTGCCTAACATGCAACAAGGAATGACATAGCATTCAAAATTGCTATGTCATCTTTCCTCAAAAGAGAAGACCACAAAAAGAACGTTTCAAGAAAACTCACAAGAATGCAATGCAAGCTACTTGGTCAAGTGAGTTCGAAGAGAGCGAAGATGAGGAAGAAGAAATTAACCTCGGGAGAGGTGAAGTAGGGAATATGCTAGCCATTGTCATGAAGAGGCCAAGGACTTGCATGGAGATATCTCTTGAAGTCATAAAGGAGCAAAGCATGACGGATCTAGAGAAGATTCGTATCATAAAGCGAATGGATCAAGCTAAAGATGATTATGTCAAAGAACAAGAAGAAGCCTCAAGAAGACTTGAAATTCCAACATGCATTCCAAGGATAGACACTTTCAAGTTAATTGAGAAGCCCTTAAGTCCTCCAATTTCGAAAAGATGGAGAAGCTCTTAGCACTTTCAAAGATGGATGTTGCAAAGCAAATTTAGAAGCCTTTGAGTCTTGCAAGAGTAGACACATGTGTACAAGAGAAGATAGCTCAGTCAAAGGGAAAGACTACAAGTGATCAAGATATGGAGTCCCCTAGCTTAGCTAAAATGGTAGAACTTGACCTCTCTAAATTTCATGATGATTCTAGTGATGATGAGTCTTATGATTTGGATAAGAATCAAGAGTCTTTTAATGTGACTAAGCTTAAGGAGTTACTTGATGAATCCAAAAAGTCTACGAATGTAAAGATGCTATAATTAATGATCTTAAATCTAAGATTGAATTACTAGAAACTATGATTAAAGACATTGAGATCAAAGTCAATTTAGATAAAGAAAATGAATTGAAAAAGCACATCCTTGAACTTCTGAGTTTGTTAAGTTTCCTAAATCATCAAACCATAACACTAAAATTTACTATGATAAGATGTATAATTGTCAAGGTCCACATGATAAATTGGTCTTGGATTTGTAAAGAAACAATCTTTTAAAATTGAAAAGCAATCTAAGCCAAATGACAAACCTATTCAAGCTAAAAATCATGCATATATGTATAACAAGAGATACACTAAGAAAACCAAGTTCACTTAACCTAATTTTAGAAATGTGGTAAACAAATATAGAGTTAGAAATAATTATAGGATTACCAACCAACATAGAGCTCAATCACCAAAGCTTTATGTTAAGGATAGGTATATGGTATATTTCATGTGCTACATGATAATAAGAAACTTGATAACAATTTTCAAAGGAAAAGATTTAATGGTGCTTTTCGACCAAGACATAACCCTAGAAATGTGCTAAATGATCATAAGAATTTTAGTAGCAATTTCAAAGAAAGAGATATAATAATATCTACCAATCAAACTATCATCCTAAAAACTACATAAGTAATTTTCATGATAAGTATATATTAAGGATGAGTTATTGGAGACCAATTAACAAGAATGACTAGGATCATAATAATACTAACTCCAAGACTCTCTTTTGTTCATCTTGTTTGAATTTTGGACATCTATCGATTTTGTCGTGTTAAGAATGGTAAGAGTATAGTTTCATTTGATGTGCCTAGCACAAGTGAGACTAAACCAATTGTCTATAGAGTCACTAGACTTCCCCAATTTGATTTTCTTTTGAGTATTATGTTGAAGGAAAGTCAAGTAGCAAAATGTATGATTTAATGACCATTGATTGAATTATATGTTTTGTGATTCTTGGTTGATCTTTTTATCCAAATCATAACTCATTTTGAGCATTTGAATGAGTTCAAACACTGTATGACAGCTAAATTGAGCCTTATAAATATCAAAGACCAAATTTGGAGCATAGCAGCAAATTAATTCACAAATAAATTCAAAAATAATTGCTTGCATTATGGAACATGTTACAATAGGTCAGGAAGGCGTTATAACGACTGGAAACCCGTTATAACGGGTTAGTACTTTGGAGAACTAGCCATTGGAGCAATTAATACTAGTTGTTGGAGAAATTAAAAATAGTCGTTGGTGATATGAATGGAGCTTGCATTACAGAAAAGTGAAGAGACCTGTTACAACGACTGAGAACCCATTGTAACTAATGGGGAACCCGTTGTAACAAGTTCTTGTAACGAATGGCATCTGAAATCTATTTAAACCTTTCCTCATCTACATTCATCATCATCTCAAACCTCAAAATGAAATATCTTCTTCTTCTTAGTAATCTTCTGAGAGTCTTCACTCAAAAAGAGCCTAAACCACTTAAGCTTCTTCTAAACCAAAATGGTTCTCTCAGTAATTCTTATCCTAATTCTTCTAATGGCTCCATCAAATTCATCAAATACTACAAAATTGGTGACAAAGAAGAGATCAAAGTTTAATCAAGCAATGATATAATTTGAACAAGAAGAGAAATCTAAAAATGATTCCAACACTAGGTGTGAACGTGATCCTCAACTTATAAGAACAAACTTGAAACCTAATCCAAACTCCTTGTCGATCATTATGAAAGGCATCCAACACCTCTCTTAACAAATATATCACATGTCCTTGATCGCAATGCTTGATGACAAAGACGAAGTTAATTCCATAATTCCAACTCCATTGAATCCACAAGCATTCAAAAAAGAATAAGATAAATGAGAGAGTAGTGAAGAAAAATAAACAAAAATTAGGATAAAAATTTTAAATTTGCTATGCTCCAATAAAATCTTAAATATGTGTAGTTTGATGTTACATGTAATGATTTGTGTGAATGTCAATTATCATATCTTGTATGCAATATTTGCTTTAGGATAATGAAATGATTGCATGCATCCTTTATGTTATGTCTCTTGATTATATTTCTTGATTATGCTCCTTACTATTTTTGAAATTGCAAAGTTAAATTGAAACTGATAACTTGTGCTAAATTGTGAAATGTATATCATTTAGGGGGAGCTTGTTTATCTTGAATTGATATTGAAAATGCATGTTAATATTTAGGGGGAGTATTTGAATTGATACTTTTACCATACTTTGCAAAAAGGAGGAGAAATGTGGTGTTGTATACGAGAATTATATGCACTAACATATGATTTTGCAAATTTATAAAAGGGAGAGTTTTTAAGATTAAACTCATCTCTTGTTTGACAATTTGCAAAATAAAACAGTACTAACCTTGCACAATTGAGTTTTGGTGAGTTACAAATTTATACATGTAAAATATAATGATGCAAAGCTCAATCATGCATGCAAGTAATAATGATCAAAACGATATCAAGAGTAAGTCATTTGGGCAAAAATAGAGGCTTCACAGAGCCATGCGTTACCATAACACATGTAAAACCTGTCAGAATGAATTCCTTACCCGTCATAATGGGTTGCCCACCCGTCACAATGGGTTACCAATCTGTTGTAACAGAGTGAAGAGGATAAGTGCTGAAGACATAGGATTTTCACAAGATTGACAGAGGCTTGTATTATTATAACGCATCACCCACCCGTTATAACGGGTTGCCAACCCATCACAACGGGTCTCTAACCCATCACAACAGGTTCCTGTCCAAGAGGTCCCATAAGTCAGTAAGCTAAGCAGAAAAGGGTAAAATTGGATGTTCTCCAATTCTTTACAATGGGTTATGTAATGGGTTCTCTGTTTTTGTAAAGCAAGAGAGAAAAATCAATATTGCAAGACTTCAAGAAGTGACATGCCTATATATACCTTGGGGATACGAACCAGGAAGATTAAGAAAGCCCTCCCCAAGTTTTCAAGCACACAATAAAGCCTTCTCCTATAGCTACTTGATCCACAAAGATAGGATAGCCAAATTGTCTAATTGTCGATCCGGGAACACTTGTTTGCTAGCTTTGTTAGCTTTGTTTGGTGTACTATATAGTGTAGTCAAGTAGTGCATCCTCATTCTTGATTGTGTTGTAAATTGGACATATTTACTTTATAGAGCGGTGTAGCCCCTTGCATACTTTAGGAATCTAAGATTGGTTTTCTTATGTGAGAAGAAACCAAAGATTCTGTAATTGTAAGAACACTTGTTATTTATTGGAATTAGTCTCGAAAGGAAGTTTTGATTTCAAGTCCCGTAGATGTATGCCTAGTTTGTTTGTAGGCATAATCATGTTTTATCGCGTGGTCTTGTGTTCTCTTGATCTCTCTTGCTATTTGCTCTCTCTCTTTACTATACTTGCTTAATTGTTCTTAGTACTTGCTTGTGATTTTATCTAGGTGATTAAGGTCCGAAAGTTTGAATTGTAATTGTAAAAATACTTCTGCACTAGCACTTGACCTTAGAACTCCATTCTAGTAGTATCATGCTCCACAACAATGAAACTCTGGATTGCACTTCAAAAACAATTTGCTTCAACCTCTAGTTCTCACCGTCTTGAACTCAAACGACAGCTCCGAGCCTGTCACAAAGGTACCACCTCATGCTCTGAGTATCTTCAGCATCCCCGACAAATAGCTATGAACTGGCGTTCATTGGAGCTCTGATTCTAGAAGAAGAACTTGTAAGCAGACGATTCAAGGTCTGGAAAGTGAGTTCAATCCAGTTGTTGCACATGTCAATGCAACTAGCCATCACTCTTCATTCTCCTTTGCTGATCTACACGGCCTTCTTCTTGGCCATGAGGCACTATTAAAGAGCCATGTACCTTCTTCTTCTATGCCAGTCTTCTATACCGGCAATGGATTCAAGAACTCTTTCAAGAACAGATCCAACTCTGGTAATAGATCTAAACCCGTTAATCCATCACCTAACTATGCCAACAGGCCACCACTACGGCCCATTTCTTCTCAGACACAACCAATTCAGACACATCCCAATGAAATTCGCCTATCTTGCCAAATCTATTTCAAATTTGGTCATGGCATCAAACTTTGCTACATACGTTATAATTCAGATCCTGACTGGGTTCCCAATCCACGATTCTAATCTTTCACGGCTCAAGCTATGCAATCCTCCTCTCCAGTTCAACAGACCATATCTCAAGATTTGCAAGCAAATTCTAACACCCCAACCACTTGGATACTTGATTTAGGGGGCAAACAATCATGTCAGAATTGATTTAAACAACCTCTCCAACTTTCTTGAATATTCTGGAACTGATAAATTGCAAATTGGCAATGGTACCGGCCTTCCTATTGCTCATACATGTTCAGCTCATTTTATATCTCGGGTTATTCAATACATTTGAAAGAAGTTCTTCATGTACCTGATTTCTCAACAAATCTCATAAGCCTTTCAAAATTGCTTCATGATAGTCCAAGTATTTATATTAATTTTACTTATTCATTTTGTTGTCTCAAGGATACCCACACCTAGATTCCTCATCTTCAAATACATAGCTCCAATAGTCTTTTTCTTCTTAGCTTGAAGCCTCTTCCTCAAGCTTTCCATGGCATCCACACCGCTTCAAGCATGCTATGCGTTGTAACCCTTCAAATTCAACAACTATAGAAGTTCTTAATTCACACAATTTACCTTGTATTAGGAATAAATTGCCTCTTTGTCATGATTGTACTCAAGCTAAGGAACAAGATTTGCCATTTTGTCCATCAATTAGCTCAAGTACTTCTCCTTTGCAACTAGTCCATTTGGATGTGTGGGGTCCTTCACCAATTGTAACAACTCATGGCTATAGATACTATGTTTCATTCATTGATGATTTTTTAAAATATACGTGGATTTATTTTATGAAGCAAAAGAGTGAGTTTGCTCATATATTCACCTCTTTTAAGGCTCAAGTTGAGAACATCTTAAATACATCAATTAAAATCCTTAGAACTGATGGAGAACGGAATACAAACACATTTCATCTTAATTCCCTCAAATTCTACACCAAACCTCATATCATTATACTCCCCAACAAAATGGCATTGTTGAACGCAAACATCGTCATATTGTGAAGCTCTCTCTTGTCACAATATCTTATGCATACATACCTAAGGAATATTGGAATGAAGTTTTTGCAAGTGTGGTTTATATTATCAACAGACTTCCTTCTAACCAATACCATTCCTTACCAAATTCTTTTCAATAAGAAACCAGATTATTCCTCTCTGCGTGTCTTGGAAAGTCTCTGTTTTCCTCTCACCAAACCTTACAACAACAACAAATTAGATCTTAGATCTTAGAGCAATGCCTTGTGTCTTCATGGGTTATGCTATTTCTCAAAAAGAGTATATCGGCTTACACTTGCCAACCAAAAAGATGTATATCTCCAAAAATGTTACATTTGATGCATCAGTGTTTCCTTTCAAAGAGTCATTCAATCACTCACCAGATCTTGACAATTATACATCAGAGACTATGATTTTGGCTCAATTACCACTTCTTCATCTAATACCATCACACTTGTACAGGCCTCTCAGAACATCTCAATACCACAATCAAGTCAAAATACTTCATCACATGCTCATGATACAAACCGTAATGGCACAACTAATCTTTCACCCAATTCAAATGTTCCTCTGACCATTTATTCTCACAACAACCTCTCCACATCTTCCAATCAACAATAGATCATTACTCATCATATGGTAACCCGCAACAAAGACAATTCCAAAAAAAAACCCAAACTCTTCAATGATTATGTAGCTCGTTTGGCATCTCTTGACTGAGAGCCAACCTTCTATTCCCAAGACTATCATCCAATTGGCATTCATCTATGGCAAATGAGATTGATGGTTTAGCTAAGAATAACACATGGACGTTGGTACCTTTACCATCAACCCAGAAAGTAATCGACTATAAATGGGTGTGCAAATTGAAAAGCAAGTCTGATGGAAGCATTGATAGATACAAAGATCGTCTTCTAGCTAAAGGATTTCATCAAATTGAAAGTGTTGATTTCATCGATACCTACATTTCAATAGTTCGTCCATCTACAATTCGAGTTATTTTGTCACTTGATGTTTCTTCAAAATGGAAAATTTGACAGTTAGATGTTCACAATATTTTCTTGCATGGTGATCTCAATGAACAAGTCTACATGGCTCAACCACCTGATTTTATTGATGATAATATGGATCATGTCTGCCTTTTACACAAGCCTCTCTACGATTTGAAACAAGCTCCACGTGTTTGGTTTCAAAAATTGAGCTTAGCCCTTGTCATATTTGGTTTCAAATCATCTGTCTATGATCCTTCTCTTTTTATTCTTCACTCTCAAAGACAAAAATTACTTGTATTGGTCTATGTGGACGAGATTATAATCACCGGCAACAATGATCAAGCATTACATATATGATTGTATTTCCAACTTGGATTCTCAATTTCGCTTGAAAGATCTATGCAACTTACATTACTTTCTGAGTATTGAAGCTCAAATTACAGATCATGGCATAACTCTTACTCGAACCAAACATATCTTAGACCTGACTCGAATTAATATGATAGATGCAGAGCCATTTTTGACACCGATGGTTGTTGTCAAAATAATCATTGCAAAGTCATTTCTTTATGTAAAAATACATTGTGAACAATGCTGACAACCTATGCTACATTGATATTCAAATATCTCACCGCATTCTTATTCGATACTCTGGTATTTCTCGGGTGCGCATCAGATATGCCAAGTTGCATATTTGAATATTTTATTCACTTTGACTGACAAATTCGATCTCTGATAAGCTCGATATATTTTGATACTCCACATGACAATCAAGTCATGTAAAATCGTTGATACTCTGAAAATGAGTGAAAAAATGAAAAATGAAGCATGGAAGGGATTCAAACACAATACAAGTCACTTTCAATCAAGACAACTTATCACTTGTCGTCTCCTATCATGTGTATACTAATAATTCTTGTTATATATTTACTTATATATTGCTTTTCAATTATAATATAATAAAATATTTTTAATTAAAGTTTAATATATAACCGCACTCGTATCTAAGATTTTTAAAATCACCGTATCGTCACACCCGTATCACGATATCCGCACCCGCACTCGTACAACATAGCTTACAACGATATAAAATATATTTGTTGTTCCAAATTTGCTGTCAAAATATTATAACACATTTTAGCAGCTTATGAAATTAAAAAAAAATTACTGCATGATAAAAAAAATAATAATACCGAAGCAAAGAGGCCTTGATGCCATTTTATTCACGACTTCTGCAAGCTAATTTCCTTTTACAATACGTATACCTATGCCTACAACTACATTAGTAATCCATTATTAACTAAGTTTTATTAATAATATATATTTTTAATAGCAGTTAAAAAAGTTTAACTTAATGAATGAAAACACAATAAGTGGGTATCTTTTAGCTATGATGTAGTTTAGTTATTTGTTTTAATTATCCTATTATTTATATCTGTATCCATATTTTAATATCTGATTCGTATCCATATTTAATTAATATTCAATCCATATCCATATAAGAATCCCTATAAGTATCTGAAAAAAAATAGTGACGGATATGGATATGATTTAGTTGTTATACATCCGCATCCAACTCGTTTACACCCTAGATAGAGATTTTTGGCTATATTGCCACTCAAGGGCACAACGAAAAGATGAATAGAATTCAGAATTATAATGTTTATTAATCCATTTGCAAACAACACTGTTGTTGGTACAGTATCAGGTTCTTATTGGTACCATTTTCTGCAATCTGTTATGTATGCCATAATTTTATGGTTATGAATTATGCATAATTGGCAATAAAAAGATCATCATTGCTCAAACTTCATACTTGGGAAAAGTGCCACTTATAACAGAGTTTTTAACACCAAAACAACTTGCGTCAGCAATAAAAAAAACAATCAGAATCATGAGAATAATAACAACTTTTAACATACTGCGGGCATTTTCATCAAACATTATGCTTAGAGTGAAAAGCTTGAATAACCACTACAATCATAATTTCCACTTTGATAGAGGAGACGAGAAAGGATAAGAGTAGTGTATTTGTATGTGAAATTGTGAATGATAGAGAGAACCGAGTATGATTCGGAAGAAAAGATAAGAATGATATTGGTATTTTGGTCTAAATAATTCTTTATGATATTTTAAAAAAAAGCCTGGTGCACGTAGCTCCTACTTGCGCGGGGTCCGGGGAAGAGACAGACCACTTTGGAGTCATTGTACAACCTTTCCCTGCATTTCTTTATGACATTTGTATGTTAAATTTTATAGCAAAAAGCATGTTAAGGGTAGACAACACATGATTTATATTCTTTTATGGGTAAATATCCCAAATTAAAGTTTTGTGGATAAATTTCCAATTTGCAATGTATGAATGAGTAGGTGTCCAATTTTCCAGCATGTTTGTGATGGCTAGTAATAAAGTACATGAGAGAACTAGTATGTTTTTCATTAACCCGATACAAAGCCCTTGAAAGAAAGTAAATTTCGAGTGCGCAAAGATAGGAAAACTTCAGTCTAGAATCGAAAAAGTAATTTGGTGCAATATTACACTAAAGTGAAATATATAAACTCCTTATAACATAAGATAGGGCACACCTTGAAAAAAAGTTCCTGCCCCCGTTTTTTTTTTCTTTTCTTTTTTTTCCTTTTGTGTAATACTAAACACACAAAATAGGAGACATGTTGAGACCTGGAGTGTATCATGTGGCACTTCCACTAAGAAGCCTTCAAATCATCAAGCCCCACACTAGCCTGCATACATAAAAGAAAAAGGTACTTGAATTATCAAAAAATTGAATTATAGTAGAACCTTTGATTACTTCAAATCATCAAGCTCCACCTTATCCAACAGGTGGCAGAGTATGCTAAGCAACCATTGCTTATCTCAGTTTTAAAATGTGCTTGCGTGGAATTTTGAAGTAATGCTCTGCCATCCAATCCCAAAACGAGATAAAAGGTAAAACAAAAATACAAAGAAATAGATCATACAAGGAAGCTATGATTCTCTTCAAGAAAAGGTGGAAACTCGGCGCAGAATTTTGCCATATCAGTGTTGACATCAGCTGCACTGCCTAACACCTCCATGAATTTCTTCCTATCAGGTGCTAGCTTCATCGCAAGCTAGAAATTTGAATTTTGTATTAGTTCCCTGTTTTGGTTCTCTAATTGCTTTTCTTATATACTGATACTTCATAGAGTTCAAGTTCATTGCTTATTTAAGGTCTAGTTCATCTTTGGAACTAAAATAAAGATTTGCTTATATCATTGGTATAACACAAGTATGCAATTGTGCATGGTGTAGTTTGCAATTTGAACTCAAAAATTTTTGGAACCCAAAAGACCTCTAATACTGAGTCACCATACCTTAAAGCTAGAGCTGGCAAGCCAACCATGCCATTTCTTCAAAGTTTTCTCATAAGAATCAGTACAGGTTTGTGACATGGTCCAGTCTGGATGTTCTAGAAGGTTTTTGAATAGTGCAACCAAGAAATCCATCGCTCTGGAAGTATTGCAAAATAAATAACACAAGTCATATCCTAAACTGTACATATAGATGCACTCTATCTTCATATCTGAGAATAGGTAAAGAAATAACAAATTCACCTCGTCAGCCATAAAAGCCCATTTGTACAGCTGGAAGACTCCTTTGCTGTCTTTTTCTCAACCTCAACTTGCACCATACTGTACAAATGCTCATACTTTGAAGGATCAGATAAGTACTTGTTCTCCAGCCTCTGAAATATAAAAAATAAATCAAACATGATAACAAGAGTATGCTTGCAATTCATTCAGCAAAAGACTAAACTTGAAGCCCTTGAAGAACTAAATTTAGTTAAAAGGTAAATAAAATGCATACTGTGATGTTACCCCCAATGTCAGACTTAACGAGTGCCATAGCAGCTCCAAATTTATCTGCAAAAGGAACAAAGACCAATCAAGAATTTAAATTAGAACAGTGGAAAATGAGAATCTGTAGTGCTGATGTAGTTCCTAAGAGAAAGATATGTAATTCCTGTAGACATAATATATCTGCAGTAGTTAGATCTTTTAATTGCATTTTTTTTAACATTGAGATTCACAGTACATACCAGTATGAAAGCAATGAGATTATACCATACTGGTATAAATTTCATGGATATAGTATTTTTTGTCCCTGTTTAATTGTTTATTTTAACAAACAGAAAGCCTCCAATGTTTCTTAACAAAGAGTCCTATGATCCCTAAGGAAGCACCAATTAAGAAACTAAAAACTATACACCACAGGGAAAAAAAATCACAATAGAACTATAGAAGCCAGGTCTAGAGCAAGTACCCAGCACAAGCCTATACTAATTCTGACAGTTCCGAAGTACTGTTAGAAGTAGAGATAAAAAAAACTACATATCTACATGCAAACTATGTAACAAATTACCACATAATAGCCGATTAGATATAGCAAGTGAAAAACGAATGAAAAGATGGTATTGCTATTACCTAAAACAGGAAGGATGAGTTTGCACACACCAAGAAATGGCTTGGTGAGTATGACGCCATTCTCAGATTTCACATGCTTCATTCCTTCCAGTGAAGGCGTAAACACAGTGCCCTCCATCTCTTTTTCGCAAAAATCTCACCTAAAGAAATGTTAAACGCGCTTTATTATTTCTATTTCACCACAGATCATGCACGATCTGCTCAAATCAGCAATTCCCAACTGTCAATTGGTCTCAAATTAACCTACGGGACTGTGAATCAAGAGAGTTTCCTTTTTTTCTTACAATCGGGATTCGAATGAAATATCTAAGAACAAAATTGCAATAGAAGTAGGAATTACCAGCTACAGCTCTTCAAGTAGAAAATCGCAAGCTTACCCTTTCGACACGACCTTGAGTTAGATCTCTCTACAGAAATAGGATCAAATTTATTAAATGACGAAAAACTTCCGGTCGGTGGATTCTTCAAAGTGCGACTATGCGAGGCATTTAATTCGCATGTACGATTGCCGATTGGGAACGAATCAAAAGTATAAGTTTAGGAGATTTTTAATCCTCGTCAAAACTTTTTGGTGAAATTTAAGTATTTTGAATCTGAATTTAATTTGTACAAAGATCACGTGAGCGTGATGTTTTTAATGTGTACAGTGTACTGATTGAAAATAACTTAACTTTTTGTAAATTTTTTCGAATGTTAAGTCGTCGTGATTATTATAAATTATTAGATAAATAAATTTTCAATACATTCAATAAAATAGTAAAAAGATTCAAAAAATTGTAAAATTTAGTCTTCAAGTCTATATTAGTGTGAAGAATGTTTTCAACTGTTCGGATCGATCATTTATATTTGCAGTTATGGAGCAGTTGCGAGAGGTTGAAAGTTAGGCGGCTACGAATTTCTCCTCATATATATATATGTATATATGCGGAACCACATGCATCCAGAAGTGCAGCTGAACCCCTGGAACTTTTTTTTAAATAATCATATATATTACGTTTTTTTTCAAAAATTACCATGTATTTGAAATTTTTGTACAAATGATTATATAAGATAAATTTTTTTAAGAATAATAATTATTTCGAACACCCTGAAAAAAAATCGTAAATCTAAATCCCCCTGACAAGAATTCTGAATCATTCCCTGTATATATATATATATATATATATATGAGCTATGCTATTATGCTTCAAGAAGCAAAAAGGGAGTTTTGCTTCACATAATCTCAACCATTCGATTTCATCATGACCAATCCTGAACTGTGGACCTAGAAAACTTGAAATTGAAAGTCAGTAAAACACATTGTAAACCGAATTTTAAGATACATGAGTGATTGGAGAATTACGTCAAAAAGCTCAAATTACATAGAAGCCCTAAAAGCCACTGAACCTATTGAAGAACCCGCGGTTGGTTTTGTAAAACCAACTGAAGCAACAAGAGGCACATCAACTATAATCAAGCAAAATAACACAATAATACAACTCTTGGTTAAGATAAGCGAAGGAATTGAAGATTGTAAAGAAACCGTCCAGGATATTAGAAAAGTTGTAGCTGAACAAGCGTCAGCTGGGACAAAATTTGATATCACAAATACAATCGAAGATCTACAAAAGAGTCTAAATAAGCTAAGTCTAGGAGAACCAGTCCCTAGACCTAAAAAGAAGGAAGTACCGTTTTTCGTGTTCAAAGATCCACGTAAAATATTTGAAGAAGAGAAGAAGAAGTCCTCGTCTTCTTAAAAATGAACCGAACACGTACGGAAACCATTACGGAACCACGACCGTCTATATCTAACCATGAACAGAACATCCGTAATGAAAACCAGACTCCAACAATAGATGATCAAATAAGAAACTATAGACGTGGTCATAGATTACGTCAGGAGATCTCAAGAAGATTACCCGGAAGGCGACAAATTGGGTATAACAGGAGTCTAGAGTCACAACTAAACCCGGACGCAGAATTAGACGTATCTCAGTTTAGAAGAGCGCAATCTGTTCCAGCAGAAACGTTGTATCAAGATGGCTGGACGTCTACACAACATCGGGTTTATCAGCATTATTCTGACCAGAGAATATTGACAACGGGTGGACAATAGTTGGAGTTGCCATTCATCACACAACAAAGCTATGAAGAAATTCGTAGGTCAGGCCTCCAACACTTGCACATCGGGTTAATTATGATTAGGTTGTACACTTTACATCGCAGAAACGCAGGCGTCAACGCACTGGTTGCTATCCGAGACACCAGATGGGCAGATGATAGGTCAATCATTGGCACAATGGAAATGGACCTAACAGCCGGTACCCAATTGGCTTATCTTGCACCCAATATCATGCTTAGTATAGCAGATTTCTTTAACCATATCCAATTAGTTGTCCAAACTCATGGATATGAGAATTGGCAAGCAGGCGAAAGTAATTTGCTGTTAACAAGATCACTGATTGGTAGATTATCAAATACTAGTTACACTAGTTTCAGATATAACGTACAAAGGGTATCTGACTATTTAGCTAGTAGAGGTGTCCAGGCAATCCCCGGTCAATCACACACAACTGAAAGTCTACGGGGTTTACAATGGGTTATCAGACCACCTAGTATAGCAGAGGTACAACACCCTCAAGCAGCTGTTATTCGTACACGATCAGACAGTTCAGTGATGTTAAAATTCAAGAATTATTCTGCTACAAAGCCAAATGAGGAACCATCAGTTGGTGTAAACGATGAAGAACAGCTATCTGATGATGAAATTACTCAAGAGACTGCTCTAGTACTATTCGTTAACGTGTCAGATGATGAAGAAAACAATGAGGAAGAAGACACATATTGGGAGTCTATCAAGCTAACGGCCAGTCTAGCCGAAGATATAGGAGAAGAACCTATATGGGATAACGAACCTATATGGGACCAAGATGAAAATGATGAAGAGGATTTCGTGAATCCTTTCGCGAAAGGTGGTGGGAATGACGATGAAAAATTAGAAAAATTAGAAACAGAAACGGTATACGTTTTAGGCCAAGACCCAGAAACTGATTATCCAATCCTAAAACAATTCCTTGATAAACCTACCACACAACACAAAGCTTTATCATCCTCAGTAACTTCCAATTACAACATACCACCTCAGCCAACTATGGGATTAAGAAATTATCCACCAGGAGGTCTAAGAAATGATCATGAGGCAGGAGGTAGTGGAGGATATATGCAAAGACACAGAAGCTTACCCGGAGGTATCGGGAGACATCAGAATGAACAATGGAACTTGCCCACAGCAATGCAAAAACAAGGCGCGATGTTAGTTCTACCAGAAGACATTGGCCTATACAACGATGTGATATCCAAATGGGAATCCATAACTCTAAATCTAATAAGTGAGTGAAACTTTGATAGTAACAAAACAAAAGTACAATTCATCGAGAACTTATTAGGTGAAGTCGAGAAGAAGATCTGGATACAATGGCGTATGGCGTTTGAGGCTAATACTTAAACTTAGAGGTCATAGCTGATGATACGCAGAACGTTATTTCACAAATAAGAAGAGTCCTGATATTAGAAGATCCATACCAAGGGACTACAGATGAGCAGGATCGCGCATATCAAGACCTTGAGAGATTATCATGCGAACATGTAAAGGACCTATTTCTTTACATGAATGATTTCAAAGTTCTAGCGGCAAAATCGGGGAGGATTTACCTATCTCCCGAATTATCTGAGAAGTTCTTTAGGAAAATGCCGCCACTTATAGGAAAAGAACTCGAAGAAGCTTTCAAAAAGAAATTTCCTGGCAACACAATTGGGGTAATTCCCCGGATACACTTCTCCTATCAATATCTAGCCGAAATGTGTAAGAAGGCTGCATTACAACGAAGTCTAAAAGACTTAACAATTTGTAGTAAAATACCCATTCCTGGTTACTACCAGAATAACAGAAAGAAGTATGGGTTGAGGAAAGCCAAAAACTATAAAGGAAAACCCCATTATTCACACGTAAGGGTTTTCAAGCGAAAACATTCGGATAGGGTTAGAAAGTGTAAGTGTTTTATCTGTGGCGAAGAAGGTCACTTTGCCAAAGATTGCAGAAATAAAAACGGCAATCTAGTTAGAGCAGCGGTCATAGAAAACCTCGATTTACCAGATGACCTGGATGTTGTCTCTGTTGATCTCAACGAATCGGACAGTGATGTTATTTGCAGTGTATCTGAAGGAGAATCCGGTAGAACTGAATATCAAGTACGTACGACAATAGAAGATTTACCATTAGAAACAAACTTGATGTTACAAATAACTGATTTCGGGTGGAGGAGTAAAATACAATTACCCGAAAACCAAGAAAAATGTGAGCATAGTTTTAACGATACAGAAGTCCAAAGCAGTTGCAGCTTCTGTAAACTTACCATTAAACCGGAATACGGTAAAAGATGTGAAGAATGTGGTTTACAAATCTGTTCATTATGCGCCCCGTTCTATTTCGGGATACAAGTTAAACCAAAGGTTTCCTTACAATCGAGACCTTATAACAATAAAGATGCACTCATTAAAGAATTAACAAATTACATAGTGTATCTTGAGGGAGAAAATGAGAGGTTAAAACAAGTGTTGAGAGAACAGGAACTAATCAGAGATTTGACAAACGATTTTAACAACCTCTCTACACCAAAAAAGAATAAAGAAAAGATAGAGGTAGAAGATGTAACGGAAGATGAAACGGCAAACGTTCTATTTGAAATTGATGAATCATCTTACAAAGCTGAAACCTCTACACCACACCATGAAAAGAAAAGAATATTCAACCGTCTATACAATTTGATAGTTACGTTTGAAATCCCAAACGTAAAACCATTTGAAATAAGAGCTATCTTGGACACCGGTGCAACAAATTGCTCAATTGATCAAACAGCAATTCCAGAAGAAGCTCTTGAACCTAGCCCATACCCTGTTCAAATCACAGGAGTTAATTCAACCCAAATTGCAAATAAAAAGTTGAAAGGAGGACAAATGATTATTGGAGAAAATAAATTCAGGATCCCTTTTACATATAGTTTTCCAATGGGTATGCAAGACGGTATCCAAATGTTGATAGGATGCAACTTCATAAGATCGATGCAAGGCGGTCTTAGAATCGAGGGCAATGTGATTACATTCTATAAAAATGTCACAATTGTTCAAACCACAACAGAAACTGTTGCCCACACAGTTGCAATTGATGAATTGGGATTAGACGAAATCGAATATATAACAATTCAAGATGCGTTATATCATCAGTCCTTAATCACAAATCCCAAATTTGAAAAAAGATTCAGTAGCCTGTTATTAAGGCTTAAAGAACAAGGCTTTATCGGGAATGATCCTCTTAAACACTGGCAAAGAAACAAGGTCGTGTGTAAATTAGATATAATTAACCCGGACCTTACAATAGAGGATAAGCCGCTTAAGCATGTAACGTCGTTAATGAAGGAGCAATTTGATAGACATATCAAGGCGTTATTGGAAATTGGAGTCATTAGACCAAGTACAAGTAAGCATAGAACAATGGCTTTTATTGTTAATTCAGGAACGTCTATTGACCCGAAAACGGGAAAAGAAATTAAAGGCAAAGAAAGGATGGTCTTAAACTATAGAACGTTAAATGACAATACTCATAAAGACCAGTATAGCCTGCCTGGAATTAATACAATCCTAAAGGAAATAAGTAATAGCAGGATTTTCTCAAAGTTTGATTTAAAGAGTGGTTTCCATCAGGTTGCCATGAGTCCTGAGTCAATACCCTGGACAGCGTTTATAGTGCCAGGAGGATTGTATGAATGGTTAGTTATGCCATTTGGTCTGAAAAATGCCCCTGCAATATTCCAGAGAAAAATGGATAATTGCTTCAGAGGAACAGAGGCATTTATTGCGGTATACATAGATGATATTCTGGTATTTTCTGAAAATGAAGAAAAACACGCACAACACTTAGAGGTGATGTTAGACATATGTGAAAAACACGGTCTGGTCTTATCACCAACGAAAATGAAGATCGCAGTACCAGAAATCGATTTTCTAGGAGCTCAGATAAATCGTGGAAAAATCAAGCTCCAGCCGCATATAATAAAGAAGATTGCCAATTTTGATATTGAGCAACTTAAAGAAAAGAAAGGTCTTAGATTATGGCTTGGGATACTAAATTACGCCAGATCTTACATCCTGAAACTGGGAGTTTTACTAGGACCTCTTTACTCGAAAGTTAGTCCACATGGTGATAAACGCTTGAAAACCTCAGATATTGATCTTATCAGAAAAATTCAGGAATTAGTCCAGAATTTACCAAATCTGAGCTTCCCACCAGAGGACGCTTACATTGTTTTGGAAACTGATGGGTGCATGGAAGGATGGGGAGGCGTGTGCAAATGGAAACCCAGAAAACATGACCCTAAATCATCTGAAAGAATTTGTGCCTATGCTAGCGGGAAATTTGATGTTATAAAATCAATGATTGATGCAGAGATACATGCTTGCATGGAGACTTTATCCGCGATGAAGATTCATTACTTGGATAAATCCGAAATCACTTTGAGGACGGATTGCCAAGCAATAATCAGTTTTTATAACAAGTCCTCATCTAACAAACCCTCGAGAGTTCGTTGGGTGAAATTTGTTGATTTTGTAACAGGTACAGGCGTACAGGTAAACTTTGAACATATTGAAGGACGCTTGAACTCACTAGCAGATACTCTCTCTCGGCTAACGACATTTACTCTCAGCACGAAATGTCTAACAGACAACCAGGAGTTAATGTTGGAGAAGTTGGAACCAATACTGGGCGAACTAGGCAATGGAGAGCAAAACAAACAGTCAATACCGGAGGAACAAGTTCAGTCATTGCAAGAAAGAATCAAGGAAATCTTTCCGCTGACAATACAGATGAACAACATGCATACATATTCGAAGATCTCAGAAGGCCAAGCCAGAATCTTGAATCATACCAGGAGACCGCACAAAGATTGTCCGACACCAAGAAACTGCAGGTGCGAAACTCCTTGGTGGACATACGACAGTTAGATTCAATTATTGTGCGTGAAGAAAAATACTGTAAACCATATCAACGCAGTGATTGTATTTTAACTGATAACTACTGGGAACTTAAGGAGCAACTTGAAAAACTAAAAAGAATTGAAAAAGATCTTGAGTTCATCCTTGAGTCCAATGTAAAAATGTAGAGTTTAGGAAGCTATGGTGAGCCTCTTTTATTTTTGAGTTCAAAAATTCAGTAGTAGTTCATGAGCTGCTGAATTAGTGTGAAACAAATTAAGGTTCAGACTGACAGGGTCCTACGGGTAACTGCTGTCTTTTTAGGTTAAGTCTATATTGTGTGTTTTTCTTACTTTTATTTTGCAAGTGGAAGTCCCTTTACAGATGGACGGACACAAGCTCTACAAGAATGGGTTACAAGTGGATGGATTGGAGCCGTTCACCAAAAGTTTGCTTTATTTTGAGTGGAGTGTAGTGCTCAATTATATGAGCATCTTTTTGCTTTGAGTGGAGTGTAGTGCTCAATTATATGAGCTGTTAGCTGAGTCACCCACTCACTTTTGTTATCTTTTGCTCAATTATATGAGCACCTTTGTCCTTTGTCTGAGTGGTTAGATGAGTCACCCACTCACTTTTGTTGTCTTTTGAGACAGAGTATTGTGGACATCAATTTATTCACATGTCGATGGGACCCAATGAGCACCCGATGTGATAAATTAGAATCCAGACTCTTGAGTCTCGGAGCTTATAAATACCTTGTGTATTCAGAGTTGCAGGACACGCTGAGAACCAGCAAGTCTTACTTCTCTAAGTTTGACGATATTAATAAAATTCCACTTTTTCCTTTAATTCTTGTTCATATTCCGCAAATACCTTTCTTACTCTCCCGCATCCGTCGTGATCTGTGAAGTTTGAAAGTTGAGATCCTGAGATCGTACCCGAACCTGGTATCAGAGCTTAATTTTTGGTTAGTATCCTTCATGGCTTTCTAAATTCTTTCATAATTTCTAGGAAAACAGGGATGGAACGGTCAAAATTCTAATTAAGTTGGGAAGGAAAAAGGGTTAATTATTACCGAAAAGCTTGAAGTTTGGGAGACGTGTATTTAGTATAGGCGATAAAGAGGGAAAAGTACCCAAGGGAGGGGAATAGTACCATTACATTCGTAATATTAAGAAGGCACCCAAATGAATGGCTAGAAAGTTTCAATCCAACGGTTTTAAAAGCATGAAGCACAGGATCCATATGCTTCATGAAGCACGATAGCATCTCCCATATATATATATATATATATATATATATTCTTATTCAATTGTCCATAAGTTTACAACACATCAGTTTTTTTATATTTACTTGAGGTTTAAGTTAGTAAATCTTTTTTTTGTTACAAATTAATATTGTTTTTTATTAAGGTTGCTAATATTCTGATTCAGTTAGGGTCTACAAGTTAATAATATTTTGGTTTGTCCAATTAAGTTATTTTTTTTTTTACATTTCAAAGCTAATAACTTGTTATCACTGTTCAATATCAGCAAAAGAAATCAAAATCATCATTCTGTTGGTCTTTTTACTGAGAATATTTTAGGGACTCCAACAGAAATTTACTTCTTCTTTTTTCGTTTCGTTATCACTTTGTTTTGTAAGATGGGCCTTTTATAAATCTAGGCCCATATAGCCCAACAACAGGAACTAGGGATAGAGCCATAGAGGTGATAGCCTGATTTAGGTCTTAAAAGAGCGCAAAACCCTAACTTCACCTCTCTTCTTCCAGTCTCTCTCTCTTGGCGCGCCGCAGTCGAACTTCTCTTCCCCGGGAAAAATGGTGAGAAAAGGAAATGTTGGAATAAAAGCGATATGAACGCTCTTAGTTTGTATGTCTTTGTACTTAAATCCCGCGCATCCTTTGCGAACTAATCTATGTTTTTGTGTTTTTAACGGTGAAGACGTTCAAGCGATTTGTTGAGATCGGACGCGTGGCGCTGGTGAACTATGGCAAGGACTATGGAAGGCTTGTAGTCATCGTAGATGTCATCGATCAGAATCGGGTATGATGCATTTAATTTGTGCTATATTTTTCAGATTTAACATTTTCAATTTCGTTTGAGCTTGTGTTCGATGTTAGACATTTTCTCTTGCGTTGTCAGTGATGAACGTGTTATTTGATAGCAATTTCATCTCGTGTCTGCTGTATTGTTGAAAAATAGAACTCAAATTAAAAGGCGATAGTAAATTAATGATACTCTAGATTAAAATAGAAGCTCCAAGCCTTAAAATTTAGTAGAAGCTTCTTTATTTCAAATGTTTGTTTGTTAAAATTTTGAGCTGGAAATACCTTGTAAATCGCCCATATGTAAGAACTCATGTTGATTACAGAATTTGATTACATCAGAATGTGCTTTAGTATGAGCATCAATTCAGGAATATTATTCATGTGCAGGCTTTGGTCGATGCACCAGACATGATAAGGTCCCAGATAAACTTCAAGAGGCTGAGTCTTACCGACATTAAAATTGATATTCCACGTATCCCCAAAAAGAAAACCTTGATCGCTGCAATGGAAGATGCTGGTATTTTAATATTGTTTTTCTGTCTTTTTCTTTCTGAAAGCTACCAATTGAATTCCAGTGTCTAACCTTACACAAATGAATCTACCTGAGGCCCGAGCTGATTTCTAAGGTTGACCAAATGGTTTAATGACTAAGGTCACAACTAGTTTGTTTGTACCTTCACAGTTTTCTCCTGAAAGTTTGGTTTCTAACCTATGCCTTCCCAATTGCATGCCTCCTCCTAGCTAATTTACTACCCTTTTTCTTTCTTACAAGTAAGAAAAATGAGTTAAATTAGACTGACTTTCTTATTTATGTGTGATGGGATTTCACCTTGACTTGCATAGGTCATATTAACCTGATCACAGTTATTTATTGTTAAATTAATAATGTCGATCCATTATGTTGCTATATGTATTAAAAATGTGTGAACTATACAACTAAATTTGTATAGAAGCTCATTGTGAAGGGTAAGTGGGAGGAGAAGAGGTGAAGGGGTAAGTGGGAGAAGAGGTGAACTATCTAACAAAATGTCTTTTCCTTTTTGCTTTAATTGAAGATGTGAAGGGTAAGTGGGAGAAGAGCTCGTGGGGAAGGAAGCTCATTGTGCAGAAAAGGAGAGCTTCTCTAAATGACTTTGATCGCTTCAAAGTCATGTTAGCTAAGATCAAGGTAATCTTCTAATAACTTTCATGTTTGATCCTTGCTATACTAGCAATCCTGCAAAGTTGCTGTAGATGTCATCAGTACTTGCTTAGCTCCAAATTTATGAAAAAGGGAAAAAAAACACAAATTGTCCTTTCCATCATGAAGAGAATCAGTGATCTTACAGTTTTGCTGCATGTTGGTCTTCTTTGTCATTATTTAAAAAAATGCATGCTAGGATGGATCCGTATCTGCTGCTCTTTTTGATAAGAGCAGGACCCTGCTCTCTTCCATCTCGACCGCCCAATTTTGATCGGACCGCCCACAGATGGAAATCAGGGGGCTGTATATTTTATAAGTTTTAGATCTGAAAATTTAACGGTCCAGATCAGAAGAGCAGGGTCCTGCTCTTGCTAAATAAGAGCAGCGGATACGATTCCTGCTAGGATCTTCAAATGCCTTGCACTATAATATTGTTATGCTATGGGAACTTTGTTAATCTGAGATGCATTTTTTTGAAGTTTTTAAATAACTCAATATGGATTGTACTAAGACGGAATCTTGTACTTTCTGCAGAGGGGAGGTGTGATCAGGCAAGAACTGGCAAAGCTTAAGAAGCAGAGTGCAGCCTAAAATTTTTATTAGGGATGGAAAGCAAAGAGGGTTCTAGTTTTTCTTGCGTCTCAATCTGTTTCCCTTTTCCTTCTTATTTAGCCTTGTGTTGTATTCCATCAATTTTGAATTTTTGTCTTACTTGGGAGACTTTTACCTTGTGATAGTGACAGGATATGTTTTTTGTTTTTGCATTTGTGGATGATGAGCCTAGTGCGATTTTTATATTTTTGTTATATTAGCTTATCATTTTCTCCTGTTTTGAGGGGAAAAAAAGTGTCACGAGTCTAATGCATGTATAATACGAGATAATTCGATAGTTTGGAACATTTTTGTTTGGATAAAAGATAACCCGAATTGAACAGCCAGCTTTCATTACTTTCTGAAAGCAAATTATTTACAAGACTATAGTTTGGAACATAATAATATAATATGAAGTTCACATTATTATGGTTGTGCACAATGTCTAATGCATATATAATGCTTGTTATCTTGCCAAAAATGTTTCTGTTTTCTCGGTTATACTAATTCTCTATCCCTATCCCCTACATTTATTAGATTAATTGTTTTTAATTGAAAGCTCTATTCCATCTAACCCACCATAGTATTATTCTTGACCGTAATCAGAATTTTTTCAATTTTTTGTGTCACTTTGGTTCGCATCAGTATTACTAGGTGTCTTTAATCAATGAATTTACTCTACTAATTGAGTCTTAAATGAATTCCCTCCCGAGTCCTGATGGCAGTCTCCTAAGCAACTCCCTACCAGTACTACCTTTTTTCCCTTCCCCAAAATTGGTTGCTCTTCCTCCTGTTTTGTGCCTCTATCACCTAAAATTAGCATCTCTCAAACTGAAGTAGATCCTCTCCTCTAGCTAGTGTTCTAAATTCGGAACGTTTAGACATGTCGTGTTTAAATTGTCGTGTTTTAACCGTTCCGTGCCTAACTGTGTCGTGTCTTAACGTGTCGTGTCTAAACGTGCCGTGTCTAAACATGCCGTCTCTAAATGTGTCGTGTCTAAACATGTCGTGTCTAGACGTGCCGCCTCTAAACGTGTCGGGTCTTAACTGTGTCTTAACTATGTCGTGACTCGTGTCTAAACGTTTATTTTTTAAAATTTGTAAAGTTTAAAATAGAATAATTAATAAATGCAAAAGATTTCAAAATAATTTGAACTTTCGTGTCTATCCGTGTTTATTCGTACCTACCTGTGTCTATCTGTGTCGTGTCTTGTCTATTTGTGTTGTGTCGTGTCGTCGTATCGTGTCTAAATGTACCGTGTCGTTCCGTGCCGTGCTTTCATGCCGTGCTTTCGTGCCGTGTCTCTCCTCATAAACGTTCCGTGCCGTGTCGTGTCCTACAGTAGAAAACTAAGGCACGACACACTTAAGACACGGCACGTGAACAGTAGAGTATCGTGTCTTGTGCCGTGTCTTAACTGTGCCGTGTCCTTATCGTGCCGTGTCATTTCGTGACGTTTTCAGACACGCAGACACCTCCAGCCAGTTTCATTGTTCGTAGTTTGTCTAATGATGCTTTCGTGGTTGCCATGGTTGCACGGTCTCCTAGAAAAGACGCCGATCTCTCCCTCATTTACCTTCTTTCGTATAGGCAGGACTGATATGAGAATGGCATATGTCATGGAAAGCATCATCCTATTTTGATTCTACTTTGGGAACAAATTATGTCTGGCAGTAGTAATATTCCCAAGTCCTAACCTTAGAAGACTAGAATTTCAATTTATATTCAAATTTTTTCAACAGTTTATCTTCAGCAAGTTTCAAACGGCAACAACGAGATGTGTGGGTCTATATGACAAGGAAGAACCTCACAAAAATAATGCACTTGATCCAGGGAAGCTCAGACTAATATCATGTATATTTCTGTTTCTTTCTTCAAGGGTCCTTCAATGACTTCACAAGGATCAGTAATTCAGCAAGGGTCCATCAGATACAAGAAAATGTGTGCTCTGAAAGATATGGTTCTCATTTTTTATTTCTCCACAATTTGGAAGCGTTTAAGAAGATGCTCGTGGTCTTGAACCATAGAACTCTTTAGATGAAAACATATAATCCTAAATATGTTCACAATCGTGGTAATTAAAGGGAACATTATTTACCATGAAGATTGTCATGTCAATTGAAAGTACATTGTAGTTCTATAAATGTTGATAAATGATTATCATTCAATGACATGAGTATATAAAATGGTGATTCTTTATATATTGAACATGACCTAACTAGATGAAGCATTATATGAATTAGTTTTGTGTCATTAATGTTTTCAATGTGTCTTTGAATTTTATATATGAGACATGTAAGTTTTTCACATGAGAAGTATATAATGTGATTATTATTATAGTCCATTCAAATGATTGGAATAATATAGTAATTCGTTATGTACAACTTGTGCGGGAGAAATTTATATGTCAATATTATTATTGTCTCTCGATTATTTGAGTTATGATATTACTGGGCCCCTTGATAAAGTGAAATTATATTGCATGCAATATAATTGATGTAGTTATACTTATAATTCACTTGAGAGACCAATAAAAGAATATAATGCAAAAATGACACGATCATATTTTGCATATTATTTAAAATATCATGAGACAAGGATAGACACGAATTAAGTGGATCAAGCACGTAACGACTATGTCGTTTGGGAGACTATAATGTAGTGATAGAACCTCTTATAGTCCATAATATAAAGTATTTTATATTATATCCCAAGATGACGTAGATCCTCTGTAAGGTCACACCAACTGAACAAAAACAACAAGTATTTTACATTTTGAATGATGTATTTAATCTCATGATGTGTGAGTTAAAATGCATGTGATAAAATGTTAAAGTAATATGTCATGTAAAATGACATGCTTAGATCATAAAATAAATTTATGAAAATATATGTGAACATTATTTTGTATAATGTTTGAGAGCATTATAAGAATAATAAATTAATTCATATTAGAATAATAAAGTAATATTACTTACTCATAAATTAAATCCTTGCAAAATATGATTAGGAAATAACAAGAGGGTAATCATAGCCATTTGTGTAAATAATTAATACAAGTGTTGTCCTAGGGCTTGGCTATATAAAGGGGTATGTTTGAGATGAAAAATGACTTTTTCTCTCTCTTGCTACAGTAGGGTGAATAGTAACCCTCCTTTCCCCTCTCTTGTGTGTAGAAAGAAAACTCCATTGTTCTTCTTTTCCTTCTCTTGCAAGGTTTAGCCACCAAATGAAATAGCTTGTTCATTGAAGATTGAAGATCTAGGTGGTTGGATCTAAGCTCTAACCTCTACATCCATTTATCTAAGGATGCTTTAGGTTCAAGATGAACCAAGAGACAAGGATGCTTCCATGGCCGAAGAAGGAAGACGACGGTTTCCAAGAGACCTAGAAGAGGAATCGACTCCTCTCTACGAAGAGATTTGACAATCTCTTTAGGTATAATCTTTTATCCACTCTTGTGCAAGAAATGAATGTGTTATTTTCTGTTTTGTTGATGCACAAGAGGTGTTCGATGAAATGTTATAGTGTATTCTTGCTTGCAATTGTTATATAAATAAGATCATTTGTGTATTGAGTTAAATAGAGGCAAAAAAAATTTAATTTTCGTCCTCTTAAACTTACACATGAAATCCCAACGTGTATAAGGGGAAGATGTTAGTTGCATGTGGCTTCGACGCAGAAGATCAGTTGGTGCCCCTTGCATTCGCGTTGGTTGATACCGAGAACAACAAATCTTGGGAGGATTTCATGAAATTTGTTCGTAGGGAAGTGGTTGGATCACGAGTTGTGACAGTACTCTCTGATCGTCACAAGAGTATCTTGCGGGTTTTTAGTGAGCCAGACCTGGGTTGGAGCACCTAAGATGGACATGCCTTTCATCGATATTGTTCAAGGCACATATGTCAAAATTTCACAAAAGAATTTACCAACAAAAAATTAACACAGATCTTGAGGCAAGCAGTGAAACAAAATCAAAAGAGAAAGTTTCTAATGAGGCTCAGTCGTATTCGCGAAAAATGCCCCGACGCTGCAACATGGCTTGAGGATATTGGTAGGGATCCGAACGATGTTGAAAGGAACAATGCACCGTGTTTTGACTTATGGGCTCTTTCATTCGATGAAGGAGGCCGTAGAATGGGGATGATGACAACAAACGAACCAGAATCCCTTAATAATGTTTTCAAAGAAGCACGTGAGTTACCGGTTACTTCTCTTGTTGAAATCACATTCTATAAGTCGGTCAAATACTTTGTTGAAAGACAGGCAAAAGCAGAAAAAGCAATTGAACAAGGTTTCCTCTTCTCCCCCAAAATCCAAGCGTTACTAGAGGAGCAAAGATTAAGAGGAAATACACATACGGTGCGAGTGTTCTCATATCGTAGCATGTTGTGCTCATGGGGGCATAAGTAGCAATTTGTGCGTATCTCCTGTTTATCGCGTTCAAGAATTGATGGCAACATGGACGCCAGAATTTGAGCCATTCGACAATTCTGACACATGGCCTGAAATTCCACGACCATAGCTAGTGCCTGACCCGACAAGGTATGCTGTTAAGAAGGGGAGACGTCAACATATACAGATTAGAAATGAAATAGATGAAGAGAATACACATCGACAAGCATACACATGTGGGCGATGCAAACAAACAGGACACAGCAGGCGCACCGGCACTGCACCCCCAAACGACGAAGGTAATACTAGTATTATTTATTTCACAAAACAACATTGGTTTCAATTTTGTAATGCTTGAGATTTCGTTATCGCAGGTAATTACCAAGGAGATGATGAAGCTTGTTCTTTTATTTAGTTTAAGATTATGTAATTTTGTTTTATGCCTTATTAATTAGTTTGTACGTGTATCTCAAACATTTGGATATGTATGTTTATTTAGGAGACTTGGATATGTATGTTTATCTTGAAGACTATTGCAAAATATTTTGTGTTTGAGGATTTTATGAACTTTAATTTATGTTATTATTCTTAATGTGGTTTGAGAATATACTTTCATTTTGTTATATCTTCAATATATCATCAATTTATTATTTCTTGTAATATATTGTGTATAAATAACATATGTAATATTTAATAGTATTATATTACAACTTTACATTATTAATTTGCTTAATAATAAATATTGTATGAATAATAACTTAGTCAAAAAAATTATCAGTAACTATACATATATCAATTTATTATTTCTTGTAATATATTGTGTATAAATAACATATGTAATACTTAATAGTATCATATTACAACTATACATTATTAATTTGCTTAATAATAAATATTGTATGAATAATAACTTAGCCAAAAAAATTATCAGTAACTATACATATATCAATTTATTATTTCTTGTAATATATTGTGTATAAATAACATATGTAATATTTAATAGTATTATATTACAACTATACATATATTAATTTGCTTAATAATAAATATTTTAAGAATAATAACTTAGCCAAAAAAATTATCAGCAAAATTTAGGGGCGTGACTATTAGTTGCGCCCCTAAGTAGTAGGGGTATAAATAAAAACAACTTAACAAAAAAAAATTTCAGAAACACTTAGGGGCGCGATTAATAGTCGCGCCTCTAAGTGCTAGGGCCAACAACTGTAAAAGCACCTGCAGAATGCCTTGATTTCAGGAAAAAAAGCGAATCTCTTTAGGGGCGCGACTATTAATCGCGCCCTTGGCCCTCTGTGCAATTTTTAGGGTGCCTATGGCCCTATCTGTTGAAAATCTTTGCTGCATGGCCCTCTGTGAAATTTTTCCGTAAAATACCGAATTGATTATCAATACTATATATAAAGTTTGCTAATTGTCGGCGTATCCAATTTTTTTGATACTTCGACACTTCATTTTGTTATTAAATTTGCATTATACGTGTGTTCAGGTTATCGGACACGTGACATGTTATTAATTTCACATCATTAATTTCAGTACAAAATATTAATAACATTAATTTCACGTCATTAATATTCACATGTTCCTCATTTCATATAAATCATCCTGCTTTCAAAAGAAACTTAAGAAAAATATATGATATTTATAATTATATCTCTAATTTAAGTGAAATAATGTTATTTAATAAAAAATTGAAGTTACTACTGTTTATTTTTCTAATACAATTTTTAAAAAAAATAAAAAAACGACGGTACATCGGAATGCAATTTCTAGTTTATTCTAAAAACTGATCACCCTTGACTACTTTGCGACAAATATATTATAAAATTACCATTTTAAAAGATTGATGGTCTATATACTTAACTCATTTTATGGATATTGACATCACTTGTAGTTACCGGAGTATATGTTGCTTTCTTTTCTACAAAACATTCTGTTTTATCGTCGAGGGTTTAAAATAATTCTAACATACTTAATTTTTTGTATGATTCTGAATGTCAATTACAATATACTTGATATTCAAAATTTATTTTTGTGAGCTTAATCATATATTTTTTGAATCAACAATGTTTCGTAGATACCACATTTGATACTGACTATCGACACTGATGTTATTATGCACATATAGTTGAGTTAGTATGCACATTATTTGAATTATTATGCATGTTATTTCATGTTATTTTTGTACTGAAAAAATTATTATGCATGTTAACAAAATAATGTGCATAATAACTCAAATAACACAATTTTTTTTTGATAATTATGAAAATAGTAGTGGTAAAAGTAGCCAAGGAATACGAGTTTTTCGATCGAATGGTCAGAACGGTAGAAAATCTATCGTGCGACAACTTTTTTTTGCTGCTACCGTGCGGCATTTTTTTTTGAAAATCTGAGCCCATTTTTTTTTAAAATCATCTTAAAATGATCTTGTATAAAAAAATATTTATGATAGTCATCATATATAGTAAAATAATTTCGATTAGAATCATTAAATGTATTTATTAATGTATTAATAAATAAATAAATAAATAAATTTCATGCTTGAGTTAAATTTATGCATCAACACGTAACATTTTCTTAATGCAATGACAAATTTATTTTAAATTAAATTAATTAATTAGAAAACTTATGGACATGACTAAACTATTTTTCTTTGCATAGTTATAATCGAAAATATCTTTTTATATATAGTCATAACAGAAAATACTTTTTGAAGTTGAATTTTGGCCCAGAAAAACAAATTGGGGTACAGTAGATTTTCTACTGTGCGGAAAAAAGCTGCCGCACGATAGAAAATTTACCGTTTTGATCATTTGATCGAAAAAGCTGTATTCCTTGATTATTTTTATCACTACCATTTTTATAATTACTAAAATAAAAAAGCTGTAAATAACATGCATAACTATTTAAGTACAAAAAATAACATATATAATATTTAAATACAAAAAAGTAACATACATAATAACTCAAATAATATGCATAATAACTCAACTAAATGTGCATAATAACATGATATCGATAATTAATATTAATGTTTATATCTGCCTATCAGCTCTTTTTTAATTGTTAATAATTATTTTTATTGTAAGTACTTGTTTCACAGTTACACGTACAGAGAATTGCCTTCCCTCGTGCCTGCTTAACAAAGGCTATTCCCTTTCTTGTGAAAGAGCGACGAGGGAAAACTTTAAACCGCAGGATGTTAATGCCTTTCTTTACCCAAAAGGCCAATAGAAAAGAGAGAATATTTCTTTCCTTGTTAACACGTTCCCGTAAGAACTTCACGCTTCTCTCCTCCTTTTCCCTTTGTTAAAAGACCGTCAATCCAATTAGCGCCTCCTCCTCCTCCTAGCTTAGAGATCCGATCCGATCTCTTTTAGTGTGGTTTCAACCTAGACAACTCCATCACGTCGAAAACCGATCTCCAGATCCGATCTGAACTATTTTCATTGATACAAATGGCTTCGGATGAAGCTTCCCCGCCGACTCCGACAGCGGAGGTAACGGAGCGAGAGCAGAAGGATGGCGCGACGAAGAAGAAGAAACCGGGACTTTTTGCTAGAATATGGCGAGGGATTTTTGGCGGGATGAGAAGCGAGGATTTCGAGAAGAGACTTCAGTACTTGTCCAAGGAGGAGGCGACTGTTCATGCCAGGCTTAAGAGGCGAGCTCAGGATTCTAGAAGAAGTGTTCGGAATCTCATCGCTATGTCGATTTTGTCGGAGGTACTGTTTTCCTTCACTGTTATTTCATTCATTTTACTTCATATTCTTCGTTCCTGACTTCCTCTTCTTTTGGTTTGGAGATAGATGTAGATTGTTGTTTGTTGTTCATGGGAAAAGTATTTCCCTTTTTGAAGTAGTGTAGTTGTTGTAATTTTAAGTGTTTTTACTTTGAATTCCTCCAACATATGAGAAAAATTATCGAAGAAATTATCATCCTATGGTTCTTGTCTTGTGTAATTATGTGCTCATTCCTTACAAAGATAATGAATTACAAGAATACTGGTATGAACTCTTCTTCTGGAATTAGCCGGAAGAAGAACAATTCCGAAATAAAAAAATGTCAAACACTATTGAAATTAAGTGGAAGTAGGTGATGAAAAGTGGAATAACTTTCTTCTATGAATTTGGTGGCTCTAATATTTCACATTCTCATATTTTTTATTGTTTTCTCTCTCCTAAAATTGCTTCTTCCTAATTTTTGGTACTAAACACAACTGGAATAAAGAAGAAGAAGATTTCTTCCGAAATGGTTATCTTCGACTCTGTTCTGGAAGAAGAGTGGAGTACTAAATGGCCCCTAAATCAGTTTGAGTCAGGACATAGATGATTTCTTTGTTTTCACTGGTAGAGTGTTGGTGTTGGAGCTAGGACACTGGCTTGTTTATATGAATATGTACCTTCACTTTTATCTTGGCATTTTCTCAATTCTGAGCTATGTGTTCTTTTAAATTTGTTCATGTTTCATCACGATGAGCAAACTATGGCAGCACAGTTGTAGTAATGTTTTATCATTTTTGCTATTTAATTTATTTCAGATTGTAGCAGTGATTTATGCTATTGCAACAACTAGATCACCTGATTTGGATTGGCAGATGAGAGCAGTTCGAGTCTTACCCATGTTTCTGATACCATTTCTATCCTCTGCAATGTATTCAACAGGAATGAGATTTACACGCATGTGTAAGTATCATTACCTTGCATTGGTTAGTACCTAAATATTGATATATTTGGATTATGCTAAGTTGGTTTTCACATATAGTGGATAGAAAGGATCAGAATACACTAGAAAAACTGAGGGCTGAGAGAAAGGCCAAGATAGATGAGCTGAAAGAGAGAACAAATTATTACAGTACTCAACAGCTTATTCAGGTGAGACCGAAATTTCCTCTCTTCCCAGATCGTTTGCACCCCCAATTTTTTTTTTTTAACAAACTCCCGGATTTCATGTTTTTGAAATACTTAATTGATTGACTCTAACTTGAATGACCAAAAAGTTGAAAATAAAAGATAACAATAGTTTTTGGATTTTTTGGGAAATTTCTTTTTCATTTATAACATATCATAACAATTTAAACATTAGATTTAATGCTTCGTATTTCTAGTACTTCTTTTTACAATTAAACGTGTCGGAAAAAAGAGGAACATAAATGAAAATGTTCCAAATTTTTGGTGATACTGCGACAATACAGTTGCAGAACTAAGTCCCAAGATCTTTTCCAAATCCAACATCAAATCTTATTATTTCCTTTTTGTCTTTTCAGAAATATGACCTAGATCCAGCAGCTAAGGCTGCCGCAGCAACTGTGCTGGCATCCAAATTAGGTGCCGACTCAGGACTCAAAGTCTTTTTAGGGGACGAATCAAATCCTGACCCAGCACTTGCTAGGAGCAGTGACATAGAACTTTCCCAATCCAATGCTGGCTTGAGAAACAGGAGACTGCCTCAAGGTGGGGCCCAAGCCATGGGAAGCACTACTGCGGTGCAGAGTAATTTGATGCATGAAGTTGGGTCTGATGGTCAGGAGACCCAAGCAGGACCAATGGTGGTGGGTCATTATAATGGCCCTGCATTAAATGATGGTGGATGGATAGCCAGGATTGCTGCATTGCTAGTTGGAGAGGATCCAACCCAATCTTATGCTCTTATCTGTGGCAACTGCCATATGCACAATGGTAAGCATTAGTGGTGCTTTAATTACCATATTAACTCCATTCATAGTGCAGGAACAAAAAAAAGGTCATTTGTATGACATCAACCTCTGTGATAACTTGCAATTGAGTAGCAAAGGAATCACTGATTAGTGCTGATTAACTCTCGGTAAGTCGGGTAAAGGAGAAATGATCAAATTGGTCCTTTTATGGTAAGATGTCTGTGAATATGCACAAAATAATTCCTTGTGTCGTTGTTTGCTGTCAGTGTGATATTCCTAGTCACCATTAACCTATCTTTAGAGGTCTAGATTTGCTATCTACATATCCTATGTCGAAGGTTTATTGTATTCTAGTCGTGGTGAAGTTAGTCCTTGATTAAATCTGTGATCTATTGTTAGATATGATTGCATCTTCATAAATTGGTTCTATCTTTAGTGAAAATATTTAGCAAGTGATTGCAAATGCTGCTTCTGCTGCATGATTTACTTTCAAGAATAACTATGTTGCTTTGCATTCTGGAATCCAGGTTAAATAATGCTTTAAGTGCATTATCATCTCTTAACTCTTTCGTTATTCATATGATATGTTTCGTTGATTTACCTTTGGTTACTTCCGACTTATATACTTTAGTTCCCTGTAATATATTTTTGTCATGATTATGAAGAACTCTTTTGAAATTCTACATCTGAGATGAACTATTCTAAGACCTTCACTTTTTGTATATCTGTAATATGAAAAGTCAACTCTGTGCAAAAAATTTTCAGGTTTGGCTAGAAAAGAGGATTTCCCGCACGTAACATACTACTGTCCTCACTGCAACGCACTGAACACTTCAAACCAATCTGAAGTTAGACTGCCAAGTCCCTCTGCAAGAGAAAATTCTGAAACATCAGTTGTACAAGTACAATCTGCAGATACTGGTACTGATAGCAAAGTAGTACAAACTTCAGTTACTGGTACAGATAGCCAAGTGGTGAACAATGTACCTGTGGTACAGGAATTGCCTGAGAAAGATGCACCAAAGGAAAACAAGGAAAGCAAATTAATAGATGAAAAGGAAGGAACCTAGTTTTTTCTCTCTCTATGAATTTTACTATAAAGAGGTTGTCTGTGTGTGGTCATGCTTTTTATTTTTATTTTTACCATTTCCCCTTGCTTAAAAAAATGTTGGAAACTAGTTCTTGGTTTATGTGTAAATGGCAGTTGATATGTTTTATTTTGAGTGGTCGAGATATAGACTTAGTGTAGATGTGGTACTTCAAGCTCCAGTTGAACTGCTGTCTCACTAGTAGTGTCAGTTTTGTTGACCGTGTACATTAATTTTCAGATTTTGTTTGGCCTTTTTAGCTATTGTTATACTTTTCAAGCATATCTTTTATGTCGGTATCTTCAGTAGAGTTTCTTGGATAAATCAATATCTCATGATTGCCGATAGTTACATCAAAATTAAATAGTTAACACTATTATCCCAAGTATTTGCTAGTTGTAACGTTTTTTTGAGACATTTTATGATAACGTTTGTACTCTGAATTGAAGTACAATTAGTCTAAATTAAATTTTTTTGTGTTCAAAATATCAATTTAAGTTGCTTAATAATTTGTTCATATTGAAATCTTATGTCTTGAAGTATTTTTAGATGTTCAGATTTGACAACGGTTCAAATTTGTTATTTATTTTTCGAAATTAAGGATTGTTGGATGGAGCGTTGCTATAAGAAACGTAGAATATCATTCTAAATGTTTCATGTCTGATTATTTCATTTATGAGTGGTAAATATTCAAAAAAATATCACAAAACAACTTATCCTGCTACGATAAGTGATTCTGGTCTGAGTACTTCATTTATAAATGGTAACCTTTCAAGAAAATTTCAAATCATTCAAAAAATCACCATAAAGAAGCGTAGAATATAACTCAAAGTGTTTCATTTCTGATTACTTTATTTATGGTGGTCACATTAAAAAAAACACCACTAAACAATTTATCCTCAAACAAGAAGTGTTTCCGATTGTAGTACCTCATTTATGGGTGATAACCATTCAATAAAACACCACAAAACATCATACAGTGCTACAAAGAGTGTTTTTTATCCGAGCACTTCATTTATGGATGGTAACCTTTCAAGAAAACTCCAAACCTTTCAGATAACCACCACGAAGAAGCGTAGAATACCACTCTAAGTGCTTCGTGTCTGATTACTTCATTTATGGGTGGAAACATTCAAGAAAACACCACAAAACATCTTATCTTGATACGAGAAGTGATTCTGATCTGAGTACTTCATTTATGGGTGGTCTTTCATGAAAACTCCAAACTTTCAGGAAACAACCATGAAGAAGCGTAGAATACCAATCTAAGTGTTTCATGTCTTATTACTTCATTTATGAGTGACAAACATTCAAGAAAACACCACAAGACAGCTTATCTTGCTACAAAAAGTGTTTCTGATTGGAGTACTTCATTTATGAGTGGTAACCATTCAATAAAGCACGACAAAACTTCTTATCATACTAGGAGAAGTGTTTTTTTAATTAATTACTTCATTTATGAGTGATAACCTTTTAAGAAAACACGACAAAGCATCTTGACCTACTACGATAAGTGTTTCCTCTTCGAGTACTTCATTTAAGTGTCATAACCTTTCGTGAAACAACAATGAAGAAGCATAGAATACCACTCTATGTGTTTCATGCATGATTACATCATTTATGAGTGATAAACATTCAAGAAAAAACCACAAAACATCTTATATTTCTACGAATAGTGTTTTTGATTCGAGTACTTCATTTATGGGTGGTAAACATTCATGAAAATACCACAAAGCATCTTATCCTGCTACGATAAGTGATTCTGATCCGAGTACTTCATTTATGGGTGGTAACCTTTTAAGAAAACTCCAAACCTTTCAGGAAACAACCATGAAGAAGCGTAGAAAACAACTCTAAGTGCTTCATGTCTGATTACTTTATTTATGGATTGTAAACATTAAAAGAAATACCAGAAAGTATCATATCCTACTACAAGAAATGTTTCTGATTAGAGTACTTCATTTATGGATGGTAACCATTCAATAAAATACCACAAAGCATCTTATCATACTTGGAGAAGTGTTTTTTTTATTACTTCATTTATGAGTGATATCCTTTCAAGAAAACTCGACAAAACACCATGGCCTACTACGAGAAGTGTTTCCTTTTCTAGTACTTTATTTAAGTGTAGTAACCTTTCGTGAAACAATCATGAAGAAGCATCGAATACCACTCTAAGTGCTTCATCCATGATTACTTCATTTACGGTGGTAAACATTCAAGAAAACGTCACAAAATATCTTATATTGCTACAAAAAGTGTTTCTGAACCGATTACTTCATTTGTGCTTGGTATTCTTTCAAAAAAACTCCACAAAACAGCATAACTTAATAGAGAAGTGTTCCTGATCTGATTATTTCATTTATGGGTGGTAAACTTTCAAAAAAAACTCCACAAAACATCATAGGCTAATACGAAAAATGTTTCTTCTTCGAGTACTTCATTTAATGGTGGAAACCTTTTACTAAAACACAACAGAGAAAAATAGAATACGACTCTAAGTGCTTCATGTCAAAGTATTTCACTTATGGGTGGTAACCATTCAATAAAACAGCACAAAGCATCTTATCATAATAGGAAAAGTATTTTTTATTTGATTACTTCATTTATGAGTGATAACCTTTCAAAAAAACTCGACAAAGCATCATGACCTACTACAAAAAGTTTTTCCTTTTTGAGTACTTCATTTAAGTGTCGTAACCTTTCGTGAAACAACAATGAAGAAGCATAGAATACCACTCTATGTGTTTCATGCATGATTACTTCATTTATGAGTGATAAACATTCAAAAAAATACCACAAAACATCTTATACTGCTATGAATAGTGTTTTTGATCCGAGTACATCATTTATGAGTGGTAACCTTTCAAGAAAACTCCAAACCTTTCAGAAAACCACCATGAAGAAGCATAGAAAACTACTGTAAGTACTTCATGTCTGATTACTTTATTTATGGATTGTAAATATTAAAGTAAATATCACAAAGTATCTTATCTTATTGAAAGAAATGTTTCTGATTGGAGTACGTCATTTAAGAGTGGTAACCATTCAAGAAAACACCGCAAAGCATCTTATCCTACTACGAAAAATGTTTCTGATCCGATTACTTCATTTGTGGTTGGTATCATTTCAAGAAAACTCCACAAAGCAGCATAACTTAATACGAGAAGTGTTCCTGATCAGATTATTTCATTTATGGGTGGTAAACTTTCAAAAAAACTCCATAAAACATCATAGGCTAATACGAGAAGTGTTTCTTCTTCGAGTACTTCATTTAATGATGGTAATCTTTTACTAAAACACCACAGAGAAAAATAGAATACCACTCTAAGTGTTTCATGTCCAAGTATTTCACTTATGGGTGGTAACCATTCAATAAAACAGCACAAAACATCTTATCATACCAGAAGAAGTATTTTTTATTTGATTACTTAATTTAGGAGTGATAAATTTTCAGAAAAACTCGACAAAGCATCATGACCTACTACGAAAAGTTTTTCCTTTTCGAATACTTAATTTAAGTGTCGTAACCTTTCGTGAAACAATAATGAAGAAGCATAGAATACCACTCTATGTGCTTCTTTTATGAGTGGTAAACATTCAAGAAAACACCACAAAACATCTTATCCTGCTACGAGAAGTGTTTGTGATTGGAGTACTTCATTTATGGGTGTTAACTATTCAAGAAAAAACACCACAAAGCATCTTATCCTACTAAGAAAAGTGTTTCTAATCCGATTACTTCATTTGTGGTTGGTATCCTTTCAAGAAAACTCCACAAACCAGCATAACATAATACGAGAAGTGTTTCTGATCCTATTACTTCATTTGTGGTTGGTAAACTTTCAAGAAAACTCCACAAAATATCATATGCTAATATGAGAAGTGTTTTTCTTTGAATACTTCATTTATTGGTGGCAACCTTTTACTAAAACACCACGGAGAAAAATAGAATACCACTCTAAGTGTTTCATGTCCAAGTATTTCACTTATGGGTGGTAACCATTCAATAAAAGAACACAAAGCATCTTATCATACCAGAAGAAGTATTTTTTATTTGATTACTTAATTTAGGAGTGATAACCTTTCAGAAAAACTTGCCAAAGCATCATGACCTACTACGAAAAGTTTTTCCTTTTCGAATACTTTTTTTAAGTGTCGTAACCTTTCGTGAAACAATAATGAAGAAGCATAGAATACCACTCTATGTGCTTCTTTTATGAGTGGTAAACATTCAAGAAAACACCACAAAACATCTTATCCTGCTACGAGAAGTGTTTCTGATTGTAGTACTTCATTTATGGGTGGTAACCATTCAAGAAAAAACATCGCAAAGCATCTTATCCTACTAAGAAAAGTGTTTCTAATCTGATTACTTCATTTGTGGTTGGTATCCTTTCAAGAAAACTCCACAAACCAGCATAACATAATACGAGAAGTGTTTCTGATCCTATTACTTCATTTGTGGTTGGTAAACTTTCAAGAAAACTCCACAAAGCATCATATGCTAACATGAGAAGTGTTTTTCTTTGAGTACTTCATTTAATGGTGGCAACCTTTTACTTAAACACCACGGAGAAAAGTAGAATACCACTCTTAGTGCTTCATGTCCAAGTATTTCACTTATGGTTGTTAACCATTCAATAAAACAACACAAAGCATCTTATTTTACTAGGAGAAGTATTTTATATTTGATTACTTAATTTATGAGTGATAACCTTTCAAAAAAACTCGACAAAGCATCATGACATATTATGAAAAGTGTTTTCTTTTTTAGTACTTCATTTAAGTGTTCTAACCTTTCGTGAAACAACAATGAAGAAGCATATAATACCACTCTATGTGTTTCAAGCATGATTACTTCATTTATGGGAGGAAAAATTCAAGAAAACAACATAAAGCATCTTATCCTGCTACGATAAGTGATTCTAATCCGAGTACTTCATTTATTGGTGGTAACCTTTCAAAAAAACTCCAAACCTCTCAGGAAACAACCATGAAGAAGCCTAGAATACCACTCTAAGTGCATCATGTCTGATTACTTCATTTATGGGTAGTAAACATTCAAGAAAACACCACAAAGCATATTATGTGCTACAAGAAGTGTTTCTGATTGGAGTACTTCATTTATGGGTGGTAACCATTCAATAAAAATACCACAAAGCATCTTATCCTATGACGAAAAGTGTTTCTGATCCGATTACTTTATTTGTGGTTGGTAACCTTTCAAGAAAACTCCACAAAGCATCATAGCTTAATACGAGAAGTGTTAGTGGTCCGATTATTTCATTATGGGTAGTAAACTTTGAAGAAAACTCGACAAAACATCATGGCCTACTACGAGAAGTATTTTCTCTTCGGGTACTTCATTTAAGTGTAATAACCTTTCGGGAAACCACCATGAAGAAGAATAGAATACCACTCTAAGTGATTCATGTCTCATTACTTAATTTATGGTGGTAAACATTCAAGAAAACATCACAGAACATCTTATACTGCTACGAGAAGTGTTTCTGATCCGAATACTTCATTTTTGGGTGGTAATCTATCAAGAAAACTCCAAACCTTTCAGGATACCACCACGAAGAAGTGTAGAATACCACTCTAAGTGCTTCATGCCTGATTACTTAATTTATGGTGGTAAACATTCAAGAAAACACCACAAAACATTTTATACTGCTATCAGAAGTGTTTCTTATCCGATTACTTCATTTTTGAGTGGCATCCTTTCAAGAAAACTCCAAACCTTTCAGGAAACCAGCACGAAGAAGCGTAGAATACCACTCTATGTGCTTCATTTCTGATTACTTCATTTACGGGTCGTAAATATTAAAAACACCACAAATCATCTTATGCTGGTACTAGAAGTGTTTCTGATTGGAGTACTTCATTTATGGGTGGTAATCATTCAAGAAAACACCTCAAAGCATCTTATCCTATACGAAAAGTGTTTCTGATCCGATTACTTCATTTGTGGTTGGTAACCTTTCAAGAAAACTTCACAAAGCATCATTGCTTAATACAAGAAGTGTTAGTGGTCCGATTATTTCATTCATGGGTAGTAAACTTTCAACAAAACTCGACAAAGCATCATGGCCTACTACGAGAAGTGTTTCCTCTTCGAGTACTTCATTTAAGTGTGGTGTCCTTTCGTTAAACCACTATGAAGAAGCATAGAATACCACTCTATGTGCTTCATGCCTGATTACTTCATTTATGGGTGGTAACATTCAAGAAAACACCACAAAGCATCATATCCTGCTACAATAAGTGATTCTGATCTGAGTACTTCATTTATAGGTGGTAACCTTACAAGAAAACTCCAATGCTTTCAGGAAACAACCATGAAGAAGCGTAGAATACCACTCTAAGTGATTCAAGTCTGATTACTTCATTTATGGGTAGTAAACAATCAAGAAAACACCACAAAGCAATTTATCCTGTTACAAGAAGTGTTTCTGATTGGAGTAATTCATTTATAGGTGGTAACCTTTCAAAAAAACTCCAAACCTTTCAGGAAACCACCATGAAGAAGCGTAGAATACTACTCTAACTACTTCATGTCCGATTACTTCATTTATGGGAGGTTAACATTCAAGAAAACACCACTAAGCATCTTATCCTCCTACAAGAAGTGTATCTGATTGGAGTACTTCATATATGGTGGTAAACAATCAAGAAAACACCACAAAACATCTTATACTGCTACTGGAGGTGTTTCTGATCCGAGTACTTCATTTTTGTGTGGTGATCTTTCTGGAAAACTCCAAACCTTTTAGAAAACCACCACGAAGAAATGTAGAATACAACTCTAAGTGCTTCAAGTCTGATTACTTCATTTATGGGTGGTAAACATTCAAGAAAACACCACAAAGCATATATTCCTGCTACGAGAAGTGTTTCTGATTGGAGTACTTCATTTATGGATGGTAACCATTCAAAAAAACATCGCAAAGCATCTTATCCTATTATGAAAAGTGTTTCTGATCATATTACTTCATTTGTGGTCGGTAAACTTTCAAGAAAACTCCACAAAGCATCATATGCTAATACGAGAAGTGTTTCTTCTGCGAGTACTTCATTTAATGGTGACAACCTTTTACTAAAACACCACAGAGGAAAATAGAATACCACTCTAAGTACTTTAAGTCCAAGTATTTCACTTATGGGTGGTAACCATTCAATAAAACACCACAAAGTATCATATCATACTTGGAGAAGTGTTTTTTATTTGATTACTTCATTTATGAGTGATAACCTTTCAAGAAAACTCGACAAAGCATCTTGACCTACTACGATAAGTGTTTCCTCTTCGAGTACTTCATTTAAGTGTCGTAACCTTTCGTGAAACAACAATGAAGAAGCATAAAATACCACTCTATGGGCTTAATGTCTGATTACTTCATTTATGGGTGGTAAACATTCCAGAAAACACCACAAAGCATCTTATCTCGCAACGATAAGTGATTCTGATAAGAGTACTTCTCTTTTGGGTGTTAACCTTTCAGGAACACTCCAAACCTTTCAGGAAACCACCACGATGAAGCGTAGAATACAACTCTAAGTGCTTCATGTCTGATTACTTCATTTATGGGTGGTAAACATTCAAGAAAACACCACAAATCATTTTATCATGTTACGAGAAGTGTTTCTGATTGCAGTACTTCATTTATGGGTGGTAACCATTCAGGAAAACACCGCAAAGCATCTTATCCTACTAAGAAAAGTGTTTCTGATCTTCTTACTTCATTTGTGGTTGGTAAACTTTCAAGAAAACTCCAAAAAGCATCATATGCTAATACGAGAAGTGTTTCTTTTTATAGTACTTCATTTAATGGTGGCAACCATTAACTAAAACACCACGGAGAAAAATAGAATACCACTCTAAGTGCTTCAAGTCCAAGTAATTCACTTATGGGTGGTAACCATTCAATAAAAGACCACAAAATATCTTATCATACTACGAGAAATATTTTTTATTTGATTGCTTCATTTATGAGTGATAACCTTTCAAGAAAACATCTTATTCTGTTACGAGAATTGTTTCAGATTAGAGTACTTCATTTATGGGTGGTAACCATTCAGGAAAACACCGCAAAGCAACTAATCCTACTAAGAAAAGTGTTTCTGATCCTATTACTTCATTTGTGGTTGGTAAATCATCAAGAAAACTCCAAAAAGCATCATATTCTAATACGAGAAGTGTTTCTTTTTCTAGTACTTCATTTAATGGTGGCAACCTTTTACTAAAACACCACGGAGAAGAATAGAATACCACTCTAAGTGCTTCATGTCCAAGTATTTCACTTATGGGTGGTAACCATTCAATAAAACACAACAAAACATCTTTTCATAGTAGGAGAAGTGTTTTTTATCTGATTGCTTCATTTATGAGTGATAACCTTTAAAGAAAACTCGACAAAGTATCATGGCCTACTACAAGAAGTGTTTCCTCTTCGAGTACTTCATTTAAGTGTGGTAACCTTTCGTGAAACCACAATGAAGAAGAATAGAATACCACTATAAGTGATTCATATCTCATTAATTAATTTATGGTGGTAAACATTCAAGAAAACATCACAGAACATCTTATACTCCTACGAGAAGTGTTTCTGATCCGAATACTTCATTTTTGGGTGGTAATCTATCAAGAAAACTACAAACCTTTCAAGATACCACCACGAAGAAGTGTAGAATACCACTCTAAGTGCTTCATTTCAGATTACTTCATTTATGGGTGGTAAACATTCAACAAAACACCACAAAGCATCTCATCCTGCTACGAGAAGTGTTTCTGATTGGAGTACTTTATTTATGGGTGGTAACCATTCAAGAAACACCGCAAAGCATCTTATCCTACTAAGAAAAGTGTTTCTTATCCTATTACTTCATTTGAGGTTGGTAAACTTTCAAGAAAACTCCACAAAGCATCATATGCTAATAAGAGAAGTGTTTCTTCTTCGAGTACTTCATTTAATGGTGGCAACCATTAACTAAAACACCACGGAGAAAAATAGAATACCACTGTAAGTGCTTCAAGTCCAAGTAATTCACTTATGGGTGGTAACCATTCAATAAAAGACCACAAAATATCTTATCATACTACGAGAAATATTTTTTATTTGATTGCTTCATTTATGAGTGATAACCTTTCAAGAAAACATCTTATTCTGTTACGAGAATTGTTTCAGATTAGAGTACTTCATTTATGGGTGGTAACCATTCAGGAAAACACCGCAAAGCAACTAATCCTACTAAGAAAAGTGTTTCTGATCCTATTACTTCATTTGTGGTTGGTAAATCTTCAAGAAAACTCCAAATAGCATCATATTCTAATACGAGAAGTGTTTCTTTTTCTAGTACTTCATTTAATGGTGGTAACCTTTTACTAAAACACCACGGAGAAGAATAGAATACAACTCTAAGTGCTTCATGTCCAAGTATTTCACTTATGGGTGGTAACCATTCAATAAAACATCACAAAGCATCTTATCTTAATAGGAGAAGTGTTTTTTATCTGATTGCTTCATTTATGAGTGATAACCTTTCAAAAAAACTCGACAAAGCATCATGACCTACTACGAAAAGTTTTTCCTTTTCGTATACTTAATTTAAGAGTCGTAACCTTTCGTGAAACAATAATGAAGAAGCATAGAATACCACTCTTAGTGCTTCATGTCCAAGTATTTCAATTATGGGTGGTAACCATTCAATAAAACACAACAAAGCATATTTTCATACTAGGAGAATTATTTTTTATTTGATTGCTTCATTTATGAGTGGTAACCTTCCAAGAAAACTCGACAAAATATCATGGCCTACTACAAGAAGTGTTTCCACTTCGAGTACTTCATTTAAGTGTGGTAATATTTCGTGAAACCACAATGAAGAAGAATAGAATACCACTCTAAGTGATACATGTCTCATTACTTAATTTATGGTGGTCAACATTCAAGAAAACATCACAGAACATCTTATACTGCTACGAGAAGTGTTTCTGATCCGAATACTTCATTTTTTGGTGGTAATCTATCAAGAAAACTCCAAACCTTTCAGGATACCACCACGAAGAAGCGTAGAATACCACTCTAAGTGCTTCATTTCTGATTACTTCATTTATGGGTGGTAAACATTCAAGAAAACACCACAAAGCATCTCATCCTGCTACGAGAAGTGTTTCTGATTGGAGTACTTCATTTATGGGTGGTAACCATTCAAGAAACACCGCAAATCATCTTATCCTACTAAGAAAAGTGTTTCTTATCCTATTACTTCATTTGAGGTTGGTAAACTTTCAAGAAAACTCCACAAAGCATCATATGCTAATAAGAGAAGTGTTTCTTCTTCGAATACTTAATTTAATGGTGGCAACCATTAACTAAAACACCACGGAGAAAAATAGAATACCACTCTAAGTGCTTCAAGTCCAAGTAATTCACTTATGGGTGGTAACCATTCAATAAAAGACCACAAAGCATCTTATCATACTAGGAGAAGTGTTTTTTATTTGATTACTTTATTTACGAGTGATAACCTTTCAAGAAAACTCGACAAAGCATCATGGCCTACTACGAGAAGTGTTTCCTCTTCGAGTACTTCATTTAAGTGTCGTAACCTTTCGTGAAATAACAATGAAGAAGCTTAGAATACCATTGTATGTGCTTCATGCATGATTACTTCATTTATGAGTGATAAAACATTCAAGAAAAACACCACAAAAGATCTTATACTGGTACATAAAGTGTTTTTAATCCGAGTACTTCATTTATGGGTGGTAATCTTTCAAAAAAACTTCAAACCTTTCAGGAAACCACCACGAAGAAGCATAGAATTCCACTCTAAGTGCTTCATTTCTGATTACTTCATATATGGGTCGTAAACATTCAAAACACCACAAAGAATCTTATCCTACTACGAAAAGTGTTTTTGATCTGATAACTTTATTTGTGGTTGGTAACCTTTCAAGAAAACTCCACAATGCATCATAGCTTAATACGAGAAGTGTTTCTAATTCGATTATTTCATTTATGAATGGTAAACTTTCAAGAAAACTCTACAAAACATCATAGACTAATACGAGAAGTGTTGCTTCTTTGAGTACTTCATTTAATGGTGACAACCTTTTACTAAAACACCACGGAGAAAAATAGAATACCACTATAAGTGCTTCATGGCCAAGTATTTCACTTATGGGTGATAACCATTCAATAAAACACCACAAAGCATCTTATCATACTAGGAGAAGTGTTTTTGATCCGAGTACTTCATTTATGGATGATAACCTTTCAAGAAAACTCCAAACCTTTCTGAAAACCACCACGAAAAAAAGTAGCATACCACTCTAAGTGCTTCATGTCTGATAATTAGCTCGTTTTTTCTGACTTTAAATTCAAATTCAACATGCACGGTTAGGTTGACTATTTAGATTTATTTTTTGGGGATCCATGCAAATTGTTTATGAGCGATTTGATTTTTTTTTTTGTTTACAGAACGATTTGAATTAAATGTCATAAAATTATGACATCGTACTGTGGCAAATGTGAATTTCAGATTGGACATAGACTAGACATACTAATCGTTCAGATTCGGAGATGAAAGCTGTTGGTTTTCTTCTTCTTTCCCTTTTTTTATTCTCAATCCAAGCCATCTAAAGTTTATTCCACGGTTCTGATTAAAGTAAAAAGAGATCTATCCGTACGTTTTAAATCCAACGAACTGAATCATAAAAAAAGCGAAGAAAGAAGCACATCATATAAGAACTTTTTCTTGGCCATGAAAAAAATAAGATATAAATTATGATTCTAATTTCAAAAGTTTGATAGCGACGATCGTATTTTTAATGTTCACGTTCACATGTGTTATCTATATGCATGTATTCAGAAATTCAAATTCTTAATCAAAAAAATTAAAGTAAAATTGAAACAGTAAAATCTAAAGTTTGAACGTAGTGTTCAGAAAATATTTTTGAATGCAGAGTCACTCAGAGTCTAAACACAGTTTTTAGATAACGTTATTGAACACAAAGTCTAAATGCGGAGTCTAAACACAGTGTTTACATATACTTATTTTTTTTTTATCCGAATTTCTGAATGAATATGTTTAGATAATATATGTTAAGAGCATCATCATTCCTAAAATTCTTGGAATTTCTAATATGATGTGGCAGTTTCTAAATGTGTTTAAGGGATGTAAATGAGTTTCTTATTTAGAAATTTTGTTCTAGAGTTTCTTATTTAACAATTATGTTTTAGAGTTTATAAACTCTGAAGTGGCTTAATTATTGGCTAAAATTGATCGGTATTTCACAGTATTGATAGTATTTGCTGATTTGACAATTTAGAAACTCTATTTTTTTAGTTTTAGAGATGGAGAGTTTAGAAACTAAAGAAAAATATAATTTTCTAAAACTGATGTGATAATAATTTAGAAACTTCAAGAGTTTCAGAAATGAAGATGCTCTAATGTGAACATTTAAAAATTAAGTTATTATTGTCAAATTCTCGACAAAAAAAAAATCTCAACCGATGCCACTGAGGCTGACTCGACCTCTGTACTAATTCACATTCAAGACATGTTCGTTCTCATCCCATCTTTTGGGATTGGATGAAGGTTCCCACTCCCATCATGAAAATTTCCCACTTTCGTTCGGTAACTCATTCTTTTCCGCTGGATATGGACATATTTTCCGCATTAACTTTCCATCCATGCACAATTTCGTGAGAAAATTTTTATTCACTAGCATCTAATTTTCTTTTTCCCATCTCTCTCGTGCTGCTGCTTCCTTATGGATAGCACTCACCGAATACTACTCTTGCGAATTTGTGATTCAAATATTACCATTTTGCATAGATCTTTGTATTTGAGTGCATTTTCTATTACTTTATGTGATTTTTTCTTCAGCCTAATAAATTAATTTGGGTCATGGGCCACTCTCAGCGTTCTAATTTTTTATAGAATTTTCCATTTACCGAATGGGCCTCATATATTATTCGTTGGTAACCCACCCGACCGTAACCCGACTTCGTTCGCGCGCAAGAAAATGGAGACGGAAGGTAATTTCGCCAAACCCTAATTCGCCAAACATCCCCAATCCTCGCCATTTCATTGTGTTTTTTCTATTACTTTCGAATTCTCTCTCCTCACTTGTTATGATTTTCTCGTGGATTTCAAAATGAAATGGATTGGAAAATTCAGGGCAAAAGTTGAGCGGCTTGAATCCGTCTGCTAGTTTGTCCTCTCTCCTAAGCAAAAGGGCTAAACTGCAAGAAGAGCTTCGAAATATTGAAAAGCAGGTTTATGTCTTGTTTTTTGTCATAATTTGGTCATATTAAGTATATATGCTTGTTCTAATTTCTGCAATTTCACAAGCACGGATGTTATTCCACTTTGTGTCTTATAATTGGTAGTTAGATTGGAATTTTGAGTTAATTGGTACTTGCAGCCAAAGGGGAAAGAGTGTCAACTGGTTCAATCAATTCAACTTTATTATTTTGCCTAAGAGAGATGATATGATTTTGTATTTAAAAAACTGTGAAATTGTGTAATTAAGAAAATATGATTGCCATCTGACTTCTTGCACTATGCACAATCACACTCGTTTAAGGTTTCAGTCTGATGTGGGAATATCAGTTACCCATTTCATGTAGGCTTTGTTTAAGTATATTACAGTGAAGATCAGTCTTGGGTGTTTATCCACTTGGTTATTGATTTTTTTGTTATACTCCTACAAGGTTTATGAATTGGAGACAAGCTACTTGCAAGAATCGAATCAGTTCGGTAGTGTGCTGAAAGGTTTTGAGGGGTTTTTGTCTGCAACAAAGAACACTGCGAAGTAAACTTCTTCTTTCTTTTTTGTCAAGTTTTTTTCTGTTAATCTGCAAAAACAAGGAACAATATGATGTAGCTGTTCCCCGTAGGTGTCATGTCTGGTCCATCCAGTGCGGTTTGCACCTCTTATATCATGCTCTGATAACTTGTTTAGAATTATTACAAGAATAAAGTGAGGTCATAGATGATACATTGAGAAATTAGATGAGCATGGAAGTTTTTGTCAAAAAGAATAAAAAAATAAATAAACTGAACATTAATATTTCTTGTTCAAAAGTTATTTACATGTCACTACAATGATAAGCTTTGCATCTGAACATGAAAATTTTATAATTTGTTATTTACCTATTTAAACTCAAGTACTTCATGAATATCCAACATTTAATGGAATTAAATTACAGATGAATATTGTTTAAAAGGGTATATGACTATTATACGTATTATACCTGAATCCTGATGTTTAAATTGTAGAAAAGCAAAAGAGACCTAACCTAACAGTTCTCTCTCTACGGTTGTATACTTGTAGATGGGTAAATGCTGATATAATACACTGTTTTGCAGTTTGATATTCTGCTATCGGTGTATACTGGTATTAAGAGTTGAGAAAAAAAATATAATAATGTATCTTTTTTCACTCTGTTTTATAAGACCAACAAATCCTTGGAACAATTAATACGTTACTGGCAATAGGTTCCAGTATCGAAATTTTTTTGCAGTATTTTGGTCCAGAACCACTGTTTTATAAACCTGCTTTGTTAGAGAGAGAGAGAGAAAATAATAAGTGAAATCATGTCTGGCATACAAAATATTTGAGAAGGACTGCTAAGGTCCATTAAGTAAGATTTTTCTTTTAGCCTTCAACTTTTTACGGATTGTTACTGTTTTAACTGCTAGAAGAAATTTTCATTTTGAGTGATATGGTTAGAGTTCAATTTCAATAATAGAATTAGGGTTGGAACTAATTATGAAGAAATAAAAGGATAGTTTAGATCCTCTTCCATGTAAGGTCTGTCTGGCAAGGGCGAAGAGGGAGAAAGAAGTGCATGGGAATAGGTAGAAGGGGAAAAGGAAGACTTCCACAGAGAGCTAGCAGGAACAAAAGAGAAAAGACTAAACAAATATGGAAGATGGGAACATATTTTCTTTCTTTTTTGTTAACAATTTTAATTTTGGAACATAATTGTCACTTATCTTTTTTAAATTATCTTATCTGTTATTTATATTTCATTATATTGAGAAAATGAAGATATTATTTAAGGATTCAAGTTTGGATGAGTAAATAAGTTTTGCACTGTTTAATAGCCATGTAGCTAAGTTTCTCTTCTTTATTTCCTGTTTTCAGTCTGAAGCGTTCGAGGAAGTTCCAGGCAGATGATCGACTTTTCAGTTTATCATCAGTGACTTCACCTGCCGTAAGTGTACCACCTGCATTTTCTGAAAATTTTAAAGAAAACATTAGTGTAAAAATTGTTCAAATCATATTACCTTTTGATAGGCCATTTTGCCAAAGGCCCAAAATCAGTAAAGGCCCAGTACCATCCGGAAGATCCATAAAGGCCTGTCGGTAGACCACGTGTACACACAACACCTTCCGATAGAAACCCAACCGAAAGGGAATATCCCAAAATAGCATCCGGATTGGAACCGTCTCAAGTGTAATTCCACTACGGCACGATCTAAGTAACTGCTCACGATTGAGATCATGGACAAAACCGACATTACCCGTATATATACGCCTACGTCCAAGAGAGAAGGAGATCAGACTCTGAAGAACACAAAACACCACTAAAGAATTGATAACTCAAGAGATAGGCAGTCAACCTCTCCGATTAACTACTCTTCACCAATTTCCACCCAAGAACACCTACGTGCTATCTCCTAGATAGGCCGTAACAGCAGCCGTGAGAAAATTGCCCTCACTTGAACTAGCTAGGTTATCCAATGGCAACTCCGAAAAAGGGGAAGAGAGCGAAGAAAAAGGCAGATAACCTCCAACGCCATGAAGTATGGAGACGTCCGTCATGGGCCCCTGGCCTCGGAAACGAAAGCACTTATCGATCATCCTCTCCCCATACCCTTTTCACCAACCGCTTCCATCAACATAATTTGCGGGGGAGCGTTGTCGGGAAACGGCGACCGAAATACATGGCGAGTACATCTTACCAGTGCAATATATTCATCAGCTCAAGGCAGACCTATGAAGAGGCTCAAACAAGACGGAATCACTTTCTCAGAAGAAGATTACGAAGGGGTGACCCAGCCCCATGACGACGCTATCATACTAGAGCTCAAGATAGGAAAATACAAGTTCCGCCGGATACTAGTTGACACAGGCAGTTCAGCAGATATACTGTATTGGCACGCGATGGAGCAAATGAGAATCGACCAGTCAGAACTACGTGAAGTCGACACCCCCTTGTTCGGATTCACAGGGGATTCGATTCGCCGGGAAGGAGTCATCACCCTGCTTATCCGGATGGGAGCATTTCCGAAAGCAGCATCCGCCAGAATAGATTTTCTGGTGGTGAGGGACCCCTTCAGTTTATAATGCCATATTAGGGCGAGGTTCGCTCAATATTTTTGGAGCAGTAGTTTCCACATCTCACCTAGCCGTCAAATTCCCAACTCCTTGCGGGATTGGTATAGAGCGAGGGACGTAGAATGAAGCTCGAGAATGTTACCAAGCTGCATTGAACGGACAAATACACCAGATTGGCCCAGTGGAGGAATCCAACCTTCCGGAATCCTCGAGTATTGATGAAGCACAAGAGGAAACACTAACAAACATCGAAGAAATCGAGGATATTCAAATCGAGGAAGGCAAGTTCCTAAAGATAGGAAAGGTCCTTTTCGGCAAACTCAGGGACGATCTCATACAATTCCTCAAGGAGAATATATCATCATTCGCTTGGTCAGTTGAGGATATGTCGGGAATTCAAAGGGAGATATCCGAACATCGCTTATATGTAAGGCGAGACCACAAACCTGTTAGGCAAAAGAAAAGGAACATTAGGGCCGAAAGACAGAAAGCAGTTCGAGCAGAAGTTAAAAAGTTGTTAAAAGCAGGTTTTATTCGGGAAGTAACATGCTCAGATTGGTTGGCGAATCCCGTTCTCGTCAAAAAGGCAAACGGAGACTGGCGCATTTGCATCGACTTTATCGACCTAAATAAAGCATGCCTAATGGACCCCTTCCCTCTACCTAGGATTGATCAACTAGTCGATTCTACAGCAGGGCATGCTATGTTGAGCTTCATGGACGCGTTTCCGGAAGCCGATTGGCGTGAAACACCTGAAGGGCGTAGTTCCCTAGACTACAGCCCGACTGGTCAATCTTTAGGGCCTCTACCTTATTCGGAATATTCATGCACATCGAATCCGGGTATTTAGAGGGGAAGCCCTCCCTCTAGGGAAATCCAATGCCGAACTCCCTGTTTAATTCCTACTGTTCCTCGTCAATAAGGAGAGCAGGGGAAGAGGCACCAAATCCGCTCGGTTTAGAGAGGTGCCTTGACTTCTTACAGACCTTGTCGTCAAGAGTTGTCTGATGCTTCTTTTTGTCCATGCGAGGGTGGGAAGGTTCAGGCTTCTTTGACCAGAAGGGTGGAGGAATTTGAACCTCCAAGGGTTGTTCGGTATCCAATGCAGAGGGAGCATCCTCCACCTGAATCAAGGGGATCTCCTCTCCGTCGTAAATGAGATCCATAAAGCCTTCGTCTGAAATGAAAAACAAAAAGAAAAAAATGAGAATGTCGTACAACAGCTTAGAAAGATCATAACTCTAAACAACGAATAATACCTTCTATAATCTGCTCCACTCGAGCGATTAAACTCACTTCCTCTGAACAATCGGGAAACTTAACATCCCAATTGATTAACGGTCTCCACGACTTACGGATCCCTGCTAGGCTAGGAACCGATTGAGGATCCTCGAGAAAGAAGTAGCGAGACCTCCACCTGTTTATTCTCCAGGTGTTTTTTGTCTTAAAAATCCTAGAACGGTTTTGCCTTTGTTTCAAGCTTAACCATTCTTGATCCACCCGAGTAACTAAATAGAAGTGGTTAAGAATCAAAAGGGTGGACGGTCAGTTCCTAGAAAAACGAAATTTATCCGAAAAAAGATTTCTAAAGAGGTAAGATGGCACCAAGCGTATGCACTGAATTGTGCGGGTGTCACATCAAGCCTAATTAAAACCTCCCTTTGAAATTCGGTTAAGGGAAGCCTAAAGCCACAATTAACTATGGAAGTATAAATACACAAGCCTTTTGATATGTCATAAGCCCGATCTATTGGGGTTGGTCATACTACCCGAGGGAGATTGTCATGGACTTCATAAAATAAACCTTGTTGGAGTTGTAAACGAAAAGTCTCTGCCCATTTGGCAGAGCTACTACCCTCGTAGGTCTCCCTATCCGAAGGGTACATCCGTGCAGTCGGAAAATCTTGGTCCCGAGGGAGAAGCCTCTTCCTAAGACCTGAAGGCCTCCCAGGTTCATGGCGAGGTACTTCTTCAAAGACCATTTCTCGCTGAGCCTCCACTTCTTGTAATGCGATTTTAGGATTTGAAGGACCTTTAAGATCCTCATCAAACATGTTCCAACCTTCCCTAATTTCAGGATCCACCATTAGTTCTTTACCAGGACGACGAAAAGGATTGGGTGATGAACTCATGTTTTGATGGAAACCTTGTTACACAGAAAAAAGAAACCAAGCTAATAAAATCAAGAACAAAACAGAAAACAAGAAAGCTAGGGTATTAATGGCGAAATGATTCAGTTCGTACAAAATCTTGATTAAAAGACCAGGTACTAACGAAAATTCACAAAAAACGACGAGCAAACGAAGATTGATTACCCCTTATCGAAAGAGAAAAGGGGAGATCTTGCGAATAAGAAAGCTCGGAAAGGTTGAAAAAGCTTAAAAAAACTTGTACAATAATGGAAGGATTCTTGAGCAAAAAGAGTTTTGCCAAAGGAAAAGAAGATATTTATAGGTGACTATGAGACAACGAACAATCGTTCGATTCGAACCTATCGGAGCATGACACCTGTAACCCACGTAGCCAATGAGAACAAAGTGTAGAAAAAAGTAGAAAAACGGACGGAACAAGACTTTTTGAAGTGCAAAGAACATGACGCCTCGTTTTTTCCCGCCCAAATCGTTTAAATGATTACCTCACCTATCGATACCGGCGTGACGTTTCGATATTTGACAGCTGTCAAAAAATTCGAAGAAACCGATTTCGAAAAAGATCCTGGAAAGATCTCATTAAAGCCTCTAATATATTCAGAGAATAACATTAAAGGCTTGGGGGCGGGAGGTATTCAGAGTTATGTATGTAAAGATAAAATAATCCGAGAGGTAAAGCTGGGAGGATATTTTTTGGAAGGTCATTTTCCGGATTCATTCTTATGAGGCATACAAACTACCCGATAATAGAGGTTAAGCCTTTAATGTTATCAAAGACAACATTACAGGCTTGGGGGGCAGATAATAGGTCATTTTGTCGAAGGCCCAAAATCAGTAAAGGTCCAGTACCATCTGGAAGGTCCATAAAGGTCTGCCGGTATCCGAAATAGACCACGTGTACAAACAACACCTCCCAATAGAAACCCAACCAAAAAGACATATTCCAAAATAGCATCCGGATTGGAACTGCCTCAAGTGTAATTCCACTACGGCACGATCTAAGTAACTGCCCACGATTGAGATCATGGACAAAACCGACATTACCCGTATAAATACGCCTACGTCCAAGAGAGAAGGAGATCAGATTCTGAAGAACACAAAACACCACTAAAGAATTGATAACTCAAGAGATAGGCAGTTAACCTCTCCGGTTAACTGCTCTCCACCCATTTCCACCTAAGAACACCTATGAGCTATCTCCTAGCTAGGCCGTAACACCCTTGTACAGTTATATATTGCGAAACTCCGCCTATGTAGTTTTTCTTACATGGCCTTTCCTTTCCCAAGCCATAAAAAAGGAGGGTTGTGATAGCCTTGACAAGCCAACTTCAAAAATTCAGCCATCCTCATGGAAATGAAATTCAATTGAATTTATTCGATTGGGTTTCATCTCTAGCCTATCCCAACTTCGTTTGGGACTAAATGCTTTGATTTGATTTGGCAGTTATATACTGTGAATGGCTAGGAATAAGACGGTAATTTTGTTGTCGAGAAATATCTACATTCCATGACAAGTGTTTTGTGATATGGTATGCCAGGATCTGGACAGTTTTATGTTAAGCTGGATAAGTTGAACAAGTCTTATTATAATCCTTATCCATGCTTGTCTTTAGTTATTTATACTTTTGTAAATTGACACACTGCCTTTTTTTTTGAGCAGGTAGAAGAATTGGGAAGAGATGGTAAACTTGTTTGAAATGTTTTAGAAGTATCATTTAATTTCTATTTGGTTTGTGTGCAACTTCTTACAACCATTATTTTGGTAGATGGAAGAGGTGAATACGGCCCTGGACGTTCAAAAGGAGGTGGCAATGCTGCAAATGGACAGTAAGTACATCAGAGTATGCTAGGCTAATCTGAGAATTAACGGGCTACGATTTTCACATATTTTCTTTTATTTAACAGAGGGAAGCCGAAAAAAGGTGGAAGAATTGCAATGAGAGATGGGAAGAGGGTACGACCTTCAAATGATCCTGATTTAGATGATGATGATGACTATTAAAGCTAACCTGTTTAAATTTTAATTATATTCCGAGGAGCTGTTGTGGCCTCTCGAATTGTAAACATGGCTGCCTTGTGTGATGGCAACAGCTTTTTTATCTTTTTGTTTTAATTTTTGAGAAGGTTGCCACCAGATTCTTAGGCAACAGGTTAGAATGTTAGTGCTGGAAATATGCTTGAATAGTATATTAAATTTGGCTTTGCTTCTCATATGGTGTTTGAAATATAGATTTTCCTCGTCTTTTCTTCAAGTAATGTTGACGTATTTGCTTCACTTACTATCTGTGAACTGCTGCATATTTCTTGCTGCAGGGGAGTGATATGTGCATTTGATGTGGAAATGATCGTTAGACTTGCCACTTGAGGTTTTGGAGCTGCAATTACATTTTTCTGTTAAGTGAATAACTTGGGGATGAAACGGGTATAAATAAATAAATAGCTGTCAGAAACTACATTTTTATTAGAACTTGTCAGTATTATGTAATATTATGTGGCAATGTTGTAAAATGCAGTTTTTAATATGTGTGCGGTCAACCACCACTAGAGTGGTAGAAATCGACCCGATCGTACAAATTCGTTCGATCTGAACTAGTCTGATATAACTCGAAACTCGAAAATGATCCGATATTAAATGATTTGATATTCGATTCGGTCTGATTTGATATGACTTGAAGTTTGAAATGATCCGACATTAGATTTGGCAAGTCGGGCGGTCGGGCGGGTTCGGATTAGGTCGGTTCGGGTTAATTTGACTGTCTACAATAGTTGGGTTGGAGTCGGGTCGGGTTTCGGGTTGTCATGTGTCGACAACTTTCGAGTCAATGGGTTAGGTCGGGCGAGGTCGAGTCGGGTGAGACCGAGTTAGGTTCGGGTCAGGTTGCACCGACAAATTTCAAGTATTATTTTGAGTTTTATGTTCAATCAGACAAGATCAGATCGCGTTATTGAATTGTGTTAGTAAATCTTAACTTTCTCGGATGTTAATTTGTTAGTAAAATTAAATTATGATGTGGGTAAGATAGGATTAGATCAATCTACAGGTTGTATTAGGTCAAATCAGATCGGGTGGGGTCGGGTTCGGGTCTTCACGTGTCGTCCATCTCGGGTTACAGGTCGTCTCGGGTCGGGTCGCATCGGGCTAGGGTCCTCATGTGTCGCGCCATCTCGGGTTACAGGTCGGGTCGGGTCGGGCTCAAGTCGATCATGTGTCGCTTCGTCTCGGGTTACGTATCATCTCGGGTTGGGTCGGGTCGGGTTCTGCCACCTCTACCCAACATCAGATGACTTGATACCCGACCCGACCTGCCCCAACATGATTCGAAATCCGAAATGACCTGACATCACATGACTCTATACCGACTCGACCTGGTTCGACATGACTCGAAACACGAAATGACTCGACACAAGATGACCCGATAGCCCGACATGACTGAAACAAAATTAATTTATAATGAATTACAAATTAAATGAATCCAAGTTGAATAAAAATTACTAAAATAAAATAGTAATTCATGCATCATTCATAAGTCAAAACTCAAAACCCGATATGCCATGATTTATCTATTCTGACTAGGTAAGACAAATAAGACTCACAAATGAAAAAAATAAATTTAAAGTATAACGACTCGTAACCTTACTCGACTTAATGTAACAACACATAATCTTATCGAACTCGATCCGAACTTGAATAACCTGAAAATGAAAAAAAGAGAACCTGGAACCTAAGCCGATCAGAACTCGAAGGAATCAAAACCCGAGAAGATCCAAAACGAGATAATTGAAATACAAGAGGATTCGAACTCGAAAGACCCGAAACCTGAGAATACCGAAAATAGATAATTGAAACTCGGCTTGATCTGAACTCGAAAGACCCAAAATCCGAGAAATATCCGAAGCTGGATAATTGAAATTCGGTCCAACCCGAACCGAAAAGACCCGAAAATGCCAATGCAAGATGACCCGAAAACCGACATGATCAGACCCGTGACCCGACAATCTTTCTAAGTCAAATTCACCCGATCTGACCCGCCCGATTACCACCTCTAACCACCACACAACGCATATGCAGTATGCGGAGACTGTTTTAAAAAAACTTTAACATATAAACTAAAATATTGTTTTTTTTTTAATTTCAATCAAAATATATCTTGTTTTGAAAGTTTGTTAATTAGTAGACAATGTTTAACTTCAATATATCTTGGTGGAGCTCTTTTATACAAAGATTTCTTTTATTCATCAAGCACTGCTTCTTCTCTCGAATTTCGAATGACAATTCCCGACCAGTCACCAGAAGAAGCTCATGGAGTGATAAAACTGCATGAAACAAAGCTATTGAAATCAAGCCATTTATTGTTTCAAAATCATGGAAAGACGCACTGATAACGCTTAGAGATAGTTCGGCATTTCTAAGGCAGGATCTGTACACCATAATTCTGAGTAAACCCCCAAGTGAGAGAGGCGAGCTAAGGAGGCTTTATAGTGATCTTTTCGACATTGTCACTACTGTAAGTAAGAAATTTCATTTATACAAATATACTTTCTTATTTTTGAGACACTTAAAAGTTCGATCAAATGATTTTGATTTGAAAAAATAGACTCTTTCAGACATTTTGGAACTATATATTCTCAATTATCTTTCTTCCTTTTTATTATTATTTTGTAGCTAGTTAGATCACGCAGCAGCAGACAAGGATGAGAATCAAATACAGGAAAGCTATGATAAGATCGTTAGTGATCTGGAGAATTTGCCAGAATATAACATTTCCAATTTTCAGAACAATAAGATTGCTCTAAAAAAATGTAGCGATTATCACTGGAACGAGGTGCTGTTTCCATTCTCTATAATTTCAGTTAGACATTATAATAGAATTATTGTCTCCTACCTCATACAATTTGCTATGCATATAAGCTTTATCTAACATTTCAGAAAAGACAAACCAAATGCAAAACACTACTTATATTTCATTAACAAAAAGTGCCCAACCCCCCCCCCCCCCCCCCCCCCCTCCTTCGCGCTAAAGAAGGAGAAGAAAGTTAAGGTAAAATCAAGATAGGCTGCACTCACATATACAACCTCCATGGCTTGATCATTTTTTTAAGGAGAAAAACAGAAAAATTCTGTCCTAGTTCTAGCTAGCATGAAATGGAACAAAAGCCTTATATGTTTCTTCCGCCTTGAATCTTCACGAGCACACTTCATGGTCAGTATCAATAGTGCTAGGTGAAGTTCCAACTTCTCTTCGCAACTAAGGTTACTAGAAAGACTTCTGCAAAATTAGAGATGGTGTTCGTTCCTGGTTCACCAACCTTGCCGCTCCGCATTTAGTTGATTAGTTATTGGAGCATTTGCCTTCAAATTTAAGACAATAATCAAGTTTAAATGAGTAGATACGTTATATACATAGGGAATTTTGGGGAAAGTAGGAAATTACCAGGTTAACATTGGGTAGTATCAAGTTGGCAAGTCGCTCGTTTGGTGAGACAGGTAATGGAGGCATGTTGCTCAGGACACCTGGAATCTGATTTATGCTGCAAAAAATAATGATGATAATAAAATAAAATTGTCATAAATATCACCAGATTCTCGAATTAGGAATAAAAGATAAGGATGGTGGTTTCACCTTTGTAGCATAACATTGATGTTTCTACGAGTGCGATTAAAGAGCTCAATGTTACTCTGGGTCTGAACAAAGTATGACAAACGGAATTATGAAACAAATAAATATAACATATAAAAGGTGAAAAACACTTTTGAAATCTACATACCTGCGATGTTGCAATATTGTTAGAAATTTGAGAAAGAAGCCTGTTGTTTTCTTCTAGTACTTGTCTCCTCACACGATCAAGTTCAGAATCTAGAAAAAAAACATATGAGTTTGATATTTAATTTCTCTTTGAAATGTTTCAATCTGAGAAGTGCAAACAACAGGGAAATAAAATGTAGATCACAAAATTATAAGGAAACTGAGATTAATAAAGACCTACCAACCTCTACATGAAATTTGATTGGAAAAGTTTGTGTTGTTCCCAATATAAGACTGAGAAGCCCCATTTCCAGGATAGCTCAAGGCCCACAAGGTAGACTCTACCGCCAGGTCCTAATAGAATATATAAATTATTTTGAGAATATAAATTCTGAGAAGGCATAAATTGTACCAGTTGATAGAAAGTTTACCTTGTTATCTTTCATCTTTCTCCCTGCACAGTACTCATCAGCCTTCCGCCTCTTCGCAGTTTCTTTTCGCTGTTACAATAGAGCTATTAATTTCAGTAAAAGGCAGACCATCCGATAGATATATCAATATAACAAATTCTAAATTTCTGATACGATTATTAGTCAGCAGCCACCATGTACTGTCTGAAATCCTAAAATTTCAGTACAGGCTCAAGATTGTACGTACTAGCTCTGGTAGCTTATAACTATATCAGTCACAATCATTACCAGAATGTCCAGGCCAATATTGAGACAGAGGATAAAGATAACTTACCATCATCCATTGACATCTCATGGCTACATCCCGTACTGTTTTTTCAGGAAGCCAAGCTGCTATCTTTACATATTTCATTATGCTTTGTTCATTTGCATGCCTGAAAGAAGATGAGAGACAAATATTTTACTTATAATAATTCCGATTTCAAGATTTTACTAGACGAAAATCGCCCTAACTTTTTCTATGGGTGGACTGATACTCATTTTTATCCAAAATAAAAAATAGGGATACTTAAGTGTTCAGTACAATTACCAATATAACAAGCGGGTAGCAACATGTTATTTAGGTGGTATTTAGTTTCTTGTTTAAACTTTAATGTATCTGCATTCTTTAATTTTCGAATTGGATTCAATATAAAGGCTTCATCTGTCTTTACCAGCACCCAGTTCTGGTGGGCATGACTCAGCTTTTGTTTTGTAATTATGTCATTATTCTATTTTTTTCTTATTTCCTTGGTCTATCTGTGGATGAGCAAAATGATAATAAATGTGATACATTACAAGTGGAATTCCTTTGTACCTTTTTCTTCTCGGGTCATGACTTTGGAATAATATTGCAATAGTCACTATAAATTATAAGAATAAACTTTCAATTTATAAGTAAAGTAATATTTAAATTACCTTGCAAGTCCATCTCTTAACACAGCCAGCTCTTGTTGTGTCCACTCGACGGATATAGAGGATTCATATTTCAGATTTGACTGGTCGACAACTAAACCAGAAGTATTACTCATGTCACTGGAACCAATCATGGTACCTGTACCAACCATATTACTGTTCATCGGTACAACCATTGAACAGCTTGCATTTAAAGTCCCTCGTAGGCCTCCAACCCTACCTGATGCCTCATTGTTTTCATTCGCGGTTACTGGTACCATGCCTAAACTTGTATTATTAACCATACCAGTCTGAAACGAAACCACATTCTGATTGCAAAATGATTGAGGGAATAACCCATAATTTAGGTTTTGCTCTGACCCCATTTGCATTAACACTTGAATAATTTAATTTCTTGAGAACCAATCGAGTACCAAAACTCTTTTTTGGGTCTCTGGTTTAAGAAGATATATTAACTTATGGAAAGATTCCCTTAAATTTGTGGCACCGAATATAGTGGCAAGTGAGCGTCAATTTAAACTATATCTGAATATGGAAATTTCGACTCCAAACATATCTTCAACAACAAATCTGGTATCAGCGCAAAGATGCTTCTTGGACAAGTACCTACAGAAAGAGAGATAGAATTGGTATTTGATCAATTGAAGCAATTGTTGCTACAACTATAAGTAATAACAGCACTAAAAGTAAATTAAGAAGAATTGCTCCTGATTAAAAGTGAAAAACCTCCAAATATGAAGTTTCAGACTATATACCAGAATATATAAATTATGCATATCCAAATCCGGAAAAAAAGACAGCTTACAACATGACGAGGGAAAAAAACAAAAAATAAATAAAAATAATAATAACTAGGCATGAATTTGGATTGAAGGACGTCGTTTTAACAAGAAGCATTAAAGGGATTTCCTAGTTTCCAGCGAAAACCTAATTCAAATTCTTCAAAATACAGGATATAATGTAAAATTGTATGGCCCGAAAAGAATTAACCACAAGTCTATATTTGTAAGGAAATTACATGCAATAAGAGTAGTAACTCGATGCTACATCACAGAAAAAGAGAAACTCACCGATTCAATACTAGTTATGTATTGTTTGGGGGGGGGGGGGGGGGGGGGGGGGGTGTTGAGAGAGAAAAGAGGCAAGCTTGGCAGCTAGTTTCAAAAAAAGAAAGAGAAGAGGCGTTCCACACGGCAATCATAATTCATAAGATTCGTCCCACTCTGTACCTTTTGTTGCTTATTTTCTCAAACCCACTTGAGTTCTTCAACTTCTAATGGTGTAAACAATAAAAAATCCACTAAAGGCAATTCTTTCCACTCTAAAACAAAAATAAAACCGCAGATTTTACCCAAGCTCCGAAATTTAACACATCTGAACAGAGAGAAGTATACACCGTACCTCGCACTGAACGCCTGATAAGTAATCCTTTCCAGAGAGAGAGAGAGATAAAGCGAGGCTCCAATATGGCAATTTAAGAATCTACTCTGTTTTCTCTCTCAATTTTGGGTTTTGTATGGTGAAAGCACTAGAGTTCTATGGAGCCGACCCGGCTTTGTCTTCTCCAATGAGAAAGCTAGGAAAGGGAAAGGTAGATGGGACCCTTCTTCACATATATATAGAGAGAGAAGCAGCCAAAAATTGGTACAGCATTTGGTACCAAAAAGGAAGAGAGAGAGTCAGAATTTCTCTTGGAATTCAGAGAAACCAGTTTAGACTGCGACAATCCCGAGTTTCAGAATTTGGCAATTCGAGAGGACGATTGCAGTTATTATATAACTATTATTATATGTTTCTTCCAACTATTTCTTATAAGAATTGATATGGCCTTACAGTCAAACAACCACAAAATCATACACAGAATTTGGTCGTCTTATTTTGAATAGTGACTACATAAATTGTGATTGTATAACTAATTCATGTAATTAAATTTGTACTGCAATTTAATTGGAGTTCAAAAATTATAATATGTAGTTGTTCTTTAATAATAAATAATGTTATAAATATAAGAAGTTGATGTATTATATGTAGAGTTAGTGGACATATTTATTCTAGTGCCGCCACGTTACGACCATGAATGATTTACAACGCATCCATGCAATGAACAAGTGGCAAGTACTCACGGCCACGTGCAATGCTTGCGTGAATGGTTGTTTACAGCTCTCGTATTTTTAATTTAGTATTTTCTACATGCACATATATGTCAACCAGCAGATGCAGATCTTTTGTGGGGATAAAAAGGACCGTCGCCCCCTCTTGACTCAAGAAATTAAGAAAGGCTCAATTATATTGGAACTCAAAAGTAGCCCAATTCTACTACCACAATCAAAAGATAGTCCCCTCTCTCTTCTAAGAAGTTGAAAATGTTTTGTTAGCTCTAGTTTGCTCCTCCTAAAAATTCGGCCAAAATCCGCCACTGTTTGCATGCACTTGATAAAATATAAAATTGCAAGAAAACAGTATCAAATTCTATTGTATGGTATTCATTTGAAAAAAAAAATAGTTATTTTCCTTATAAAAGATTATTCAACCAAACATGAGTTGCTAATTAGCATATGTGAAGTTATATACAATTTGTATAAATATATTTGAAAATTCAATTATTATAGTGGCAAGCAATACAAGAGTATTTATACATTTTACATTTAAATCATACACAAAGCATCTAGTATGATTCACATCAAAAATCATTTGACTAGTAGGACCATTAATGTGTATCTATATTACGCATGTGATCTTAAATATATCAAAGATTTTTCTTAAAATATATAATTTAGTTCTTCATAAGAATTCATTGCTAGTTAAATGAGTCAAAACCCGCATAAGAGTCCCGCACGGCTATTGTATTTTGTAAAGTACACATTTTGTGATTTTGAGTTGTCGGATTTTGATCTCTTTGTAATGAAAATAATTTTGAAAAGAAATTCAACAGCTTAAAATCACAAAAAGATGATTTGCAAGTACAATAGCATTGTTTTCCTAAGTTTCTATTTTTATTTATACATGATGAATAACAATGAAAAATATAATCCATACTTTTCAATAAGGTGCTCCTTTTCGGTGATGCGGATCTGTGCATGCTTCATAGAGAGAACAATTAGGTATTTCATGGGTCAAATCTTGTTTCAATGTAACTTTCTTAGGTCCTGTTCTATTGCTTCTTTTTTTTGATACTTTTTTTTTGTTCTATTGCTTCTCACATCTCGACAGAGGAATTGACTTAAAAATACTGTTTGCATGGGGGAAAAAATTTGCTCTGACTAAATTATTTCTTTCCAATGATGAACAGTAATCTGTCCGAATTACATTGAATTTGTATTCGGGGTAGTGATTTGAAAATGGGCCGGGTCGGTTCAAATTCGCCTGGTCTAACGGGCTGGCCGGTCCACGGATTGATCGGGTCGGATTTTAACGGGTTCAAATTTTGTCGGCAGGTCGCAATTCGTCTTTGAGGCGGCGGATGAGTCGGCGGACCGTCGGATTTGAGGCGGGTTCGGGACGAGCCAATCTGGTTGGGTTGACGAGTTGGACGGGTTTTTATTTTTTTTATTTTTTGAATTTTTTATTTTTTATTTTTTAATTTAATGGGTTATTCTCGGGTTGGAACGGATTTTGCGCGAGTTTTGGCGTGTTTCGACGGGTTTGGGACGGGTTGACGAGTCAGGGCGGTCTAATCTCGGGCCGGATTTGAGTCAGATTTTTCCAAAAAAGTTTGGCTGCAACCCGTCTTTGACCCCCGGTTTACAAGTTGAACCTCGGGTCGGAGTGTCGGACTGGGCCGAGTCGCGACCTTGGGTTTCTCAGGTCGAGTCGTCACCTTGGGTTTCTCGAGCCGAATCAAACCCGATCAGGTTTTGTCAAATCTCTAATTTCGAATAGCCCGATCCAATTAATTAATGTCCTCGCCTTAGGTTCTTTAATTACTATTACAGAAAATACCTTTAATACCTACTATTTTATATCGAATAGAGATATCAGTGACAATACCAAAATTAAACTAAAATATATAATACCGGCCTTTAAAAAATATTGTTGAATCAAACAATTTTTTAAGTTTGTTGATTTGCAAAACAACTTGAAATTTATCATTTCTTGTGTTTTAAGAATATTGTAGGGGTATTTGTACAAATATAAAAAAACACAAGGATGAGTCAAGGAAGAGCAACAAGCAGAACTTGATGATCAAGAATAGATCATAAAAGCATTTAGGTTAATTAAAACTTAGCTAATTTAGAATTGGAATTATAAAGAGCAAAATAATCACAAAAACTCATCATAGCGTTATAACGCTATATCTGGTGTTATAGCACTAACATGTGAAAATCCAAATATGTTCAAGTCCAGAAACAACCCATGAAAATCGTTATAACTAGAGGTGGCAAGTTGGGTCGGTTGGGCGGGTTCGAGTCGGGCGGGGTCGGGTCGGGTTAGTTTGATTGTTTATAATAGTCGGGTTGGGGTCGAATCAAGTGAGGTCAAGTCGAGTTTTGGGTCGTCATGTGTCGATAACTTTCGGGTCATGGGTCGAGTCGGGCGAGGTCAGATCGAGATTCAGGTCGCTTCGGTCTTTTTCGAGTGACGAGCCGGGTCGGGAGAGACTGGGTCGGGTTTCAGGTCGGGCTGCATCAACAACTTCCGGGTCTTGGGTCGGGTCGGGTTGCACCGACAACTTTCAAGTATTATTTTGAGTTTTAAGTTCAATCGAACAAGATCATGTTGTGTTATTGAATTGTGTTAGTAAATCTTGACTTTCTCTGATATTAATTTGTTAGTAAAATTAGATTATGATGCGGGCAAGATAGAATTAGATCAATTTACAGGTTGTATCAGGTCAAGTCGGGTCGGGTCAGGTTTGGGTCCTCATGTATCGCTCCATCTCGGGTTACGGGTCGTTTCGGGTCGGGCTCAGGTCCCTCATTCGTCGCTTCGTCTCAGGTTACTGATCTTCTCGAGTCGGGTCGAGTCAGGCTCAGGTCGCTCATGTAATTTGACTTTATCAAAATATCGAGTCGGGTCGGGTTGGGTTCTGCTACCTCTAGTTATAACGCTAGCTCTGACATTATAACACTATTTTTTTTAAATCTAAATCTGTCCAAGTCCAAAAACAACCTGTGATATCCGTTATAACGCCAACTCTGGCGTTATAATGCTAGATCCAAAATTCAAAATGCATACCAGTTTGTCCTGACTTGATTCAGCATTATAACGCTAGATTTTGTACATCACTTGGCATTATAACACTAAGTAAAAACTTCACAAAATTCCAAATTCAACGTCAGGAAAATTTGTCCAGACTTGACTTAGCGTTATAATGGCAAGATTTGTATAATAATTAGCGCTATAACGCTAGACCTAGCTGGCCTAATTTTTGCCATATTTGTACACCTATATAAACATATCTTCTCCAACCTTTTTGCACATCTAGAAACCTGGCTATTTAAAAGATATTACAGCCACCATTGTTGCACCTTTTGAGCTCAACTCAATTAGCCAAAACTTTGCTCTATTCTAAATCTTAAATTAGCTAAATTAATCTAGAGATTATTGAGAGATTGCTTGTGCATCCAATTTCATTATCCTATTGTCTATTTTCATTCCTTTGTGAGTTTGTTTGTTAATTGGGTTCAATTCTTCTACCGATGTGTGTAAAGGAGATTAAATTCCACCTTGTAATTGTAACTTTCGTTTAGTGAAGCGGACCGAAAAGCCAAACTCCGTCAACATATTGAGCCATCAATTTCTCTTCTCTATCTCCCTTTATATATTCTCAATTTGCTTAATTTAATTGCTTTGTTATTGCTTGAGAATTGATTAGTGTTAAGTGAATTCCTTGAATTGATATGATTAAATTGAATTGCTTAATTGGTCATAATTTGATAAAATTGCAATTAGATCTTTTTGTTGGTAAATCGAGAAAATTTAGTACTACAACTAGGCGCTTAGGTGTATCAAATGCAACTATAAAAGATGCATGGAGAACCTTTAATAGCAGACAGTGTGAAAAGTCGATTTTAAAAGGCGTCTTTAATAGTGATGAAATGAGAAGTCGGTTTAAAATGGACCTTTAATAGAGGATCATGAGAAGCGCCGGTTTAAAAAGACACATTTAATAGCGGCATGACAAAACAACCCGGTATTAAGGACATTGAAAAGCGATTGTTACTGGAACTCCGATATAAAAGGTTAACTCTGCCCAACCCCATCGCACCATCTCTTCTTCCTCCCCCAATTACCAGCTAGCACCGCGCTACATTCAAAACACAGCAGCAGCTCTTAAATTCTCCATAAATGCATTAATTCTCCATAAATTGAAGCTCCATTTCTATTGTTTTTGCAATAAATTTTGTTGCACTATTGCTATCTTCTTCTCCCTCTCTTGATGAACTATACTTGCCCTTCTCTATCTCCATTAAGTTAATTAATTTCTTATGAATTTTATAATTACTTTATTTTTTTCATAATTTGCTATTAAACTTTTATTAAATTGTAGTATCACATTCTATCTTCATCACCACATCTTCCTAAGCAAAAATTTGGAGGTAATTTTTTAATAATATTTTTTTGATTAAAATGTTGTTTTTATTAATTTGTAGATTAATGATGCATATTAATATGTAATTTTTCACTAATGCAGCAATTAATTGATCACCTTCGATCTTCATCATCACCTCTTCTTGATCAACTAGCAAGTTGAAGGTTAATTTTGATCACTTACTTTTTTATTTAATTTCATTTGTAGATCGTATTAACATCGCATATTTAATATGCAATTTGCAATATTGCATATAATGAAATATATATATACTTATAAATTGCGTATTTCTACTATGTTCATAATATTTAATTCACGATTATTTATATAATTTGGTTTAATTAATGATGTATTCCTAACGTAGTTTAGATATTTTATCTAAAACATGCAACATTATAATACAATCCAAAATTCGCTACGATAATGAGTATGAATCCGAATTTGAATCGCAATATTTTGTTGGATATGAATTTGCATGTATATTTTAAAAGACTAATAAACTCTCATGTGAATTGCACTAAAAGAAATTCAATCCAATCTGATCTATTAGCACCTTAACCACATTAAACGAGGAGACAGAAGATTATCATTTTTTAGGAACATAATATCTTTATTTTTATGTGTTTTAATTGTGTCTTCAAAATTCATATAATTTATCATATATATATTTATGTAGTAAATATAGGCATCATATTTTTTTTTTTTTTCCAGAAAAGAGAAGATTAGCGATTTAGCGTGTATTGACTATTGACGCTGATGACACAGCGGATGTGCGAGCGTTCACGGTCTCGGTTTGTGCCAAGAAGCCACGTGTCAAGCAAATAGAGCCACCACGACATCACAAAGTGCGCCACTATTTAGATGGGTCCGCCAGGTCAGCACGCGTACGCGCAAGATGTTTCGTGTGCTGATTGGTTGTTTGAGGCGGCTACTGGTGGGCCACAGAGGAAAATTGAAGAAGTGTATTTGTGTTACAGTAAAGCATGAGTATGATGCTTTCATGACTAGAATGGGTCTGACCATCAGAGTGAATTTTTTTTTAAAAAAAATAAGAATTATTATATTTATAATTCTGATTTTAAAAAACTGATAAATATAGCCTTATTTATACATTCACGTCTATACTATATACTAAATACATGCGTTCACGATACGAAATCAATCGATAAAAATAATTAAATATGATGCAAAATTCAGGACTGACGTTCACATTTGAACACTAAAGTTGTAAACGTGACGCCTGGATCAGGGGCGGATTTATGCATGAATAAGGTCAGGCATGTGCTGTTGCTTTATTTTAAAATGAACCTTTCAAGTACTATATTTTTTGTTGGATTCACAAAATTATAACTTAAATTTAGAAAAATGTCGCTGCTTAATTTCGAATTAGGCTATAGACAACTTAATTCTAATGAGTGTGTCGTTGTTTAGTTTTGACCTGAATCAACCTCTGATCTGGACACATGTTCAGATGTTGCGTTCAAACGTGAATGCAGATTTCAAATTACTTGATAAATATTTTTATTTTGTTAACTCTAGTGACCTCGATTTCTGAACGCATGCGTTATATAACACATGTAACAAAGAAATTTAATGATGACTGTTAATTTTTTTAAATTAGAGTCAAAAATATAATTCTTATTTTTTTAAAATGGAATTAAAAATAATTCCATCTGAGTAAGGTGACACGTGTAGTGCGTTGCCTAAATGGATAGCACCAAGCCACCAACATTTATGAGATAATAATATACAATTGTTGATGGGGATGGGTACATTGTTCTCTGCTACCAATCTTCATTTTCTCTCCATCCACGCAGGGACCCGATTCTTCTACCGCGCAGCATCAACGGACGGTTCAGATTTACTGCGCTGTCAGCTACGGACGGTTCAAATTTGATTCAGGAGGTCTGATATTATAAAGTTTAGCTTGCACAAATCTTGATGCAAATTAAATGCTGAGATTTGCTGCACAGCACGCACAGTGACGGTGCTGCGCGATAGAAGATCTCGTTCCATCCACGCAGTGGTGATGATTATTTTGATAATTTTGACCATGTGATTCTAAGTAATGTGATAAAAAGATTTAAGCATAAAAAAATTCTAGAAATATTTTTAAATCTTTTTGATGAAAAAATTCTTAGTCTAGTACTTAATTATTTTAAGATGTTCATTATTAATTCTTCACAATTTTCGCTTTCAACTGAATTTGATCCCTCAACCTTATGTTTTAAATTTAGTGTATTTGATACTTGATCATTGTTAATTAATTATTAATCATTAAATATTATATGAAACTTAATGAGTTTTTATGGAATATAAAATGATACTCAAATCACACTAAATTTAAAACGCTATTAATCTGTAATTTCAAGAATATATTTTATATATTTTTCCAACTTTTAAAATTTTTATCAAGTTATTTAAAATTTTATTGTCAAAATTATCAAAATAATTCATTATCAAATCTCTTTTTTATTTATACCAATTTAAACGGACAAGGAGAATGTGTAGGAAATTTTGTGAGGTCTGAGATGTGAATATGTGTTGGTCTCAACTTCATGGAACTAGATCAGAAATTTTATTAAAAGTAAAAATAATTAATTACGAAATTAAACAAAATAATTTAGAAATCACGATAACAAAGAAAACGTTAATTTAGTTCCATGCAACACGAAAATAAAATCGACATTTCAAAACGTTAACAAAGACAACGTCCGCAATTCCGCATCTTGCATGCATCAACAATTCAATGGTTTGCTGCGGTGTTACTTAAATTATTAAAAATTCAAGGTTTGGGAATTGGGACAAGATGCTCCGTCAATTAATTTGATCATTTGAATCTCTAAATAATTCGAAATCAACTTGTATGAATTAAAATTGAATTTTAAATCAATGTACAAGTACTGGATTTTGAGTGAACTTGATCTACATTAGCGTTATTGAACTCCTAGAAGTAGTCAGCCTCATGACCCATGAGAACCTGATTCACTCAAAATAAAGGCAAAAAAGGCACACTGATATATCTCTCATTAAACCTGACAAGAGGTCCTACATTAGTCAGACGCTGTCTGAACTCTAAATTTGATCTTGTCAGCGACTCATGAAGGGCTTAAACTCGTATACCCGAGTTTTAAATCCATGCCCACATCGAATTAAGAGAAGAAAAGAGAGAATAAGAACTCACACAATCAAATTGCTATGCATGTCCTTCTTCTCCCCTTCACCTGTGAGCTCCCCTCTACTCGACAAACTAGAGAGATCTAGTTACTCTCAAGCTTCTTTAATCCTTCAAGTTAGCTTGTAAGTAATATATCAATCGAAATAGGAGAGTGAGGATGATACAGTGATAATCTTCAATGAATTTAAAGAGCAAATAGTAACAATAAATGAGAATGAGAAACAAAGTCGATGCCTAATTAAAGTGATAATTTAAAACTTCAATTCAATACATGGGGATGCCACCACACCAGAACACGACTTGCTTCACGTTGAAATTGATTGAAATGGTGAAGTTTATTTGGTCAAGTCTGATGCCGGAAAGATGGATTCAAGTGTGCTAAAATGACAATTGGGTTAAAAAAATCATGTCAGGAGGCCTTGCAGCACCTAATTGAACATGTTTAAAGCATAATTGAGATCAGGGAAGAGCTTAAATGGCAAAGCCTAATTTGTCAGATCGAATGAAGCATGAAACAATAAGAGAGATGTCAACATCAACTTCTAACGATTATAAAAGCTTCTATATCTTTGACAGATTTGCTGAGCTCATCAAAGATAGTCAAGATACCAAAAGATCCTATGAGAGCCAATTGGATGAAAGCACACGAATTGGTGTTGTGTTGGCATTATACAAGGGTATAAGCTTCGAAAACTAAAGACCAAGATCAAAGATGATGCCTATAAGTTAGTTGGAGCTTCTAGAAACATAATTGATGCATATACATTGTATTGGGATCATTTGAAGCCTACAATACATCACACAAGACCATACAAACTCAAGTGACGAAGAAAAGAAGATTAAGACATAGAAGATAACAAAATGGAAATATTTTGTAAAACCCAACTAGATAGCCTATAAATACATGTGAAGAGAGCCAAATCAAATGCCCTTCTAAGGTGATTAAACTTGTTTAGTCCCTGCTAAGTCCTTCACCTCGCTGTTTTGGAATCAAAAGTAGTGCTCATCCTTGGTGAGTGTTGTTAAAATCAAGTTTTAAAATGAAAAAAGCCATTTGTATGCTTTTGTAATCAAATCTTGTGTAAACTTGTTGTTTTGTTGAACGAAAATCAATTGAAAAGCTTTGTTCTTTGTTTTTTTGAAGTTTAAGCCTCAAATTGTAGGTGAATGCATGAAAGCTTTAAGTGATTTTAAGTGATTGAATAATAGTTGTATTATATAACTAAAATATGTATTTAGACCTTTTTTATCTTCTCTTGATCTCTATTCTTCCCTTGATCATCAAAGGGTCAGATTTGGCCAATTATCCTTTTTTCACTCAGATCCTTCTTTTCTGTTGCAAGAAGCTTCTGTGATCCATGAATGTGCAATGAATATGGTATTGTGTGATAAGCAAGCTCTAAAAAACAAAAGTTAAGCATTCTCGAGAAGAAGAAGGAAGAGGGAGGAGAGAGAAGAAGCTGTTGCTGGATCAGACGATCCAAATTTGAATGCCCTGATCTAATCCAACGAACCAAATTAAATCTCACTATATTTTATGTTGTAAATTAGTGTAAAAATAATAAATAAAGTCAGAAAAATGTAATAAAAATATATATTCTTGTAAATTCATACTCCATATTTTTGAGTGATATTTTCTTATGTTTTGAGCATTTTATCTCAACATAGAAATTAAAAAATCAAATAAATAATAAAAGATAAAAATATTAAAAGTGCAAATATAAAAATTATGAAAATTGTATTGCATCTGAAAATTCCTAAAATGAAATATAAATCTAGTTTGTTTATTTTAAAAGATAATATTTCAATAAAAAAATTATAAGTACATGTTTTCTTCTTTTATAAAATAATAAAATAAACAAGTTCTTTTGTAAATGTGAATAACTCAAGAGAATTTCGCTACATTATGGCACAAGCGTTTGGCACATATTTCTATGAAAAGAATTGAACGACTTGTGTCTAATGATATTCTTCAACATTTAGATTTCACAGACTCAAAAGAATGTGTAAATTGCATAAAGAAAAAACAAACTAATAAGAGAAGGTATGATGACAAAAGATGTAATGGTGTCTTAGAATTGATACATACCGATATATGTGGTCCTTTTTCAAAGGGCACCAGAAATGGTCACATGTATTTTATCACATTCATAGACGATTTTTCAAGATATTATTATATCTACTAGATTATAGAAAAGGCTAAAGCATTAGACATGTTTTAAAGTTTTTAAGTGGGAGTTGAGTTACAACTTAACAAACGCATAAAGGCTATCAGGTCTGATCATGGTAGTGAAAACTATGACAGATATGACAGCTCAGAAGAACAACGTCGAGGACCTTTCACAAAATACTTAGAAGAGTGTGAGATTGTGCCACAATATAAATTGTCAGGCTCGCCTGCAATGAACGATGTTACTGAAAGGCACAATCGCACTCTTAAAGACATGGTGGGAAGTATGATTGCTCGTACAACTCTGCCTGAGAATTTGTGGGGGATGGTGGAAGCCTTAAAAACTATAGCATATATACTCAATAAAGTTCCAACTAAAGCAACTAATAAAACTCCATATGAGATTTGGGTTGGGCGCAAACCTAGCCTAAATCAAATTCGGATCTGGGGATGTTCTGCAGAAGCTAGGCCTTATAAGCCACATGAAAAGAAACTGGATGAAACAATTAGTTGTTATTTTATGAATATTCTGAACGGTCTAGAGTGTATAAATTTTACAATCCAATCGAACATACAGTTTTCGAGTCAGGACGTGTGAAATTTTTCGAGGATAATGAGTTTGTGGGGGGAGAAGAGATATAACAAAAGATAATATTTTTGAAGAAGAAAAGAATGATGATGAGACTTTGGACCAAAGTTCGAGTTTTATCAGAATTATGATACCGTTGAATCTAGAAAATACATCTAATGTCAATAGGCAAACTACACTCCCTACTCAAATTCACAGGATAATGTGAAGACAAATAGACCCGAGTCAGACCCAAATAACGATATTGTCATGGACAATGTCAATGCCCATGTGCTGTGGGGTATCCAAAAGATGATAACGATGTTCACAAACATGTTCCTCAAGAAATAATATAGTCGAAACCAATAAGAAGATACACTATAGAGAACATATTTACTAGAAAATCTGTTCATCTTCAAGAACATGAGTTTGACATAGCCATGTTTGAAAATGATCCAGAAGACATCAAACAAGCTACGAAAAGTCCTAACTCTCAAAAGTGAATCGGTGCCATGAATGAAGAGATGAATCCATGTACGACAATAACGTTTGGGATATTGTTCCATTACCTAAAGATAAGAAAATCATTGGTTGCAAATGGATTTTAAAGACCAATCTAGATTCTAAAGGCAATGTTGAAAAATACAAATCATGTCTTGTCGTAAATGATTTTACACAGAAAGAAGGCATTGATTATAATGAAACTTTATCTCACATTATGATTTAGAGCTCCACCAACTAAATGTAAAGTCAACATTTCTTAATGGTGACATTGATAAAACGATCTATATGAGGCAAGCATAAAACTTTGTGATGAGCAATTCAAAGTCTATGGCATGCTGACTCAAAGAATTCATCTATGAGCTCAAACAAGCATCTCGACAATGGTACTTGAAATTTCACAACATTGTTAGCTCAAACAATATCGAGTCTAACTTAGTAGATGATTGCATATATCTTAAGTTATGTTGGACCAAATTTACTTTTATGATCTTATATGTAGATGACATACTACTCGCAAGTAATGATAAAAATATGTTACATCAAACCAAGAATTTTATATTAGTAACTTTGAGATGAAATATCTTGGTGATGCTTCATTTGTTCTAGGAATTGAAATACTAAGGGACGGATCCCAAGGTATTCTAAGATTATCCCAAAGAAATTATATCGATAAAATGTTGAGCATGTATGGCATGAAAGACTATAAATCAGGTGATACACCCGTAGTTAAAAGAGACAAGTTCAGTCTCGCACAATGTTCCAAAACTGATTTAGAAAATGATGCCTTGAAAGACATTCCCTACGCATCCATTGTTGGTAGTCTCATTTATGCTCAAGTATGCATGAGACTAAATATATTCTTTATCACTGAAATGCTAGGGCTATAATTAAGTAACCCAGATATGGAGCACTGAAAGACAACAAAGAGGGTGCTTAGGTACCTGAAGAAGACAAGAGATTATATGCTCACATATCGAAGATCAGAAAAACTCGAAGTCAATGGATATACCGATTCCTATTTCGGAGGATGCGTGGATAACATGAAATTGACTTTATGATACATAAATATGATGGCAGGCGCGCTGTATCGTGGAAAAGTGCTAAACAAACATTAATAGCACCATCCACAATGGCGATCGGGTTTATTGGATGCTATGAAGCCTCAAACAATTGTGTGTGGCTCAAGAATTTTGTCACTAGGTTGAAAGTAGTTCCTTCTATTGAGAAGCATTATCGTTACTATGTGACAATAATTCAACCGTACTCAATGCGACAAACAAAAGAAGCTCGACTAAGTCTCAATACATAGATATCAAGTTTCTGGCTGTAAAAGAGAGAGTGCAGAACAATGAGTAAAAAATAGAACATGTAGGTACAGACTCATTGATTGCAGATCTCCTTATAAAAGAACTACCACATAAGAAGTTTAATTAGCATGTTGCTCATATGGATTTAGTACCTATTTTAGGATAATTTGAGAAAATATGGGAGTCTGATTTTTTTTTGTTTTATGCTATGTAATTTGTAACAAGTATAATATATGCAAATTGTATTATGAAATCTCATTGTTTTTTCTTTTTAAAGTTTTGACCTCACTAAAGTAAAGAATAAATGTGACCCATTAGGAATATGCACGTATAATCACACTCTCGTCTAATTTTCGAACTATATGTCCAAATTTTAATTCATGTCATCCAGATGTATTTGGCACTATGATTCAAGTCGAGATAGTCATGTAGAAAATATGGTAACATCACTTAAGTCCCTCGTTGGTACAACTGCTGGACCGAATTGTTTAAGAAATACGAAAGTAAAGACATAAAATGATAAAGTAATATGCAGACTCACACACACACACACACACACACACATATATGTATATATAATAGAATGGATCACACTTGTCCATGTGGAAGATTATTAGAATTGAGACATCAAATTTAATAAATAAAGTTTGGACAACGTGTTATATGATTAATATATCACATATTGTCACTCATATTACGAGTAATATAAGATATGCCATACATGTGATTGATTATTACAAGAGTGTAATACGTATTTCGCTAAGATTTTGGGTAGGAATACATATGGAATTCAATGTGAATTAATTATAATTGTTGATGGACCGATTATAATTAATTAAACTCATACTAGTGTTAATGTAAAGTTAGAAATATTGTTTGGACTAAAACCAATTAAATTGGATCAAAGCCCAAACAAAATAGTGAAATATGCAAGTGTATTGCAGTCACAATGAGCCTTTTTGCAGCCGCAAAGAATCTTGATAGACTTGGAAAGAATCTTTTGAAATTCAGCAGTTTAATTACGGCCACAATAGCCAATATTTGCGATCACAAGAGACTTGGCAGATTTTATGCCAAGTTTACATCCAAGTCAATTGCGGCCGCAAGAGACGTGCGCAGAGGCATAAATTATTGTCTTATTTTGCCTATATCTTTCTAACTTGCGTTCCAAACAATATCAAGTTTTGAGCACGTGTTTACAACAGTAAATATGATAATTTGGAAAAGAAATATATTATCAAATATTTTCAAGTTATTTTCAGGGTAAGTTTTCACTAGTATAAAGGCGTTGGGTCTCCAAGCATTATTGGTATCTATTGTAAGGCACATGTGTTGTGCGTTGGCCTTTATTTTCTCCTCCAGTACAGAAAATTACTTCTTGGTTCATTCGTAACCTTGAAGAAAAGTTGACATCGGAAATTGCTTGGAAGGATCCGCTAGGTACCGTTTTGTTGCTCAACCATCTTCAACAACTCCTTGATCAAGAGAAGAATACAAGAGAGATTGTAGGGATGAAAAGTAAGTAACACTTTCGTTCTATTTATTTTTATGTCTTAATTAACTCCATAAAATTTGAATTTGAATTGCAATTGTGTAGATTAGAATTTCAGTATTTTGGCTCAATCCTAATTCTTGAATTGCACAAACATAAATAAATGAAAGTAATATATTAACATAAACAAGTCTTGATACTAACAATCACAAGTGTTAATACTGACATATGAATAACTAAAAATAATAATAAAATAATGATAGAAGGAAATATATATTGAGACATAAGTCTCTATACTACATGCATAACTTTTCATACGCAACACACATTAAAAACAACATATCACTGTTCAGATTTAAAAATTAATAAATGTAATCAAAGACCAACGAGATGAGTAAATAACTGCAATTATATGCCAAGAGATGATAAACGATGATCCAACTGACACGATTTGAATCACAAACTCAAAAAATAAGGACAACAACAAGTAGAAAAGAATTGATGAAGGTTTCAATAAAAATACCTGAGAAGCAGATTAGTATAAGTTCAATTCGATTCAAAGAGATGATTACAAAGACTTTCAAGGACTCTCCAATTCGATTATCAACTATTCAAAGAGAAGAACAGAGAAAATTGAATTAAAGAAGCACAAGGAAGCGAGATGGAGAGAAGAAGCGAGACAAAGAAAAGAAGCGAGATGGAGAGAAGCGAGATAGAGAGAGATGAAGTGAGACGGAGAGAAGAAGAGAGATGGAAAGAAGATAAAAAAATCGAAAGAGACGAACAATGATTCAAAAAATGAAAAGAAATCGCGAGGAGATCAGAAATTCAAAAAATGAAACATATGCAAATGAAATCTGTCGGACATGTTCATAAAATGATTAAGAAAGACAGTAGGAGGAACCATATAATTTCTCTTTTATACCTCTGTTTCACTCTCTAAATTATATCCTAGAGTCTAATACTGGTATCCGATCAGGAGACAAAAGATGCGATCGCGAGGCCTCCGGAATGAATTTGTTATAACTTAACAATCATTCATTCATGTTTTTCATCCATTCATCGATGTAAAATAGTCATTCATTCATAATTTCATGCATTCATTCATGCAACCATGATTTTCATTGTTTCATCGACTGTAAGCAGCCATTCATATCCAGTCATATAAAGCAGCCAGTCAAGACTTAGCCGGTGCGGCAACCTTTAAATATCAAAACTTCTCGAACTTTGTCTCTTAAATTCATTGATGGACATGTTCCATCGACAATCTGAGAAGATTCTCATCACTACGAAAATGTCAATAAGACTTCGTTTAGTAAACTTAAATATGCATATTCAACTATTGAATACAAGGTTATGTAATTGGTCTTGTAATTAAAAAAAGTATCCTTGTCTCTGTACCTGTTCAGGAATGATTTAATTGAATATGATTTCCATGTAATGCAATTTGGTTTTAAAATGATTATCGTAGATCGATAGTTGTTCTGCCATGTCTTCAAGTAAAACTACAGGCACTGGCATGCTGTTGTTTTTAATGTATATATATATATATATATATATATAAAATGAATGAATGCACTATCTGGCAAAAATTCAACGGTCTGACTTTCTCAATAGGCGCATTATATATATGGTCACAGTACAAGAAAACGAGAAAATTAACAATTTCACAACACCACCAGACGTTCCATTATTAGCGAAAGATATTTGATGGTTAGGTTCTTTTGTGGGCTAAACCTGAACTACCTTTGCATATATAATATTGCATTTTCTCCATGTCTGTTAATTTTCACAAAAGAGAATAATGGAATTGAAGACATGGCAGATCGACAATTTGCAAATTTGCAATAAGGTAACAATTAATTAACAACCTTGTATTATGATAACAATTTGCAAATTTGGTTAGGTTCCATTAATTTGCAATAAGGTAACAATTTCACACCACCAAACGTTTGGCTACGTACACACTACTACACATTATAGATCAGTACAGTAGTGTGTACGTAGCCAAATTATGATATATCCTAAATTAATTAATAAAATGTGTAAACGATAACAAAAATACTATAATAGTTGAGCTGTGTATCAAGCCAGATCTAGTGATACTATAATATTGCATTTTCTCCATGTCTGTTAATTTACTATCAAACTTTAATATCTTTTGGAGTTTCAAAGGATTTTTGAATTACTTCAAAGTTGTCCCAACAACTACCTTCTTTTTTTTAGAATAATGATTGAACTATGAAGTACGAACTACCTTTGCATACCATTTTTTATACTAGCATATACTTGCACCAAAATATATTGTACAAAAATATTACCATTAGTGGTTACAGCACACGGGGGCAGATCGAATATTATTGATATTCTTCAGAATTTCTGATATATTATTGATTGTGTCTGACTCGAAACTGAAATTAGATCTGATACTGACTCTGAATAGACTCTGGATTGAGAAAATTCAACTCAGAATACAAAATGCTCTATCATGATGAAAATTCTGAATCCGTCACCGACAACACATGTTATCGTACCAACAAATGCCACAGGAAGTCCAATCTCCACTTATAATATAGTATAGTATTGTGCTTGAGATGCGTACTCCCAATTGGGTGGAAATGCGCACAACCAGCACTCGCCTCAGATTGGCATTCCTCGTTGGTTACCAATTACCACTTAATACGAGTCCGTATCTGCTGTTATTTTTGAGATAAGAGTACTGTTATCCTCTGATTCGACTGTCAGATTTTGACGCAGATAAATGAATGATACAGATGAACCGTACGGAGCCCGATATATCATATTTTTTATTCGTTAGATTGAAAATAAATAATCAGATTAGAGAATAACAGCAGATATGATTCCCTTAATAAACACACACACACCCTGGAGCTTCCGTATTTTTATATGAGAAAGTTTGGGCCCCATCCTCATGCCTTGTTCTTTTCCAACACCAACCAAACCCAGTTTGCTAGTTCTTGAGTTCGATTCTCTGCGGTGCATGTGTTATGCATCAGCATTTAGTGAGTCATTGATGTAAAAATTCGACGGTGATATCTTTCTGAAGTTGCGATTAATAGGAGCATCTCTAACAGTAATTGTTTGTTTATAAGTTATTTATGTTGAGGTGTCAATTATTATTTTAATTGATTTATTATATGTGTATTGTTTATTTAACAATTGCGAGAAAGAATTGATTGATAATATTTTTTTTTCTAAAAATGAGTCGGTGAAATGTTTAATTTTTATTGATCAAGTGCTTAATTCTCAATTGTTTGTTTGATTATATCAATGTAGTAATGAATTAAATTTTAAGATTCCGTAATTATTATGTAGCAATAATTTTAATTGCTGAATTGGAGACACTGTAAGTGTATAAATATGAAATAAATATATCAGGTAATTTGTCAGAGACTGACCACACTATGTTAGCTCTGTTGTGCGAAGTGGATAAATATACTGGTATCCAATTTCCCAATTTGTTGTTCTTTTTTTTTATCAGAAAATTGTTCTTCTTGATTTAGTTTTGGTGTTCGGTTGAAGCTTTGCTTTGGGCACTTTTTAAAGCTTGATTGAGATATAAACACCATCACTACCATAATCACACCAAAACAAAAACAGCAATTATACTGGTATTGCTACTTCTGTACCAGCTTGTACACGTAAATATGGGAACCATCGATATTACAAAAAATCTAAGATACTTCAACCCCCCCCCCCCCCCCCCCCACCCTTTTTTTTTACCCCAACCACTGTTTGAAAGGTACTACATTCCACCCATAAAAAAGAGAATCACCTTCTTTTCTAAAGATAACATGAATCTACTTTATTCCTTCAAGAGGGGAACCCATGAAATTGGGATTCCATTTGTATTTCCAAGTGTTAAGTGTATCTCATAACGCGAGGGGATCCTAAAAAATCGGTTCTAACCGACAAAAGTAGGAGAAATGGATTCTTTGAAAAGCTTGTATCATTGAGAGAATCCACTTGAACAGATTCCTTACTGGAGCATCTCTAATTCTCTATTCAATAGATGCATTTGTATAGTAGAGATTCCAATTCCTTTCTAGTGCTTTTGCAACTATGAACGGTCTTGAATGCTTCTTTCTGGTCTTTTCTTTTTCTGAAAAAGTATTTGCCATAAAGGTACTGGTCATATGGACCTGCTTTTCTTTCCAGCGTCAATGGATGTTAAATTATAGAAGAATAATGTTAACACATAAAGATTTCCCAATTGTTTCTAATAAAATATGCTGGCCACAAGCTCACAAGTCACAACCCTCAAAGTTAAAGAAAAATATTTTTATTTTAGCCAAGTTAGGAGTGGGATATATTTAATGAGTTTCAGTATCAGTATTCTAGCCAGTAGAAACTGAGCAACAGAGTTGGTGTGTGCGAATAATCAGATACGGTATGAAGATCGAATTAGGCAGCGATACAGGCACCAGTAGTATGTTTCGTACAACATTTCATCATTTCCGACCGTATCTGCTGTTATTCTTTGAGAAAAATTGAATCTTGTTATTTTAATATTGACCGTCCGATTAAAACGAACGACGTTGATGTGATGCACGGAATCCGCATCATTATAAAATTTATCTGCAAGATCGAATACGAACCGTCGAATTGGAAAACAGGATCCTGTTAGGTCCTTGTTTAGTGTAATCGGTCCCGGAATGAAGTTTTTGTTTCTGGAGTTCCGTGAATATAGGTCGAGTTTGTTTGTAGGTTGAACCACATTATATCGTGTGTTCTCTTGATTGCTCTTGTTTTCTACTCTCTCTCTCTTTATTATTCTTGCACTTTGTTATTTTGAATTGCTCAATTGCTTTTAGTACTTGCTTGTTGAAATTTTTTAGCTAGGTGATTGAAGTCTAAAAGCTTGAATTGTAATTGTTGTTAAACGCTTCCGCACTAGCACTTGACCTTAAGTTTCTCCAAATCAATTCTAACATAACTTGCTCACGTATTTCAAGGCAATGTAGGCCCCCCTCCCCTCCTCTCTTGGCATTGGTGCCAACAAAGTACCTAACAAGTAACAAGCAAGTAATCAGTTCAATTCAAGTGCACTATCACTGTCAGTTCAAGCAATCAAAGCATGCAAGCAATCAAAGCAGGCAATCAAAGCATCAATATCAATACAATTCAAACAGTCAAGCATGTAAATAGTTCAAGTGCAGAATCAATTCAATTTAAGTGCACTATTACTACGAGTTCAAGCAATCAAATATAATCAGTCAAGTGTATTTAGCATACAACAAAAAAAGAGAGAAATCAATCCTGGAGCTCCTCAGCCAAAAAATGTGTTTCATACCTTATAGGCTGAGAGCTCAGGATCGACTTCTCCCCCTCCTAACTAGCAAGCAACAAGTGAGAATTATAATAAGAGGCTCAACCATGATAACAAGCAAGAATTGAACAAAATTACTCATCGCTAAAAACATGAGGTTCATAGACAAGAGGTTCATCCATGATAACAATCTAACAACTTGTAAATCAAAAGAATTACAAGTCAGATGTCACAACAGAGCTTAGAAACCCTGCAACTGCAAACAGAGACAAAAGGCAATATCAATCTAAAAAACTACCAAAAAAATTAAATATATAAGAAACAACAAAAAAATATAGAAATTACCTTTTTCTTTCTTTTTCTTTCCTTCTTTCTTTCTCTTCCTCTTCGTCTCTCTGCAAACAAAGACAAAAAAAAACAAAAATCAATCCAAAAAACAATCAAAAAAATTAAATACATAAGAAACAGAAAAGAAAGTAGTGTATTTTATCTTTGTTGGCTTTTTCAGTCTTTCCTTCTTTCTTTCTTTCTCTCTCCCTCTCTATTTTTCTTTTTTTCGTTCTATCATTTTTCTTCTCTATCACAAGACACATTTGTACTAAAAAAAACTTTCATGATTGCTGTAGTGACGAAGTTCAGGTTGACGATCTTGTCACCAGTCACTCGGCCTCCTAGTTATTAGTCTTTTTCGCCTCTTAGGTCTTAAGCCTACAATCTTGCTAAGTACAATGGAAATATGCAGACCAAGCAACAGATTGTCGAATCAGGACCCGACAACCACACAAAACTAGGTAGAGTTTAGGAAAAAACAACGAACGAAATGATTAGAATCTCGAATAAGGAAACAACTCAAGTGATCAACAGATAAATCGTAGTCACATCACGCATGAGTCGGCGGAAAGTTAAGTCTGTACAGTCGAATGAGACAAATTAATCGTGCAAGAGAGATAGAAAGATCTATATAACCTACAGTCTACAGAGACCAAAAAAAAAAAAAAAAAAAGGAGGTGAAAGAAGCCGAAATTGACAGAAAAGAGATGAAAACGGTGCCGAGAGTTCATCGCTATAAATGACGGAAACAATATAAATGACGGCAGACGGGCAGAGACCACGCAAGTAACAGCCCAACTCTATATTATAATTAAAGCAGATTCAGGCTGCTTGGCCCATTACGATACCAGAGTCGGAGAGGTCTCCTTTTCTGATGTGGCCTCCAATTCCAATGTACTATTATTTAATAACAAATCCAGAGCCTCGTTACGCGAAATTTGAAGAGGCGAAGTTATTTTGAGTTCGGTTTGGATAACATGTAGATTGCTGAGTTGTCAAAGAAAAAGAAAAAAAGGGAGAATCGGATCCTCGGAGTAACGGCTATTATGTCACAACAGTCACATCATCGTGTCATTCTGTCAGACTCAAACGCTACTAATTGTACTTTTGGCTTTTTTGCCGAATATAAAGTAGAGGTGACAATCGGATTTGGGATCGGATTATGTTTAATTTGACCTTAAAAGGATGTTCGGTCACACGTCGGGTTCGATCAAGTTTAGTTTCATAAATAAATAAAATGAGTCTTCTGTGAATAAAAAAATTTAAATTCAAATCAGTTAGAATTATTGATCGTGATTTCGATCCAGCGTCTTAGGACCGAGAAGTTCAAATATTACGAAGAGGAGAGAGAAGGAGACGGAATAAGCAAAACGATCAAGATATTAATTCTCGAGACAAAGGTTACAAGAGCAAGAGAATGAGAAAGGGAAAGAGAGAAAACGGTGGTTAGGTCTAAGTAAATTGCAATTAGCCTCTAAGCAAGCACTAATCCCTTTATTTATAGCCTAGCGTTGTGAAAATCTCAGGCGGGTCGTTCATCGGCCGGGTCACTTGCCTAATGTAGCCAAACTTGAGCCCAATTACGGGCCAAATGTATTGAGGTCCTCAGATCGTTATCAATAATTGTGCAATCAAGTTGATTTTGCATCAATAATAGTACAATCAAGTTAATTTTGATCCATAGCAGTGTTTGTCATAAAAAAAAGTTATTTTCGATTCTAGCTTTGAGATATGTGGAATTACGGTGCATATCAGGTTTTATCGGATAACAGTTAACTAATGTTGAATCAATTGTGGATTTTGGGTCATACTAAGCTACTACGGATTTGTTATATTATCTCAAATTTGAAGTCATCTCAGGTTAGATTTCAAGTCGAATTTTGTAGCATCTAGTGTCAAATCACGTTAGAACTCAATCATTTAATGTCGAATCATTTCGAATTTCAATCGTATCAAATCGAGTCGAATCTTGATAGCTAATTATTTAATTCTGAATTATTATTAAATTTGGTCAATCTAAGAGCCAGATTTTTCACCTCTAATAAAAAAGTTAAAGATGAGTTCAGGTTTCTTGGGTCCAAATTAAAAAAAGGAGTTCAGAGTTCAGCATTTTTTTAAATAGTAATTCGGATAAATTTCTTTCTCTGCCATTTTGCTTTCAACAAAGAGTGAAACGGAACAAGTTACAGTAGCTTGTGACTTTCGATGATTTTTTGTAGCACGCAATAGTGATCAATGCAAAAAAAAAAAATACTAGATTGGTATAACTTCACCATTCAAATTGTGGAAGCAGGGGAGATTCGCAGCCCTGCGGACGCAAATTTGCGTTCGCAGGGTTCGGGAACTGTCCGATCGCATCATTTTTCGCGCACGCGATTGAAAAGTACGAAATTTAAAGAATTTGATTTGGAAAGTACGAATCTCAAAGCACATCGGACGGTTTTCGAAGGCTGCAAACGGATTTTGAGTTCGCAGAGCCGCGGACCTAACCCGAGCTGTCAAATTGTGTTGAATGTAGAACGATAGAAGTTTTGTTGTTCTTGAATGTAGAATGCTAGAAGTTCATATTTTGTTCTAAAATGAGAGAAATTTTAGATAGTCGGAAAGAAAAGATTATTCGAATTAACATTTTAAAAAGAAGTTATTCATGAGTTCGCCTCTGTCGCCGTTAAAATTCTCACACGCTCATTCAAACTATCGAAATTGTATTCTTTTGGCTCATCAAAACACCGCAATAATCTATTTTTCATTTAAAACAAACAGTCTTTCTTATTCTCCGTTTTTCATTCAAACTGAAAAATATTTACTTCTAATTAGTACCAACACCAGTAGAAAAATGAGATTCAGCAAAAGAAACGTAGCAAAAGATTTTATTAAATGTAGCTATTTTCATTTTGCAACAGTTATCAGCAACACTACCAACTAGTGTAGTGAGACTTTTTAGAATTTATTTTAAATACTTAAAATGTACATTAGCAACAGGAGATAGCAAAACCAAAGCAAGAGATATGTTGTGTACAAGATATACACAAGAATAACTTAACATCAATCGACTGAAACCCTTCGTCTCTTTCTGACACTCTCTCTTGATCGAAACCCTAGCTCGCGATTTCTTGGCTAGAACCAACATCTTCGCCTCGCCTCAACTGTCTCTCCTGAAGCCTTCACGTTTACCCTAGCTCGTGATCTGAGGCCCCCTCGACTCGACTATATCGCCTGAAGCCTGTGTGTTCATCCAAGCTCGACTTGACTGTATCGCCTGAAGTCCATATCACCTGAAGCATGTGTGTTCACCCTAGCTCACGATCTGAAGTCTGTATCACCTGAAGCCTTCTCATTTAGTCTCTTCTTCATCGAGCACCATTCGTCTCCCTTCTCGCCCTTGTCTTCGATCACTGCTTTGAAAAGGTACTGCGATTTATTATGCTAATTTGTGGGTTTCAATTTAGGGAAATGGTGATAATTGTTGCTTGCTTGTGTGATTGGTCGATTGTTGCTTGATTCTTTGATTTGACGATAAAATTTGTTAATTCCAAACAAGATGTTGATATCTTAGTCAGCCTTCTAGTACAAGGATTAGGGGTTGAACTGGTACCATATGCTTTTCTTCTCGTTTACCTCTTCTTAGTGTATGGTAATTCTGATAGGACTATTCGACATTATTACAAATAATTTTGCAGCATTGGTTTCTCTACTACCCCTTGCTAAATATGCAACCTTGCCTAATGGGCTTGATGAGAGGTTATCAAGTAATGCTGAAGATGCACGATTCTTGGAGCAGCTACTTGATGACTCTCATATTGAGGACTACAAGCTCAGCATTGATATTAAAGTTGGTTAAAGAAGGTACCAACTGTGATATGTCTAACTTGCTTATTTCTAAAAATAAATTAATGAATAATAACTTGGTTGAAAGAAGTTTTTTGTAGAGCAGAAGATTATGTTAAATTGTTCAGTCCATACAAAATAGATATTTTAGAGACTACTAAATTATGAGCATTTCTGGAAATGAGAATAAAACATTGGTTGCTTTTTGTAAGAATGAAATAAGAATCATGCTTTTGTTATTCAATACAGGTACCAACAAGAAGACATTAATTGGCTAGCCTTCTTGAGATGGTTTAAGCTGCATGAAATTCTGTGTTATGACATGAGTTTAGGTATGGTTGCAGCTAAACTGTGGGTTATATATCATGTCTTAAATGCACTAGCACAACCGAGATGATTAATTTATCTTGTGATTTTCAATTAATTTTAGCTGTCTCCAACTGAACAAGCTTTCGGGTAGCATTTCAGAACATCTATTCAGTTCACAAATGAAACTTAAACATGTGTATGTACCTAAACTTTTAATTTTAATTTTTAAATTTATTTATTTTATGTGAACTGTTTCTATACTAGTTGTCATCTGTTACAGGTTGTTTGATGGAAATCAACTTTCAGAACCATTTTTTGTTCATTAGGACTTCTTTAAAAGATTGAAATCATGTAATGAGGCTTGAAGTCGGGATGCACTAAATGATTGCACTAAATACCTTGTACATATTGAGAATGAATAGAAGTTTCCTAAAATGCCCTACTTATTCTTTTTGATATACAGCTACACTGAGGTGTAAGTCGAACTCCATGAGGTGTAAGTTAATCTTTAACATAAAATGAGCCTTATTAAAATATCTACTCAAATTGTTTAATTTTTACATAATACCATTCAGTAAATTGGCAAATAACAAGCTAAGTGGACCTCTAGAGGATTCGTTATTGCTTTTATTGACCTTATTTTTGTAGGAATATTTTTTCCTTTCAAATTAGGTATAAGGTTAAATTGTTGCGATAAAAGTTGTAAATGGAGATTGTACACCAGATGAGAAGGATGTATTTGAAGCCAATCACATTCGAGAAGTGAACATGATGTCAAAGGTGAAGCATTTTCCGTAGAAATAGTAGATAGTAGATATTTGTAAATTATGTTTGTTAATTGTGATGTTGTATGACATTTGAAGGATATAGTTAAATTGATTTTTAATTAATTTTTGACATGTGTTTTAATTGAATATATTTATTATATGATATTGTGACAAATAAATCTTAATATATATGTAAATATTTCAAATTGCAAATAATATGAAATTACTTTTATGCCATTATATGTGGGTAATATTTGTAATTTGAAAAGGTTAAATAGCAGAACAATTTAGTTTTGCAATAGCTTAAGCCAGTGTATGTTGCTATCTTGCAACACTACAAATTAATGTTGCTAGAGCACCTTGCTAGATTACATTTAACAACACATGATTTTATGTTGCAAAGAAATTTAGCTAGACTTATATGAGCATTTTGCAAAATTTGAAGGTGTTGCTAAAGACCTTTTTTCTTCTAGTGTAATCTTTATCAATAACTAAAATGAACTAATATTTATTATATGACTAATTCCTTTTCCTCTCAAGTAAAACAAACAAAATGAAATAGGGAGCTGATAGACATATACGCTTCCTGATACTCAATCGATACGTGTAACAAAGTGCGTCATTATGCGTTGTTATGCATATTATTCGAGTTCGGTTGCATGTTATTTTGTATTGAAAAAAAATATGCATGTTACATGCATAACAAGGCTCTTAACATGCACAATTATTTTTTCAATACAAAATAACATGCAATCGGACTCGAATAACATGCATAACAATGTGTTTAACATGCATAACGATGCACTTTGTTGCACATATCGATTGTGTATCAATGAAGCGTATCGCCAGAACATTTTCCAGTAAAATATATTGACGCAACTGAACGTGCGTATTTGGTGTCTTATACACATGGAGATAAAGAAAAAATATTTATGTGTGATAGAGCCTCATTACAGTATCAGCCCGTACAAATTCAAAAATGTCAACAAAATTGTAATGACTCGCTCTAAATAGAAGATCCGCTTTCGCCTAAGCTTACTAGGCCTATAAATACAAGATCCCATTGTCAAGAAGGGGCATATCCAATTTTTTATTTAGGATAGCCAACTTTTACATCTTCCCTCTTTTTCTCTTCCTATTGTATTATCATTTGTCCTCTTGGCTCGCTATACATAGAGTTGGGATCAATGTGCTTACTGAATATTTGTATTACACACGTGGAAACATTGAGGCGAAGGTTTTTTAAGCCTTATATATGTGGAGACAAAAAGATATCTATGTATTTTCTGAAGAGGAGCAATTACTTGACAATGCGTGTCTTTGTACAATATGGTGACTAAAAGACTCAAATAATGTGCAGAAGCTTAGACAATATCATTTAAAACTAAAGCAATCAAGATCTTACAATTAGTAATTTTAAGTACAATTCAATTCAAGATAGCACAAAAATAGGTGAACTAAAATTGCAAGAATGTAAAAAAAAGAGTGATAAGGCTGAATTATGCATGCTTTTATCTAGGATTTATTATATAATTTATGTCAAATTTTATTTAATTTAGAGTTAATTTTGGTTTAATTAGGGTTAATCTGTTTAAAAGTTCAAGTCACTATCTTATTCGTACTTTAATGCAGGAAAACATATATTTTAGAACAAAACAGATGCAATTGGATACTTGGAAACAAGCAGGAATGAGAAATGGAATAAAGTTACTGCCAGCCAAGTCAATTGCGTCCGCAATATTGCGGTTGCAATCAAGCACGCAGATCAGAGACAGAGAGGCTGTAGTTTCATACCCAAGTCCATTACGGCCACAATAACCAATGTTGCGGACGCAAGACAGTTAAGCTCCAGAATTAGCAGTCAAGCCAAAGGCCATTTCAAGTCCATTGCGGTCGCAAGAACTTCTATTGCTATCGCAATTGAACTATGCAGAATCAAAACCTGCAGTTTCTAGGGTCCTATTTTTAGGATTTTGCTCCAAGTATAAATACCTACTTTTTTTTAATTTCAAATGTTACGATTTTTAGCCAGTTTATAGAGGGTTTAGAGTTAGTTATCTTGCCAAGAAGATAAGAAGAATAAGAAGAAGAGAAGATCAACTCAATTCATCTCGGTTTAATCAACTTTTTATTTTCCTTTTCTTTAGAACTCTTCTACTTCGTTATTTTATGCCCATTAGCCATGTCCGGCTAAGTTTGTATTAGAGTATTATTAGGGATGACTTAAAACTATGTTGTATGCTTGTTTGATTTATTATATTTTTCAGAGAATTATTATGACATGCTTTCTATTTTAATTGTTTGTGATCTTGATCAAATTGCACATCTTAGGATTTAATATTTGCAATTGAGAAATTGAATGTTAGATCTTAACCATAGGAAGTAGGGTAATCAATAGACTAAGTACTGAAATGTGACGTTTGTTGATTGCGGGTTTTACTTAATTGTTTTACCGAATTGTACCAAGTACCGAGAGAAGAATTACAAGAACTTAGGATAATTAAGATGATAGATCTTAAAGGGTTTAAGCTAGTATAACCAAGTACCGAGAGGTAAAGTCATTGCTAGTTTAATCACGATACCAATATAGAGATATCCATTGGTACTAAATTTGCAAATTGTACCTTCATATAACTTCAGAAAATTAATATCAAACAAGTATCAACATTAGTTGAAAAGTGTACCCATAACAAGTCCCTAATCACGATCTATAATTTAGTTAAAAGCGTAACTTAGTTTCTGTTTTTAGTTTAGAAGATCAAACACCAATACAATTTCAATTCTGAAATATTTTCTAACTGAGATTAAATTTACTGAAATCTAAAATTAGAACCGACTTGTCCCTGTGGATTCGACCCCTAAGTACTACAATTGAGCGGTTGTATACTTGCGACCATAATTTAGGAACTAGAATATTAAAACGAACACATCAGAGAGTTGACACGCGATGTAACGTGGTTCGATCAAAACTTCGCAATGCCTACTTCATGAATTCCTGGTACCACCTCCAAATCGAAAAACACTATATCAAAGTGTTTACACAATGTTATAACAAGCCACAACCTCTAATAATACCTCATCAGGACATATGCTAGAGCCTACAACTTATCCTCCACAGATCAATAACAAAACACAATCACAACGAATCTCAAATCACAAAAGATTACAAGAAAATCACTAACTCCCAAAACTAAAATCCTAACTCTCAATTCAAAAATTAATTAGATTAGTGGAGTTCTGAAAGGCGTGAAAACAATTTTAGTTCTCAGAAAAATACTTGAAAGCTTGTAGAGAGATTTCTTGATATATCTCTAATAGATTGCACATGTATATATAAGCACAACTCCAATATGTGCATTTTTTCCCAGTCCTTAGTTATAACGAATCTGAGACTCGTTATAATTATTCGTAATAACTAATTGGTTTGCGAGGATAGATCAAGGTGGAGAAACTAAGAGTCGATTTTTTTTCATGTTTTCTTCTAACATGAATAATTAATCATAATAATTAATTTTTTGAAAAATATTTGCACTTAAACTCAAGAAAACTATAGTGATTTTCACGTTAATTTTATATAGTATAGTTCTTACAGTGTGCATTTGTTCAGTGGCAGAGTCACGTGCAATCAGGAGTCAGTTGTATTCCCTTCGAAAATTGTTTTTTTTAAATGATCATGTTATGATTTTTTTTAAGCATGCTTATCATATAAAATGTTTTTAAGAATATGCATTATTTCGAATCCCGAAAAAGAAATTGTAAATATTGAACTCTTCTAGTGAAAATTCTAGATTTGTCCCTATATTTGTTGGACTCCACTAAAACCTATTCTTAGCTTTAGTCAGTGGCGGAACCACATGCAATCAGGAGTCAGTTGCACTCTCCTGGATTTTTTTTATATTATCATGTATTTACTTTTTTAAGAATATGCATCATTTCGACCGTGTCTGAAAAAAATCGTAAATCTTAAATTTCTCTGACGAAAATTCTGATACCGCCCCGAGCTCTTGTCACGTTCAATTGCAACCAAGTTATTTAGGGCTTTCCACTTTCCATCTCCACTCCTGATCACCCGATTGTAGAGGATCCGAGTGTCAGAAAAAGTATAATAAATACAGCGAGAGAGCAAGTCGGAACTGTCCATTCTACAAAAAGAAAAACCAAAATTGAACAGTACAAGATCTCTGCCTCGGTGCCTCTCTCTGTACGTATTCATTACAAAGATCTCCACCATCAATAGCCGTCGCATTTTTGACGTCAGAAAATGTGATGAATATAATAATAACTCTTTGACCTCTTTCTACTTTTATGCAACGAGTAGTTGAGTATTCATTGACTTGCTTCAAGCCGTCATCAATGGTGTATATATTTGAGGATCGAAAAGATAGATGTGATCATGTGAACTTGTGAAGTGAATAATCCTGCATCAGATATATGATCAGGCAGTACCAGTACCAGTATATATACGTACCAGACAAGACAACTGTGACAAAGGTATTACCTATATGATCCCACGACCGAGATCTTTCCGTTTATATATTGAAATCAGCTGGCAATTATTTTACTTTTACCATGGGAGGAGAGGAGGAGACCTTGTTTTCTCACAGCTGGCTTGATTTTCTACATCTCCAGATGAATTAATTGTTTTGTTTGACTCTATATATTCAAGTTTACTAATTCACATCAGAGATGTGACAGATGTCGAATTTACCATCACATTTTTTTTTTTAATATTTTGGGCTTTAGGTGAAATTTATTTTCTCCATTGATAAATAATATATAAGGTAAGGTTCTAATGTGTAATTAGAAAGGTAGAATTAATGTGCATGTAGTTGAATTTGGTAAAGAAATTTTATATTATTTGATTATTATCATATCAATTTTAACTATCAAGTGTATCTTACCTTACAAATATATGTAAGGTTCTAAATTTCTAATGTGTAATTAGAAAGGTAAAACAATTCATGTATTTTTATTTGGTCCTTGCTGTCGTTAAAAAATATTATTTGATTATTATCATATCAGTTGAACTATGAAGTGTATCCTACCTTACCGATATATACGAGATTTGCAGATATAATATGTTACTTTGATATCAAGTATTTTCTTATGAAGATAATAGATATGCTAATTATAATGAGATGATATGTTTGATTTTGTTAACATATATAATTAAATCATCTGACTGATCCCATGAAATATTTTTTCTAAATAGCTGTAACATTTTCCAACAACTCATTACAACTGATCAGAATTTTTGTTATCAGAATACAGAGCTTGCTTCTTAAATTGTTCATTCTTTAATTGACATCAAAATACATTTTTCTCGAACGTTTAAAAATTATTTAACGAAGATTCAAATTATTGTGTAATATATACTAATTAAAAAGAATATAAAAAAATATCAATTCGTTCTATATACTAACAAGTAACAAAGAAAAAAATCCCAACCACGTAGAAGTGCAACGTCTATGCCACATTTAAAATGGGAACATTTTAATTTAATTTTTTAACGCAACAAGTTTGCTTATGAAAAATGGTCTTGCTGTCTATTAAAAAATGAAACTTGTTTCATAGTTTCTACCACGAACCAAATTAAGAAGATGTCTAATATAATCAATATAATAAGCCAAAAAATGGGTTAGTTGAAACTTCTGATAATATTTTTCAAATTGAGCCAATTATTTTTAATAATATGAAAATCATAAAATTGGTTTCAGCCTTATAAACTGGCGTATATCAAATCTTATAAAATTCAAGCATGCCCTTAAAAATATAGACCGGCAATTAATTATAATTCTCAAGATGTTTAGAAATTAAAAAAAAAAAACTTTTTTCACATGACACTTGTCAGAAAATTGATAATTCGAGCACACAAATTAAACTGATGCACTAGATAAGATCAATCATGTACAAATTCAAATTGTATTTTTGATATTTTTCCCTGATATATTAAAATTCGTATAAAATTTACACATATCTTGGTCAAAAAAACTGCTAAAGAATTCTCCAAAATACTTTTTGAAATAAAATTAAGCACAAGAACTTTTCCCCTTAATTACAATGTCTGAATTAAAAAATAAAATCCATTTTAACAATTATCAAGTTAGTTATTATTATTTGAAGCAACACTTAATCATTTATGTTTTAGTACTTTTGTTGCTAAATTGTTACAAAGTGGAGCACAATTTTTCAAAATTTCAAAATAAACAAGACATTTATTTGAGGAGCAGAGAAGATCCACAGCGATCGTTTTCGCTCCGTCACCTGTGTCAGTGGCTTTCTGTCTCTTTATCTTGGAATAATATCAGTGTATCAATAAATAAACATGGTTCATTATTGCAAAAAATAAATTAATAAGTTAAAAACAAGAAACTAAGTAAATGACAGATACCGATTGGCACATGAATTTCATTAATGGCGATAGATCCTGTTGCCAAACTGTTCGCTACAAACCTGGTGGGTATCTTTCATAAAACCTTGTCCTTTGTTTATAATTGAATATATCATTTCATATTTTCACGTAGAGAGAGAGACACACACACTAAAAGGTTCACTCAGAGGGAGAGAGAGAGAGAGAGAGAGAGAGAGAGGCAGAGAGGCTGGAGAGAGAGAAGAGATGAATAAAGATAATAATGAGTTGTTTTCATGGTAGTGTATTTATTCGGGATCTGATACAATAACACATCTACTTTGGAGTTTGTATTAAAGAAGAGAGAATCGTGAAGAGGATACACTGCCACTGCACCGTATCGGAAACTGGATCGCACATATCTCTTGGTAGACTCGCTGCCTTTTCTTACTGTCTCTTCATCATCACCCCTTATATAATCTCACACGATCATTTACAAACGGCCACAACTCATAACAAGCATAAACTGTCTCATCGAACAACAAATTAAGAGAAGTTAAACTAGAGAGGAAGAAGCTAGCATTTGTCAGAAAACAAAAAGAAGAGAATTAGAATGGCATCCTATAGTAATATTGGAGGTAAGAGCACCGGTGGTGAGGGGAGTTCCCAAGAGATGCATGTTTTGGCCGTTGATGATAGTTTGGTCGATCGGCGAGTGATCACCACCCTCCTTCGTAAATCCAAATATCGGGGTAATTTTCTTTTCTAAGTTTTCTTTATTAATTTGTTTTGTTTGTAATATTAATTAGGTATACGTTTCTGTTTGTTTGGTTGTCCTTTTCTGGTAAAGAAACTGTTGAGAAATGAAATGTGTGTGATATTGTGTACCTTGCTTGTATTGGATATTCAATTCCTCGTGTTTGAATTATCATCACAGAAGTTTTTTTGTGATGAAAAGCAATTTCTGAAGTTTGCACATACATTTTTTTTTCATGGTAACTTGGTTTATGTCCTATTTTGCATGTTTCAAAATTGGATGCTTTTGATTTTTGATAAAAGAAGGAAACTTGATTCATGAAGATGTATTAATATATTCTGTATATTTCATATGTAATCTAAAAGATCATATCAAAATACTATATAATCTGTAAATTCTTGTCTCATTTTTATTTTTGAAATTCTGATATACAGTAACAGCTGTTGACAGTGGCAAGAGAGCTCTGGAATTACTTGACACGGTATGCAGTTCAAGCTCACTTCTTTTTCTGTTTCCTATGTTTAATTCATTTTGCTTATATATTTATACTTATTTTTGCATTCTCTTTTTCTCGCTAATGATTCAGGAGCCAAATGTAAACATGATAATAACAGATTATTCAATGCCTGAGATGACAGGATATGAACTCCTCAAGAAAGTGAAGGTAATAATCCTAACAAAAAATGTTCATATAAATATATAATACACAACTGGTTAGCTTCGACTTTTGATTTTGCACCATTCAATTTTTTTTTCTAAATGTTTCATTAATTAATTATGTAGGGGTCATCTGAGTTATGTCAAATTCCTGTAGTGATCATGTCTTCTGAGAATGTCCCAACAAGGATTAATAGGTGAGTGTGATTTTCTTTTACATGCAAATTCAGAGCAAAGTTTTGGTCTTTTTTGAAATTGTGTGTTTTTCTATAAGCTGAAATATTAATTTGTTGTGGTAAATTTAATTCAGGTGCTTGGAGGAGGGGGCTGAGGATTTCTTGCTGAAGCCTGTCCAGTCATCTGATGTTTCACGCCTCTGCAGTCGTGTATTGCGATAATCGCCGTGCGCCGATCATCTTTCGGCCGCTTTGATGTTTCGATCTTGACCCTGTGCTTGAAGAAATAGCCCTTAAAAGATATATTTATAGTTTTGTTCTGGCCTTTTCCTCTTTGTTTCATTTTGGTCTTGTAGAGTTTTGTAACAGAGGAATTTATAATGTTTAATTAGGTTATGACAAAAGTGAGATTAATAGTAATGTTGTATGCTCTGTTATTTTGCTTGCTTGTGAATTTGTGTTGCATTTTGATTTGATCTCAAAAATCTGCTTTTGGGTCGTACACGGGATGAAAATATTTCCTTTATGGTAGAAGGCTTATTCAGTTTTCTCGTAAATTAAAAATAGATATTAACCGAATTTATGTAATTCTGGAGAAATGGAAAAATAAATAGGAGGATGTTCCATAGATATCACATTTGATACTAATTATCGATACCGATTTTATTATGCATTTTTAGTTGAGTTATTGTGCACATTATTTGAGTTATTATGCATGTTATATCATAATTATTTTAGTACAAAAAATAACGTGTATAACTATTTCATTACAAAAAATAAATGCATAATAACTCAAATAATGTGCACGATAACTCAACTAAAGGTGCATAATAAAATCGATAACATGTATAACTATTTCATTTCAAAAATAACATGCATAATAACTCAAATAATGTGCACGATAACTCAACTAAAGATGCATAATAAAATCGATAACATGTATAACTATTTCATTACAAAAATAACATGCATAATAACTCAAATAATGTGCACGATAACTCAACTAAAAGTGCATAATAAAATCGATAACATATATAACTATTTCATTTCAAAAATAACATGCATAATAACTCAAATAATGTGCATCATAACTCAACTAAAAATGAATAATAAAATCGATATCAATAATCGGTATCAAATATGGTATCTACGTATCAGCTCCCAAATAAATATATACAAATGAATAATAATAAGATAAGATCTAGACAGTATGTCAGTATTACAGACTTACAGTACTGGGGAAAACTGTTAAAAAAAATTGTTGGCCCAAACTATTTCTAACTGGTAACAAGTAGCTATAGCCCCATCGTCGAATCCAAATATATTAGTCCTACCCCTACAAGTCTGGATAAGAACAAAAAAATAATACTTTGTTTTTAGCAAGGATGAGTAACCTTCTCAATTTTTTCTTGTTCGAAATATATTTTTCACCGAGTTTCAAACATGACATATGATGATGATAATAGTATTTTTTTTTTTTTTAATCAATGAGTTAATTAGGGTTGGTTCTAGAGAAGTATACTTCTTTTCTTCTCAATAGAAGTTACTCGTTTTAGCAAAAATAGTTCTAATTTTAGAAACACTATTGTGAAATTGAGAGTGCAAGTAGTACGCAAGATTTAACAAATTACATGTAGTTGAATGTAAAATACTCCAATATTTTCGTTAAAGACATTTGAGCTTATAAAATTGCCCATGTGAAATATTGTTTGCAATGAGAAAAAATTATGCAATTCAATCAATGTATAATGGAAGGGACAATTGAATAAGGGAAACATTTTTTTTGCCACTCTAAAGTTTGGAAATTGGTCAATTGCCACCACATGTAAAAAAATGGCAAAATGTCATTAAATTTGTCATTGAATTAGGACTAGGCAAAAAGCTCATGACTCGCTCGTAACTCGCTCGGATTTTAGCTCGTTATCAACTCGCTTAGATTTAACTCGAGCTGTGTAGCTCGTATAACTTACGAGCTTAGTTCTAGCTACCGCAAGCTCGCTCATTAACTCGCTCAGATTATTGTACTACATGTATTTTTTCTCCTAACATGACATGTAATATGTTGATATCTTCATTTTAATTTGAATTGTAAATTATAAGATTTTAATGCATAAACGATAGAATTTTATAAGATTTTAGCAATTTGAATTGTAAATTCGAGCTAATTAACGAGTTACGAGTCGGCTCGAGTTTTTCGCGAGTCGAATACGAGCTGAATTTTCATCTCAAAATAGCATTGGTGATTCGAGCCGAGCTGGCTCGTATAATTCACAAGCCGAGTTCGAGCAAGTCCCAACTCGCTCGAATAGCAGCCCTACATTGAATTAAAACACTGTCACTACAATCATTTAATTGCAATTAAAGAAACAAAACATTTATAATACCCAAAATACCCCTTGTCAGGTTCTTTTTTATTATTTCGCCAGAGCATAACAGTACAGGAACTAAAACAGTAAAGGTATCAGTACGGAAACTGTATTGTACTCGTAAAGGTACCAGTACTTGTTGAGACATAGTTTGAGAAATAGATTAATGCCTCAGAAAATCATCATAGGATATTTAGGAAGAAAATAATCGAGCATCCAGAAATTAGCCGTTAGGCCAAATTTGGTACCTAGAAAATTTCTTGTATAGTATCTGTTCTATTTAGGCAAGCCTCCAACGACATATTTGTATTACAGGCTATAAATACTGTGTAAATCAAAGGAATAATCAGAACAATTTTGAATCATTCAATCATTCTCTCATTCATCTTCCTTTACTCAAAACTGGATCCTCTGTTGGGCCTAATATTACAAATAAAACTGACGGCCCAATACTCTCTCAAGCACAGCTAGACAACATTGTGGCCCAGATCACAAGCAAACTTGGTATAACAGGTATTTATACAGGTATTGCGTTTCAAATTAAAACAAATTTACAACAAAAATCATATTGGATTATTGATTCTGATGCAATTGACCACATGACGGGCAATATTGAAATTCTATAAAATGTACAAAAATTAAAATATCCACAAAGTGTGATTGTTGCAAATGGTGATCAAGTACCCATAAAAAATATAGGAACAATAAATTTAGGTGGCACCAAAATACCAAATGTATTATACCTTCCAACATTTAATTATAACCTTATGTTCGTTAGCAAAATCACAAAAGACTTGAATTGTGATGTAATTTCTCATCTCAAGCTGTGGTATTTCAGGACAGAATAACAAAGAGGACGATTGGTGAAGGAAGATTAGAAAATGGCCTTTATCTTTTAAATTTTTCGAATAAAGCCCTTAGTGCTAAAATAAATGTAAACCAAAGTGAATTATGGCATTGGAGGATTGGTCATCCTTCCGTTAAAGTATTAAATAAGTTATTTTGTTTTTCTCATTTAGATTCAAGTCAATGTGAGGTTTGTCGTTTTTCAAAACAAACTAGACTACCCTTTTCATTATCTACCAATAGAACTTCAATTTTTTTTGAACTAATACATTATGACGTTTGGGGTCCGGCACCCATAGACTCATATAATGGTTTCAAGTATTTTGTCACATTTATCGATGACTATTCACGTACAACTTGGATATATTTACTTAAATCAAAAGGTGAAGTTTTCTCTAAATTTCAAGAATTTGTGACTTTAGTCGAAAATCAATACGAAACTAGAATTAAAATACTTAGGTCCGACAACGGTACGGAATATGTTAATAAAGTTTTTTTGGAATTTTTAAAACATAAGGGAATTCTACACCAAACAACATGTATAAACACACCTGAACAAAACAGAGTGTCAGAAAGGAAAAATCGTCATATATTAGAGGTCACTAGGTCTTTACTTTTTCATTCAAACGTCCCAAAAACTTACTGGTCAGATGCTACTTAACCTCTATATACCTTATTAATAGATTACCTAGTTCAAAGCTAAATAATAAAAGTCCACTAGAAATTTTAAAAAATAAAAGAATTAACTTAGATCATCTTCGCGTTTTTGGGTGCACATGTTTTGTACATATTAAAAGACAAGATAAATTAGATACCAATGCAGTAAAAACAATTTTCATCGGGTATTCACTTCAAAAAAAGGGTTACAAATGTTACGACCCTACTAACAAAAAATTATATATTTCTAGAAATGTATATTTTTTTGAGAAAGTACCATTGTATAAAAGAAAGGAGGATCAACAACAAGTTACAACACAATCTAAAAGTGACTTTATACTCCCAGAATTAACAACCATTGTAGGTACACCAAATGATAGAAGTTCACTTGAAGAGGAGATACACTTAGAGGGAGAAACTCAAATAAATAACGAAGAAGAATTACCCTCAGAGGGAGAAAGCCAAGAAAATGACCTTAGAAAATCGGCTCGATCAACACAACCATCAACTAGGTTACGTGATTATGTCACGTACAATGTAAGATATCCGATTCAAGATTATATTTCTTATAATAAAATTTCTTCAAAACACAAGGCATTTTTGACCAATATTTCAAGAGAAATTGAACCACACACATTTCAAGAAGCACAAAATAATCCCATTTGGAATCAAGCAATGAAAGAAGAGCTTAAGGCTCTTGAAAAAAATAACACACGGTCTATTGTCCACATACCAAAAGATAAAAAATATGTAGGATGCAAATGAGTGTACAAGATTAAATACAACAGTGACGGGTCAGTAGAAAGGTATAAAGCTAGACTTGTTGCAAAATGTTTCACCCAAACTTATGATATTGACTATCAAGAAACTTTTGCCCCAGTTGCCAAAATGAACACTGTTAGAATCCTTTTATCTATAGCTGTTAACAAAGGATGGAGTCTATTTCAGATGGACGTTAAGAATGCTTTTCTTCGAGATACCTTAGAGGAAGAAGTCTACATGACTTTACCTCCGGGTCACAAAAATGAGCATGACAAAACATTAGTATGTAGATTACATAAATCAATTTATGGGTTAAAGCAATCTCCACGCGCAAGGTAAGCTAAACTTAGTCACTATCTTTTACTTTATAACTTTACGAAGTGTTATGCTGATTCATCTATGTTTATTAGACACATAAATGGTTCAACAACTATTGTTCTAGTTTACGTAGATGATAAACAATACCGAATTCAATGACATCAAAAGAAAACTTAAAGAAAATTTTGACATCAAGGACTTAGGGAAACTAAAATATTTCCAAGGCATTGAAATTGCTTACTCAGATAAAGGTTTGTTTTTATCTCAAAGAAAATATACCCTTGACCTCTTGATGAAAACAAGTAAACTTGGTATAAAACCTGCTAGTACCCCTATGGATACCAATGATAAACTCGAACCAGATAATGGTGAACCCCTGAAAGACATAGGCCAGTATCAAAGATTGGTTGGGAAGTTAATTTACTTAACTGTCACTAGACCCGATATAGCCTACGCAGTTGGCACTGTAAGTCAATTCATGCACGCACTAAAAACCACTCATCTAAATGCAATAAATAGAAAATGAAAGTATCTAAATGGGTCTCCTAGTCAAGGAATATGGATGAAGAAAAATAACACTAATATTATTCTCGCCTACTCTGATGCAGATTGGGCCGGAAGCTTTGATAAAAAATCAACTACAAGTTACTGCACATTTGTAGGTGGGAATCTCGTAACTTGGAAAAGCAAAAAGCAAAAAGCAAAATGTGATTGCAAGATCAAGTGCTGAAGCAGAATACAGGGCAATGGCTTCAACAGCAAGTGAACTAGTATGGATTAAACAACTGTTAAGAGACATGAAGATCTTATGCGAATGACCAATGCAAATGTATTGTGACAATCAAGCAACACGGCACATTGCCTCTAACCCAGTATTTCACGAAAGAACCAAACATATCGAAGCGGACTGTCATTTCATACGAGAAAAAGTACAAGCTAGAGAAATCGAAACTCCTTTCGTGAGAAGTCAAGAACAATTCGCGAACATCTTCACTAAAGCATTAGGCAAATGATGTTTTCAAAATATTTTGTGCAAGTTGAATTCTTTCAACTTATTCGAATCCAACTTGAGAGGGAGTGTTGAGAAATAGTTTGAGAAATAGATTAATAGCCTCAGAAAATCATCATAGGCTATTTAGGAAGAAAATAATCCAGCATCCAGAAATTAGCTGTTAGGCCATATTTGGTACCTAGAAAATTTCTTGTATAGTATCTGTTCTATTTAGGCAAGCCTCCAACGACATATTTGTATTACATGCTATAAATACTGTGTAAATCAAAGGAATAATCAGAACAATTTTGAATCATTGAATCATTCTCTCATTTATCTTCCTTTACTCAAAACTCATTTACTGATACAACTTTGTACCAACAATCAAGTCAACTTTATCAGGTACAAAGCATCATACCAATAACTCATCCAATCATGCTTGAACTTTATCAGTCACCTATCGTGCTTGAACTATTACCAGGTAGGGTTCTGATTGGAGCGATTGGTACCGAAGAGGAGCTGTTGTCGCGAGGTGCTGAAGGCGAGCTGTCGTCGCGAGGTGCTGGAGATGGGGCAGCTACGATTTCTCTATTTAAGATCTATCCAATGTTGAGTGCGACTCGACTGATCGAGTCCATAATAGATCAGCTCTTGCAAAAAAAAAAAATAGAACCTATCAATGGATATTTTGGGTATTATAAAGATTTTGTTTTTTTAATTAATTAAATGATTATAGTGGCAATGGTTCAATTCAATGACAATTTTTTTACTTTTGATGGTATTTGACTAATTTCTAAATTTTGCGTGGCAAAAAAATAATTTTTCCATTAAATAATTACTAAAGAATGTACCAGATCTTTATTATCTGAGAATTTTGCGAAATGATATGAAACTAGCAAGACAATTAACTAATTAAATACTGAAATTTTCAAACATTATTAAAGTACGAATAAAATCTTACATCTTATTTATATTTCGAAGAATAGAAAGGAAAAAAAGAAGAAAAAGTATGAGTAGTATTCAGAGTTTCGTCCTCCAAAGTTCACTGTTGTTGTGTCCCTCCCAATCAAATTTATTTGTAATTTGAAATGAGTTATTTAATAACTAAAAATACATAATTGTTTTAGTTACATCACACTTAATTATTTTTTAATAATAATATAAAATAAGTTATTTTATTGTACGCAATAATTATGAATTTTTGTTAACGCAATAAATTTTTGTTTGAGAGAGAGTGAGAGACTATTCAAAGTTCAAACTCGACCAAAGACTCAAAAGCGCTTCCAGCGTTCCACTTCCACCCAGTCAGAAACAGAAAGTTGCGTCTGGCAAACCCGTAAATCCAGGAACAAAGTCTAGTGCTGCGCGGCATTGTGTTGAACGAGATTCGAACCGTCTGTACTCATTTCGAGATGTGTGCTTACTAATCTAAAAGTTTTCGTGAATGTCACTGAACGCTCGTCAAGACGCAGAACGCATGCGCAGCGATAGAAAATAGACTTCCCGTCAACCCAACCTCACCAACTTACTTCACACGATCGTAATCTCTCTCTCTCTCTCTCTCTCTCTGAAATTTCTATTTAGCTGCAAGGGTCTTCCTACTTAATTTTGATCCTCCTGTGACTTTGACTTGGGACAATCATTACATTTTGGTCGTCCATTTTGGATCTAACAGTCTACATGAAACAGCAGAATCCGGAACTGTATTCTGCACTTCTTTACACTTGTTTAATTTGGACCGTTCGATTAGATCTGGACGGTTTTCCGTCAATGATATGATTCAGAAAAATTTGAGTTATAAAATCTCATCCGTTCAAATCTAATCCAACGGTTTCATTGATTAAACGGATGCAGAAGAATGCAGAGGATGCAGAGGATATCAATTCGCAGAACCCTGTTATCTAATTGAAATAACAGAAGTCAGGAGACAATGGTATTAGGTATCCTAAAAGGCTAAAACCCTCAAAAAGTTCAAAACCCTTGATCGATTGCAACTGCGAAATTCGGAATTCCCCCACAGTCGACAGTCGAACCAAATTGCGAGCTTCCACGTACCACCTCCATGGCTTTCTCTTCAACCTTGGATCTCTCCATTTTTCTCCCCAAATCGCCTTCCAATATCACCACCACCTCAAATGCTCCTTCGTTCCGCCTCAATCCTAACGTAGTAACACTTCTCACTAAACTAGACTTCCATTCCCTCTCTTCTTCCACTTCTTGCTCTTCAAAGCCTACTTCCGCACCGCTCGATGTTATCGTCGGCGACGGTGGTGACAATAATATTCCGCCTGGAAACGGTCGTGGAGATAGTGGCGGAGGCGATGAAGACGCTGGAGGTGACGAGGATTACGATGAGATCGAATTTGGGCCGTTGATGCGTTTTGATGAGGTGATCAGAGAAACTGAGGCTCGTGGAATCGAATTGCCCGCTGACATGCTTGAGGCGGCCAAAAAGGAAGGGATCAGAAAGCTTCTCCTTTTCAGATACTTTGATCTCCAGGTAGTTGATTTTCCTATTGGAAAGGTGATTCTGTTTTTTTTTTTTTTTTGACTAAAAGCAGAGATACCTTATATCTCTTTGAAACAAATGTCTAGATACAATAGTGTCCTATGTACCTATATATCAAAAAGATGATCTAATAGATAAACTAAAGATATAACAAAAGTAAACTACCTATTACAACCAGCGATTCAAAATTCCTGTTTTTTCTCTAACCTCCCCATAAATTACTCAAACTACCTGACTTACACAAACAAACCTGACTTACGCACAATACAATACATCTATAGCAAATATTACAAGTCTAACAAAAAGGTGATTCTGTTAAAATTTATGGGTAAACTGGTAAACTGGCTACGAACGCCCAAAGGTGTTATGCTATGCTAATGCTAACTTGATCAACCGGAAATCGAACTCCATCATATGTGCTTTAGGAACTGAATTTCGGTATTAGGTAAATGTTTGAGATTAAATGGAAGTTGGTTAATAATTTTGGGTGATAACATGGTGTTTATGTGAACTCTTATGGTTATCAGGCATTGCCTTGGCCTCTCGGGGAAGCCATAAAAGCATTTGCGATGCTTCGCAATAGGATGCTCGCTGACCCATCTTTTCTTTTCAAAGTTGGGACCGAGGTTAGTTACTTTTGCTTTTTGGTTCCATTATTATTTTATTTCATTCAGAGGTATGTCGGTAGTCTTCCCACACATTTCTACTTCTTCGTGCCTCTAGGTTGTCATAGACTCATGTTGTGCTACCTTTGCTGAAGTCCAAAAGAGGGGAAAAGACTTCTGGAACGAGTTTGAGTTGTATGCGGCCGATTTACTTGTGGGTATTGTTGTTGACATTGCTCTTGTGGGCCTTTTGGCCCCATATGTCAGATTTGGCCGTGCTTCCGCCTCAGCTGGCCCGCTAGCCAGATTTAATCGTGCTTGTAGTTCTTTGCCTAGCAGGTTATATTCTTTTGTAATTTCAAGTTTATTTTTATGAAATCTCACTGACATTTAATAGGATATTAGAACCATATGGTGACTAATAACTTTGTTATAGTGTATTTGAAGCCGAGAGGCCTGGATGCAAATTCACTCTTGGGCAAAGAATTGGGACCTACTTTTACAAGGTTTGCATTTCTCCTGATGCCGAATTTACCAATTAGGACGCTAACTCCGTTTTTGTTGATATATTTTTGTTGTTGTTTACTTATATCTGTTTTTGTAAACTAAGCAGGGAGTTTTGTATGGTTCAGTTGGGTTTGTCTGTGGTATTATTGGTCAAGGAATTGCCAACACGATTATGACTGCTAAAAGGTATCAAATTTTTGTTGCTTATATAGTAGTAGAAAAGACGATTTATATGCAAGCTCACATAATGTGACTCAAAGATATCAAAATGGGTTATGTTGCACAGGAGCGTCAAAAAATCAGAAAAAGATATACCGGTCCCTCCACTTGTGAAGAGTGCAGCTCTTTGGGGTATGTACATTCTCCAAAATATATCTTGAAATTGTATGCTTCATCTTTTGGGAAGTTAACATATTTCAAATGTAACAGCTGTTTTTCTTGCGGTGTCATCAAACACACGTTATCAAATTATAAATGGTTTGGAGCAAGTAGTTGAGGCCTCTTCTGTGGCTAAAGGTTTGCCTCCTGTGGCCATGGCTTTCACAATTGGTATTAGGTTTGCAAATAATATATATGGGGGCATGCAATTTGTCGATTGGGCTCGGTGGAGTGGAGTTCAGTGATTTCTGGTATGACCCGATCTTCTTTCTTTTTATGACTTATTTTATATTGATAACATGTGAGTAATTAGACAAGATTTTGTATTTTGGTGTTCTTCGTAAAATTAAGGTCATATTGATATTTTCACAGGAATTTTGGTTGATTGTAGTCAAGATAAATCAAATACTGTCATAATTCACGTGAATAGGAAAAGTTAAGATTTGATAATTTGATCTAACGAGTTAATCAAGGTGCTTCATAGCATCATGTTGATGGTGATCTAATGGTGGATATGGCGACAAGAGCATGTGTGTCACTAGTATCCAAACCTGGATAAGAATAATGGATGAAGTTACCCTAAATGAAGATGTGGTAGATGCAGCATCTATTGCGCCATCTATCCCATTATTTTCATCACTCGTTGCCTTCTTCACCAGCATGTCCAAAAGCGGTTTCTCCTCCTCAGAGAACTCAACACCGGTCACACTCCCATCATCTTCATCTGCTACCATCAGATTCGCCCGGTAGCCTCCTCTTCCACCACCTTTGCGACCACCACGACCACGATTGCGACATCCAGACTGGACACGACCACATGAATTTTTGCCCTTTGATGGCTTATTGCATGCGATCTTCAGGTGGCCTACCTCTCCACAATCGTAACACTCACGAGTCTCGCCTTTAGACTTGGTGTTAGTCGAGTTGAAGACCGCTAGAACCTTGGGGAATCCCCCTACTCCAGTATGCTCAGCAGAATTTGAGTCTCCTTTTGAATCATGGCTGAAACTACCTCTTCCCACATGAGAATCTTCGACTGACCCAGTAATATTGCAATTCTTCGCTCGAATGCTGGGGCAAGGCCCCTAAGAAACCCCATAGTTATGTTCTGCATGCAACACTTGAACATCTTGCATGTAAGATCGCTGCAGCCTACATGAGATCTGAGCTGATCGTAATCTGACCACAAGCGCTCCAGCTCTGTGGCATACTCCTGCACTGCCCTCTCCCTGAACTGTCGCAAAAATCTATCTCTTGATGTGATAGAATCTCAGGTTGTTCGCCATCTCATCATAAGTCCTTAGTTTCTCCCAAACATCCTTTATCCGCTCTATGTGATTCACGTGGATGCAATATATGGAGCCATAGAACTCAAAAGCCACATGTATACAACCATGTAAGTGGACTACCAATCATATACCATCAGCTGGTTCGACCTTCTCTTTGGTTAGGAACCCTCTAGGTTCTTTCCCTCATGTATCTCACCTGACGAGACCAACTAAGATACGACGCCAGCTCCTGGAATTTCGTACACTCAGTTTTCCGAAGATCTCCTCCATAGAATTCCTGCTTTTGCCTGATTCATCATTTGCCATCGACCTCGATCAAACCCCATTTCTTCCTCTTTCGTGATCTGATCTCAATCTAATCAGCTATCACGATCGAGATCTGTACCCGATCCACCCTCTGGGTATCGTGGGGTATTGGCCCTCATGTCGGCCTAATCAACCACAAAGGACAAGCCCTACGTGGCTACAACCTGGAGCTGGCGAGCGATGCCGCTCGGCAAAGGGAATTGCCTGGCTGGTAGATTCCTTTACTCGCCAGTGAAGGCGACGCTGCTACGATAGCTGCCTGGCTGGTAGTTTTTTTTTTTTTTTGAGATGACTAAACTCTTGTGCCCTCTGAT